>OZ024905.1:50836664-51255024 GCA_964017125.1 Flabesymbios commensalis
GTACGACCGATGACATAAATCCACACGATCTAATAACCCGATCAATGGCTGACATTGCAAAAGGAAATGGCAACACTTCCGGAATCAGTTTGTAATGATGTATTACCCACAGGGACATGAGATCCCTGTTAACATCGTACAGCATCGATCAATTAGAATTAAATACATAGGTCAGCATGGTCAGGGCTGTACAAGTAACAAGTAACAAGTATTTATTGCTGATGGTTCCTGTGTGAGGAACATGTCAGAAGGAAAGCGCTGGCGCCATATGATACAATACAGTGCATATTATAATACTATTTACAATTGTAATGACTTATACAAGAATCAGTGGATTAGCTGTTATTATTCATTGTTAAGAACACTTTAAATCTTTGCGATAATCACTTTCACGAAAAAACTTAACTGCAGTACATTATTATAATCGTTCTGCTTGGATAATTGTTCCAGTTGAATAGTGGAAGGTCTTTTCCAGAATTTGACATTTATATATTTTTTACGCTCTTCTCTGAATATCGGACAGCATAACAGATATTGGTATTCATCACCGATGTCATTGCAATGGAGGCATAACCGTAGGTCGCGCTGAGTTTGAGCTCGACAACCAGCTTCGATTGGTAGACTGGGATTGTGGCACCGAAATTTTGTCATTAGGATTCTATTATTTACAGGTAGTTCAGACAGATATTTCTCGAAACCAAAAGTATTTTTAATTATACGGTATGCAGTACATTTACCACCTCTAGTTATGCCTTCATTCCAATTTTGTATGAATAGGTCGTGCAACCTTAACTTGAGAATTGTATTAAAATGATCCGGTGATTTAGGTAAAGATTGATTCGTCCAAATCCCAGATAATCCAGCACTATCTAGTATGTTTTTCACCGAGCTTATCCAAGTAGAATAAAACAAATTCTTCTCGTAAAGTTTATATATAAAAGAGTAAATCATTTTCGACAGTTTATTTTCGTTACTGGTAATCAGTTTCGCCCAGTAGAGAATCATTTTACATTTAGTATCTATATGAAGCGGCGTTTCACCCAACTCTCCATAAACCATATTAGAGCATGTAGATTTGTCAACATGTGAAATATATTTACAGAACCTTTATTTACAATGTCGCAATTTTCACACCCCCACACTTCAGCTCCATATAATACAACAGGTTTTACCAGAGTGTCAAATAACTTTAATGCAATATCTGGAGGTAGAGATAGTGATTTAATCCGTTTCAGTAGAGCGAACGAACATTGCCCTACATCCCTTTTGATAAAGTCTTTGTTTTGCAACATTAAATTTTGCATTAAAATTACACGTGACACCCAGGTAATTGTAATCATTCACTACATCAAGTTTCATGTCCGCAAATTTAAACGAAGGTATATAATTTAATTTGCCCCGCGAAAAGATGAATATTTTGGTTTTACTGGCGTTAATTTTTAAAGCAAAATTGTAACAATATTCATTTAGAGTATCTAAATATTTTTGCAGGTCTTCAGGGGATTCAGCCAATAATACAGTATCATCCGTTGTGATATAAATTCGTTAAGATCAGCTAAGTAGAGAGAAAAAAGCAACGGAGATAAATTTCCTCCTTGTCGAGCTCCAACATTACATATTCAGAGTTTTTTCCACTTACATTAACACATGATTTTGCCTGACTGTAGAGGTTTTTAATTACTTTTAGAATCCGCCCTGATATCCCAGAGGATAACAACTTGGTCCATAATTTGGTTCTATTTATAGTATCAAATGCCTTTTGGTAGTCTACAAAACAACAGTATAATCGTTTACGTTTGTCGAGGTAAAGATCAGCCAAACTTTTCAAAACAAAAATGTGGTCTATGGTGGAATTGTCGGATTTGAAACCGGCCTGTTCTGGACCGACGGTGTCATGAGCTTGAACGAAGTTTGATAATCTTTTATTCAGACAGCTTGTGAACAGCTTACCGAAGCAACTGAGCAGAGAAATACCTCTATAATTATTTGGATCAGTATCATCTCCTTTATTTTTGTAGATAGGTCTTATAATACTAATAGCCCAATCGTCTGGTACTATGCCTGTAGAAAGAATAATGTTAAATAATTTTGCATATACTGGTAATAATTATCTGGCGAATGTTATCTGTACGATTTTAACAGTCTCATATGCCTGTGGAAATAGCGTGGATATAAAGGTTATACACCACGAGGACATTGTTCCGTCCTTATACGTCAGATTATGACGTCTTTAGACGTCAGATTATGACGTATAAAGGCGGTCCCCGCACTGAAAGAGTTGACATATTTTTAATTGCCTTAGACCCATAATATAGATTTTCAAATGAAGCGGAAAGGGCAAAAGGCATTTATGATGATTTCAAATTTAAAAAAAGACGATGACGAGCTTGGGACTATTGGGAGTGCTAACCACTAATTATGCTGTACGACCATGCTCCTCAAAATTAGATGAACCAATCAGACATCCATAAGAACTAAATATTTTTCACTTCTACCGAGTTTCAAGTGTCTAATTGTGAAAGAATTAAATACATATCTCAACGGAAGATTATATTTTCACATAATATCTACGCACCGGTAATCATGCTAAAATAAACTTACTTTTTTATTTCCCACTCACAATAATAAAATTAGTTGTATCCAGTATTAATATCTAATGTAACTAGATAACTAATTAGCTGGACAAAATGTGAGTCTTTTACTTACAATATTCCTACAATTCGCTGAGATATCTGGTGTGTAATTTCCAACGATAATAAATAGCTTTATGTATTATAAAGTAATATAGAACGTGAATATATACTATAATTATATATATAATTGTTATGTACATACTGTATGTACATGTATGTTAATGTTTGCCATCGACCAATTTTTTGTAATGTTTTATTTATAATGTACTTTATATCTTGATCGCTATGAATGGTAATATCCAACATAAATAACATGTATGGTTGACATGAGCAGTGTAGATAACCGAAACGGGTGTCGACAGCTGTGACAGAAGGCATACTTTACATTAGCTTGTGCTGTCAATTACTGTAAAACTATCATAAAACCAGGTTAAGTCAAATAGTTATAAAAAGACATGCCATGATAACTTCATTCGTTGCTATAAATCACTCAGGATGTCATTTCGACACTGGTGTTTTTGTCAATCGCAATTTCGACATAATAATAAAAGAGACATTTCGACAAGACGCGCTGGATAAGAGGTCATTATTAAAAAATATCACATTATCTGAGGTTGTTGATAGTGGTACAGATGAATTCCTGGACCCAAAAAATGTTAGATTTGACACCAAAATCATGATTCCATGTGGCTTAGAAGCCAATATATCATAATATAATGATTTTACATAGCGGCCATTTTAAAATCCAGGATGGCTGCTATATTGAATAGATACATTATTGGGTATATAAACATATTTATTTCAGGTGGATTGCCCAAATAGCGCATTAAGCACTAGACGAGGGGTTCTCCACATATACATAACATTTATGTACAATACGAACAATACAATACAATACGAACAATACAATACAATACAGTACAATACAATACAATACCTTAAAATACAATACAATACAAAGCATTAATTTAATATTCAGCAAAATGTCACGTAAAAAACTGTTTCATTTAAAGCAGCAAACACAGATCGAAAAAACATCGTAGCTCAATTTTACTCGGTTATGGATAAGGTAAATTATAATATATTATTATGTTGACTAAATCTATCAGAGTTTAAAATGAAATTTTGTGTGGCTCTGAAAAGAAGAATATTTTCTTCCGAAGATAAATCTTTGGATCCAAAAAGTGAAATTTTAATATATGCATCTTTGTCTAAAATTGGTAATGTAGCCGGATGTAGAGTAGGAGCGATGATATTTCTAATTGCAACCAGTAGTCTCTCTCGTTGAGCAGCATAGAGGGGGCAGTCCAGGAAATAATGAGGAACAGTCTCATGTGTTACGCCACAAGAGCATCTAGGAGACTCAACAAAGCCGAAGGGAAAGAGATGAGCAGATAACTGTGACTGTCCGAGACGCAGACGAGTGTGCCAGATGGAAGCTGCTCGTAAACCTAAATAATAATGAGGTGGTGGGCGTTTATAACCATATTTGTCTTTTATGCGTCGCTTAAAGAGAGATAACGAATCTAAGTTTCGAATACTGTAATCCAAACTGTTCCAGTACCTAATAGATGAAGGAAGAAAAGAATTTTTAAAATAGGAAGTTCTACAACGTGGCACCCTGATGTTATTAGCGCTTCGTGTAGCATATCTAGTTGAGCTAGCTGTTGGTTGACAAATTTGGGACAAATACAATGGTGATAGCCCATGAACGATCTTAAACATATAAATTAGTTTATGCCACTTCCTTCTTTTAAAAAGGGGTTCCCAGCCAAGTTCTAATAAGAGTTTTTCGGAGTTGGTTTGCCTCATCCCACCAGTACATATCCGAGCAGCCTCCATCTGCACACCCTCAAGTCTGTCTGCTAAATATTTAGGACAGTTGTCATATATTACGTCTGCATATTCTATTATGGGTCTAATACGGTTAATAAATAGTCGTTCAAGTGCTTTCCGGGGTAGAGTATATTTCAGGCATCTCATTATGTTTACAATTTTCCCTGCCTTACCAAGTATGTAATTTATGTGGTTTTCCCATGTTAAAGATTTATTTATTACTAATCCGAGATGACAGTGCTGGTTTACTTCTTCGAGTATAACTCCATTAATAGTTAGATGTGGGTGATGTAATAGTTTACGCTTTCTAGTCAGTGTCAATGCTAAGCTTTTTAAAGCATTGAATATCATAAGCCATTGGATAGACCAGTTAAGTAAGGATTGGAGATCAGAATTTATCTTAGTCGCTGACACAGCCGGACTTGAGTCTACAATTTCTATGAGGCAAGCATCGTCAGCATATAATTTAATAGCACATGCTAAGTTTATAACCATGTCGTCCAAGTGCACAAGAAAGAGTAAGGGTCCTAAAATAGATCCCTGTGGTACACCAGCGTCCACAGGGAGGGTCTCCGAATGGTGACCATCAAGTACAACGCATTGTACTCGCTGATGAAGATATGATGAGATCCACGTGAGTAAATTTCCAGAAATTCCTTTCCGCTTCAGTTTAAATAGAACACCTTTATGCCATACCTTATCAAATGCCTTTGATAAATCTAGGAAAACAATTCTCACATCTTTACCATCATCTAAGGCCTCGGTTAACTTATGCGTAATGGATATTAGTTGAGAAACAGTACCGTCACCAGAGTGGAAACCAGAATTGTGTGGGTTTAATAACTTATTTTCCATCAGGAAAGAATACATTTTATTGTAAACAAGCCTTTCGAAAATTTTAGAAACATTACAAAGAAGGGATACCGGTCTATAATTACATTTATTTTGGGCATCATTTTTCTTGTGCACAGGGACGACATTGCTAGTTTTCCAATCGCTGGGAAACACGCCAGCTTCTAAAGAATAATTAAAAAGTTTACAAAGTGGCTTAGCCAAAACATCTGCGGTATTTTTTAACAAAAAATTACTAATGCCATCAGGACCAGTTGCCTTATTTACATTAAGTGATTTTAAAATCTTCTTAACTTCTAGTATTGAGAAGGACATATCAGATAATCTTGCCTGCGTCTCGTATTCAAAGGGTGGTAAAGGGTGGTTTTCTGCTCCGGGTGGTTGTGTACACTGACTGGTAAAGTATTGGTTAAAAATGGCAGCTTTCACACATGGGTCAGTAAGAGAGACGCCGTTTTCAATCAATGGTGGTATAGAGGTGCACACTTTGTCACCAGTTACCTGACGGACAGTTTTCCACCACTTACGATTAGGCATGTCAGAGCTGCTCAACTCCTCCCCCAGGCTTGTATAGTAGTTGAGACGCAGTGTTCTGTTGAGGGCAACCACCTGATTACGAACAATTTTGAAGGTATTGAGGTGTGCATCAGATCGTGACCGTCTGTAACGCCTCCACAGAACATTGCGTCTCCTAATCAGCCTTTTAAGGTCACCGTTTACCCATGGTTTCTCTCTAGCGCGAACTGTCACAGTGGTGTTTGGGATGAACTCAGCTGCGGTCTGCATTAGTAATGACGACCAATAAGTAACAATATCATCAATATCCTTAAAAACATTAAAACCAGCATCCCAAGGTGCAGAAGACAATGCTTCAACTAAACCATCTATGTTACATTTTTTATAGTTCCACACAGTACGCTTAAAAACGTTATTACGTCTTGTAGATAAATACATTTTACAAATAATATTGCAATGATCAATTTTGACCAGAGGTGGGATTACATTACATTCCATAAATTTATTAGGACTGTCAGTAATAACCAGGTCTAGCAAGTTTTGGGTACTAAGCTTTATATGCATCTACATATATTTATCAACATCTGTACCAATTTTCTGTTTTTTTTCAGTTTGTGCACGATTCGTCTCTAGTGTGGGCCTAATACCAGCTGTAATAATCCAGCAAACACAGTTATACAATGTCGGCCCAACGTCTTCGACCTGAGTTGAAGCCTTACAACATCCAGTTTTCATTATTCGGTCGATATCACAAAGAGATACATTTATGAAGTATTTTCCCACAAATAGTTCAGGATGTAACATCCACGGATTCCGCACGAAATCTTGCGGTGAAGTTTGATTTTTAAATTTTAAGAATAATATCTTAAAGGTGTGTAGATCATGCTGTTATCATAATGTATACGCAATTTACGACGCTTGCGCAGATACCTGACGGCGGCTGCGGCGACAACGTCAAATGTGTCAAACATGCTACATGTGCATTACTTAACTGTAATAATCGCGAATAGTGGAAGCGTCAAGCTGTGAGAAAGAGTGATAGAAGTGTGTTTATTCATATTAATATATTATGGTTATTGTATTGTTCTTCTTACTATGTTATATTATCAGTGATTATAGGTAGATAACCATGGCCAGCAACCGTTTAGAAAAACGGGTGAGGACATCGTGTATTTTTAATAAATGCCAAAGCGAACAATCATCGCAAGTACAACACCAATATTTTGTGGACAGGTGAGTTGTCGGTGTATATAGGCATAGTCTTTGTTGCAGTCAGTCGATATAATCCTGTCAGATTAGCGAGGGCAACTCATTTGGGAAACATCTCCTAATAATGACCTTCGATACTTGATGATGCATTGTGTATCATTGGATTGGCACATGTCTCTGTCTTCATGGCTACCGCCTGTCCATACCCTCATTAATACTACCCTTGTTACACGGTATTGATTGTTCAGGACGCAACATATCGACAAGAGAATTACTGTAATAATGGTTCCACACTAAGTATCTCGGTGATATACCACTCCGTATATGTGACTCCATGTCATCATAATTTAAAAAAATAAAACATGTCAATATAATACAGTTGTTATTTATTAGGTCATTCATTTTTAGTTTCCATTTGTCTTGACATTTTCATTAATTTACGTAATTGATAATTTAACTTATTTCTAAAACCACGAAATTTGAAAACGATCATGTACAACTAACCCTTCAAACTTCATCAATGTCGGTTTAAAACGTATCTTGTAAGATTTGTTATAAGTTTCCATAAGCTCTTCGACATTATTTCAGGTGGGGGAATAAAACTCCATAATTTGAGGCTATTGACCCTAGCCATGCCAACACCCATTTATTTCGATACATTGTAATTCATGGCCTGTTATTATGAATGGTTGTACACAAGTGTCTCTCAAGTAAGATATCAGAACTTCCTTCCTTGAATGGATTAAACATGAAGTTGTATCAATTTATTCATCGGAGACTGGTTCTGATTATGATCCAGCAACATGAAATAAAGAAGAAACGTACTATGTAGGGCCTACATGTAAATCGTCACAGGCGTTGATCGGTATTGTTTCAATGTCTCCGTGACGTGTAGTTTTGACTGAAATATAGATAGCATGAGAATATATGTTGGATATGTCAAACAATAGGGCAATCACTCATAATTAATTGGTTTGTAGCTGAGAAAAGTCAGTCATGATCCGGTTCAGGTAGCAATTTATTTACAGCTCTAAATATAATACACAGCATGCGAATGCCCACACTGAAAACTTGTATTACAAATTGTAAAATAATATCAGCTGATTGTGTTATCAGTGCTAAATGCATGTATCTATTTCACTTTGTATCTTGATAAAATACAATAACATTTGTACAATGTTGGACCAACGTCTATTGTTCGACATCTCAATTGGGAAAATAAACCATGTCCAGGTGTAATATTCCAGTTTAAAGTTAGTCAACATCGTCATTGCGTTACAAGGCAATCGCATCAATAGAATGATAAGATTACTGTTTGACAGCAGTAGCTTTTTTGTAATTGGTGAGCACAGTCATCACTATTATATTATACAGTTAACGTACAGTGTTACTGAGCAAGCTTTCCGTTTACACACCGTTTAGAACTAACTTAGTTGGGACTCGAGGCAGGGCTTCGAAAACAGCTGCCTTGTATATGGCATGGAATCAGCCTTTAAACATCTTAAACATGACAATGGAAACTCCACGAAATTCGCTAGGGGCCCTCATTAAAGAGAGTGATGAATGTGAGAGGACCTGATGGCCAGGCCAAAAGAACCGTGTAATTGTCAGGTAGCGATTCACACATGCGCGAATACGAATTAGAACACGGCAAAAATCCCTCTTATGGTATCAGTGTGGGAGTTCACATATACACGAACACGAGTACGATTACGAAATCCACAAATAACACGAGAACAACATATCGTGTTCGTATTGGTTCATATGTGAATGTGGTGAAAGCTACATTCACTTACCTGTTTACGCGCATACGAATTATGTGTTCGTATTCGTGTATTATGTGAACGTAGTTAAAGCTACATTCACATATGCACGAATTCGAACACGAATACGAACGGCAAAAATTTCCGTGTCTTCTAGCCGACACATGGTTGGGGTTTCCTCATTCCTCATTCCTCATAATTAGTATTTTTAAGCTATTTTATTTATAAAAAAATAGGATCTTGTTATTACAAGGGTTCGAAAAAATGTAACTAGTGAGATTACCCCACCCGACTTCTGATCTGATAAGTCCTTTTAAATTTGATATAGTGGTACCAGATGACAGTGGTATCAAATGATGTTTAATAGCAGATATTAGCATGTTCATAATCATACAAATGTACCGGAAACGGAAACGTTGTGGGATTATTCTAATTTGATATAGTGGTACCAAATGACCGATGTATCAAATGAAGTCAACATACATTAGAATTATCATAAAATGTGCAGGAAACGGCAAAAAAATACATTCTACGAACTGTGTTAAGTTTTAAATATTGACTTTCAACGCTCAGGGGCCTACGATTTGTGAAAAAAATCACGATAGTGATTTACAAATTGTGGTTTGGATTTTTAAATAAGAATTTAATAAAAATATACAGACTTCGGAGCTCTAAGGTACCCCTAAACATCCCTCATTTAACTACTTTGCTGCCACTGGAAACTTCTACACCCACCCTAACAATGTTCTAGAGATCTATCTCTAGCAATCAATTGTTCATACCTCCGCCACTTTTTGTGACAAGCAAACTAACTTGCAGTCTTTTATAACTGGGCTAGTGTTCATAAATTAACAAGGTACATGTACTAACTACTGTAATAATTATATTTTTTGCTTTATATCCTAATTTATGCTGTTACTGTTGCAAAAAAATGTATAAACATATCCATGGCTATATATATGTAGGTCATTTCGAGCCCGCTGAATTACTACTAATCACGTAGTTTTAAAACTCATCTACACTCCCTCGCACCCCCACACCGGATTGGGTGGTGTTTGAGACAGGCACTCTGGGCTGAACCTCTCACCGTGTGACCTCAAAACTCTAACACGCCCATCGTTATAAGATAAGATTGAATCTGTTCTCGTCTGAGAATACGAGCATCGTCGGCCACTGGTAATCTGGGGATGGTACTTTATTTGTGGGGGAAGTGTACTTGGAACTACCATAGTTGGTGTATGATTTAGAAGCTAACATTGAATGATAAATTATGGATGTTTTAGCTATTAAGCACAAACAAGAAAGTGAGTCTAACTAGTATATTTAAAATGGTTTTATACTGCCATTGGTTTGAGGGGTAGTAGCTAGGCCTATAATAGGGACCAATGTTGGTTCAATGATGGACATGTCGGAGTGGTTCACCCTTTAGTCTTTACATTTCATAATAAAAATATCCAATGATGTTTCAATGCCGGACCAGCGTCGCAGACAGTGGCCAATTATTGAACCAATATAATGTGTTTGGTATGCAGTACAGACCTTCTAAATGATACATTCAAAAATTAAAATAACAGTTGCATTCCCATTCAAGCACAAAACGTCGACACGATATTGTTTTAATGTCGGGCTGGCAAGATTTAAAATGGGTACTAAAAAACGCACAAAACGTTATCCAAACATTATTGTTATTTGAAAAGTCACAATTCACCTCTAGTTATTATTTGATAACTGTTGAGATAACGTGATTGAGATAAAGGTTGCATTGCATTCTGGTTTTAATATTGAAACACAAAGTAAAATAAATATCATAAGTGACATTAAGCAGCCTAATATCACGCCAATCAATACATCAGCCACAAATATAGCCACATTGTATGCGGTTCTATAAAGGCCTTGATAATATTTGCAGAAGAATGGACTAGGAAGAATTATTTTAATTGTATGTACGATATATTTGTGAAAATGGAGAAGAGATAGTATGAGTGAATAGTGATACAGCTCGTCAAATTGCAATTTGGATGACATCATGCACAAGTGGGCTAACCCACATTGTGACGATTTTGACATTTTGGGTGTTTTTGAAAGCTCTCACTACAAGCTTTGTCTAACAAAAGAGCCAAATGTCTAGACCAATCACATTCTGTGGTACAAGCCAAAGTTTGTTTGCGCATGATGCTTTTTGGCGATTTTCATAGAGCACAAATGGTCTAACCCTCACTCCGATCAAGTCAAAAAGAGTGAAGAGGACGTGTCCAAGAATTAAAAGAGAAAAAACTACTGAAAAAGCGAGGCGACTTTTACTCGATATCAGCGACAGTGCATCTCGAGTAATCATACATAAAAACAATGTAAAAAATCGCACAACAACTTGAAGTACGTGATAAAACGAGTAAATACAAATAAAGACAACAGGTAAATAAAATCAGTGACCAAATGGTCTAACCATCAATGTGAAACTCGTAAATTTATCAAGTTGTTTCTATCAATGACATATATTTTCATTGTTTTTAATCATATTTCCGTAATATGTGGATGCATGTACGGAATTCTTTCAATTTATCATGGATTAGGCAGCATAATTCTTTGAAAATCAGTGATTCATTTAAAAATTGTGGGTTAGACCAAACAAAAAAACAACATGCGCAAATGGTCCAACCCTCATGTAATCAACTTTAAAGTGCTTTAATTTCGCATAAACCATATTTAGAAAAAAATGTTTTATATAATTTCAATGTACAGTGATGTACATGTACATTCCATGTTAGGCTTTTAAAGGGTTTAGCTGCCTGAATTACCAGAAAGGTCAAAACTTTCAATGCCTGATTACTCAAAACACCAAAAATGGGTTAGTTAGACCAGTTGTGCATGATACCATCCTTTTGTAACTTGATGCCAAACATTAATAAATAACTTAAATATAAAGCTCTAGAAGCCGGTCTTGCTGCTGAGTTATCGTTAGCTACGGATTGGTTGAAATGGCTATATCGCCCAATCCGAAGCTTACGATATATCGTAACTTGTACGAGAAGTCGAGAATACGGGCCCTGAGTTCAGCAGATGTGCAAGATTATGAACGCAATACGCCTTACGACACCCTCCAGGTCACATTGCGCGGACATCAGCTAATACTGTGATGGAACAATGGGAAAGACACAAGCGATGTTGCACGAAAGCTCTATGCTTGTTTGAACATTGATAGTGTAGATTTGATAATTTGACGTGTGAAATCATATTTGATTTAAGGATACAGATAGGGAATTTAGAAGTTCAGATGATGTACTGGAAGTATTGGTGAAAAGTTACATTACATGCACGTGACTAAATTAGTCCACAGACGGGCTCACGAGTTTGAAAAAAAATCTTCACAAGAGCGTCATTGTCCTAAGTGCCGCATTAAGTGATGCAGCAATAGTGTTAATATTATCAAACACCATGCACAATAAGATGGTATTGCATTATGCAGTATTTTAAATAAGTGATAATTTCACCACTTTAGCCTCCAAATAAAACATAATGTTTTTATGGGTTTCACAGTTATGACAATATCTCTGCTATATTTATTTTTGGAACGAAAATAACTGATAATATAGCAGATAAGTCATGTTATATTAGGATAAAATTTCAGAGATTAAAATGAAAACAAGACACTTTTATTTTTTTATGACACAATTTATTCATGGTTGAATTATAATAATTTTCTATTTCTTCTTTCATAACTTTGGGTATATTTCCGAAAAATCGTTCAATTGAACTAATTAATTGTATTAAGTTTTGACGTGGAACAAAAGCCTGACTCTCTGATTATATAAATATTGCTAATTTGACAGAAAGTATCTAATTAAGCTGCCCTCGCGGCGGCGGACTGCTTAATACTGTATTCCACACGGTCCGCCGCCGCCTCAGCCGCCGCCGCCGCCGAAGTTATTTGTTTTCGAAATAGCTACTAATCTAACAAATTCTGCTTCTTCATACTTCACACAGCCATCACATTCGACTGGGGAATTGTTTTGGTGAGAAACTTGATAAAGTTTGCTGATCTATATCAAATTTAAAATGCCAGACTGGCGAATAATGGATGGCTGCTTCCGTGTTCATCACCGAATAACTCTTTCTAGTTTATTATTGGCATCAAAATTAGTTAACATTCATCACATACAGATCACAAAACTTTGCAACAAATTTATCCTGTGATATATTTTTAGAATATTCTCCTCCTCAATGGAAATACACATTTGTGGCGTGAATGATTTCAGTATTGAATAAGCTAATTTTGTGGCAGAATCGCTCAGATCAGGTGAAGCAGAAGTAACAGTAACATGCTTTATATCAGCATAATATTTCTGTTCAGGTATATTCCGTATGATAAACATGACAAATACTACATAGTAATATTATGTTTTCCTTTGCTCTTATCTTGTTTTTCATGAACCAATTCTGGGGTACTGCTGGACCAGCATTACAAACGTTGTACCAGCATTACTATATAATTGATTCAACGTCTCGTGTTATCTGGGCGTCACCTGTTGTTTGTAAACAATGAATATAATGTTAATATTATGTTTTCCTTTGCTCTTATCTTGTTTTTCATGAACCAATTCTGGGGTACTGCTGGACCAGCATTACAAACGTTGTACCAGCATTACTATATAATTGATTCAACGTCTCGTGTTATCTGGGCGTCACCTGTTGTTTGTAAACAATGAATATGCATATTTGCTTATACGGGCGCATCAACCCCTGAAGTACCAAAGTGAAGAAGACAATTGAAAAGGATTGATAACTAACTACCAAATTATTGGATAACGAATGGAAGTAAATATCCGTCGATACTTATTTTTCTGAGTTTTATGATGTAACATATGTATTGCTTTTAATAGGATCAATATCATAATTACTCGTTGTAATATGGTAAAATCATACTTGCTAGATGGTAAAAGCATTAGTTCCAACCCACAACACCGGGGGACAGCACTAAGAGCGCTTTCACGTTTTAGGGAGACTTGACTATTAGTGCTGCGGCCATTCTCTAAAAGAGGCCTAGAAATAGGAGTAACCCCTCCCCACGGTAGAACAAAGCACAACCATATTTTTTTGATTGCTTGATATGTCTGGACTCCGAAATGGATGGTTGTGAAAAAAAAAATCGGGGACGTTGCCATGGTAACGGCATTATAACCGTACAACCTCTCATCCTGAAAATGCACTAAATATACCCTTTGTGTGTGCAGTTCCTACAATTTAATCGATGTGTTGACGCTAACGATACGCATTTAATAAAACAAATACATTATCTTATCGTGCATGGTCTTTGATATTATATGATGGTGATTTCTCATTCCCAGCCTTGCATTTGGTATTGAAATAAAATCAGTCACTGATATCTCATATATTTAAAATGTGGCATCAATAATCAAACACGATATTATATTGATAAGATAATTTTTGCACTTCTCTCTGATATAGTCACTGCCCCCTCCTTTTTACTATCGTTTCCAGTCGGGATTATCTAGCCGAAAAATGAGTGGAGTGGATACCACCCTGCATTATTATACGTCCACCAGTGATTAGTATGTTTCCCCTCTACAAAGGTGGGGACATGTTGGTTTACCTGTGACCACTCATGCTGTCTGTGTCTCTGTCTGTGAGTGTGCAGGCGGTCAAACACGACACGTTCATCTAGTGCTGAGCTAAAGTTGGCCCAACGTCTACGACGCTGACCCAACATTAGCCCAGTATTGGGTGAACGTGTCATGTTTGGGGCCACGCTGAATGTGGGCCAGCGTCACTGACAGACGGCGGGCCAACATTAACACAGTAGTACAGCCAGCATGAAGTAGGCTTATTGAGTAGGGTTGAATGGATACTTGCCAGCACCGGCAATGCTGACCCAACATTTAACAGACATTGGTTTTGTGTTGGCTTGTACTCGCGGCCAGCACTGCCAGACGCGCCCAGCAAACACGAGGCGTTGAACCGATGCTAGTTTTATGCTGGGCCAGCGTCGCAGATGGTGGACCAGAATTGGACCAGCATTGGGTCAACGTCTCGTATTTGCTGGGTTTGTTGACAGGCCACATTATGGTTTGCACATCGCTTGGTGTGACGATATTAAAACTGTTGGCCCACTGATTGAGCCTAAAGACGATTTAGTTACTGTAGATCATCTTCCCGGCAGCAAATCTTGACACAGCGAGGCCTCAGGAGTAGAGAACCTTGCGGGGGAAGATGCTGTAGATATAAAAAACGGGTTTCACCACATCAAATACATAGTCTCTACTGTCCACAGGAGCCATTTAATAACATTAATTACAAAAGTCATTAACACTACATCTATCAGCTATCAACCTTTATGGTTATGCTGCTGGAGGGGAGACATCGCCAGTTTTTTTTACAAAAAACTAGACTCTTCTAGTTTTTTAATAATGTAGAGTGCAACTCAGAAACACTGGCAGACATTACGCCGTCGCCTCTGTCTGTGACGCCGTAGCCTACCCATTGTCTGTGCAGGTTGGGTTGGATACCCCTCTCCATATAGTGAAAATGACTGTCACACAAAGTTGTATAAATTATAGGCCAACGGTGTGAACATTAGAACAACAATAAATTGTAGAGCGTTCACTTATTTTCCCATATAAGTATACGCCTTTTATATAATTATATAGGTATACATCCTTTCAAATAGTTTTAATATATAATCATACATTGTAAGTCATTTCAAATACTTTAGAAAACTAAACCCGGTAAACACGAGCCGTTGATTTAAAGTTGTTTGAATGTTGGGCAACGTCGCAGACAGTGGACCAGCATTCAAACAACATTGGGTCAAAGTATCTTATTTTCTGAAAAAAACCACAGAAAATATCATGTGCATCGTAATAATATTTATGTTATGACCCAACAAACACGAGACAATACCGCTTTTATGTTGGCCCATTGTCTGCGACAATGGCCCAACAATAAAACAGCATTGACTCAACATATCGTGTTTATTGCGAATCACCTAATAAAAGTATTGCAAAAATATATATTTTTTAAAAATAATAATAATAATAATAAAAAAAAATCTTTATTTCGAGAGGGTAAACCCAATGAGCCTCAAACATTCAAATATACAAAATACACAATACAAAGTAATAATAAATGGACTAATAACATCAATACAGTTATCAAGAGAAGAGTATTTACAACATGCATTGTAGGCTATGTACAAGTTTACTACCATGAGAGTAAGTGCAGTCTCACATGAATGATTGGCTCTAAAACCCGATTGTTTTTGATTAATTAAATTGTAGGATGTCATATATTCGTCAAAATGATTTAAAACATGTTTTTCTAATATATTTGACGCTATCGGTAAAATTGATATGGGTCGGTAATTAGAAATATCATCTCTAAAATCTTTTTTATGGATTGGGGTAACTCTGGCCATTTTCCAAGTGTCTGGAAAGCGCCCAGTCTTAATGCTACAATTGCAAATCTTTACTATCGAATCAGTTATATAAGGACCTGCTAATTTGATTATATCATCACCACCTGTCTATTTGTTTCCTTTCATATCATTAATGTAATTATACACAAACTGGTGACTAATTAAAGGAATTTCTAAACTGTTATTTGGAGGAACTTTCTTTTCAATAAATCTTTCCAGTTTAATGGGACAAAATGTATGATTTGTTTGTGACAGCATAGTTGAATATTTGTCTCCTATATTTACAAAATTATAATTGAATAAATTGACAATATCTGTTATATTTTCAGTAATAACTTCATTGTGCCTAATTTTACTTATTCGCTCATAAGTTTTAACATTTTTAACTCTTAATTCATTAAAGCATTTTACTAATTCTCTCGGGTCATTCTTACATACATGTATTTATTGTTTCTTTATAAAATGTAGCCTTACTCTTTTGTATCATTAATTTACATTTATTGCGAAGCTGTTTGTAATCAGTATGATTGTTTGTTTTTTTTCCCCCCAAAGTCCCGCCTACGCATTAATTCTAGTATTTTAGTAGTGATCCACTTTGGTTGAGTTTGCATTTTAATTCACTTCGTTATTGTTGGTCAATGCCTGTTGTTTATTTCATTGACAGATTTAGTCCAGATAGTTACAGCACTATTTACATCAATTTCAATTTCACAAAATTTGTTTGGGAAGTCAACAAGCATTACTTGTTCAATATCGTTGCAAAAAAATTCTTCATTTAATTGTTTAGTTTTTCTATAAGATATTTCCATATGTTTTACACCTCTATTATTAGCTAATTTTGAGTTTGAAATAACTATATAAACTGGGAAGTGATCACTCAGTGCCCATGGAAGGACACCAGAATTTTTAACTAAAATGTTTTCTGATACATAAATATGGTCAATAGGTGATTTAGTAGTTGGAGTTACTCTGGTATGATTCGTAACAAGTTGAGAAAGCTCGTAATTGTCTATGACTGATAACCAAGATTATTGGTGTGGGTGTTTACATTATACTCTTGTCTTCAACATATGCGCTACTGATGGCTTCCTCCATATAATTTAACCAGGTAATATAAGAAACAGTATTTTCATTTGGTAGTCTGTAAATAACAGCTAATAAAATGTTTTTATGTTTTAAATGTATTTCTAGCCAAACGGCTTCAACAATATCATGCTCTAGGTCTTTACAACGAATACATTCAATTTTTAAATATATTATTAGGCCACCTCCTTCCTTACATTTTCTGTCTCTTCTAATGGTATTGTATCCTTCGATGGTAATTTGATGATCAGATATATTCGAATTTTGAAATGTTTCACTACATCAGTAGATAGTATTAGAATAGTGTATTTTAAGATTTAATTTAATTTCATCTAACTTATTGTATAGTCTGTTCACATTATGTTGGACGATAGAAAAATCTTGTTCTAATTGAAGGGGGTGACCATAATTTGGATTATCAGAAATATCAGGAGTTATATTACAAATTGAAAAATATCATCATGCACGGTAGTATTAATGTCCGTAATATTCACCATACTGCCTGTTGCAATGCTGCTAACAGAGCATGGACCGACACTATGTTGTTCTGTTGAGGTGCTATCATTTGAAGCGGCTGGACAGGCCATGGACTCATTTTGTCTCATATTAGCAGTCTGTTTTGGAGAAAAGGAGCAGGATACAAACACTGTGGATGACGAGAGTCTGATACAACAGAAGCATATGTCTCTTGTGAATGTGTGTCTTTGTACTGACGGAGGGTTTTGTCTCGAACTCACAATATGTTTCTTAGCCTGTTTGAATCGCCTCGGTAGCTGACGATCCTCTGTGGGTGATTTATCACAGGCTGAGATAAATGCTGGTTATGCGCACTACTTTTGATGAGGTCGCTCAAGAGGAGGAGGTTGCTGAGGTCGCTCACGAGGAGGAGGTTGCTGAGGACGCTCACGAGGAAGGGGTTCATGTGGTCGCTTATGAGGAGGAGGCTGCTGAGGTCGCAGTTGACGTGAAATAGGCTGAGGGGCAGTTTTAGGATGTCGTACTTTTTTATGTTGAGGCACAGGTCGACATCCCGTTGCCGAGGGAGCCACAGACAGCCTGGATGGTATGACAACATCAACAAGCCTAGCACTCAGATCGTTGCGTCCCCGCATGTTCAAATGTAACCCGGCACGATTACTCAGACGGTAGGTGTCTGGCATCTGGCAAGTGGAAACAGTAATGTTATCAACAAAGACAACTCTCTGATGTTGACACAATACACATAGATTACTGTTAAGCTTGTCGATCGATATGTTAGTGGCAGGTTGTGGCAAGTCTACACGATGGTGAAGGTGTCCGCCTTTCAGTCAGAAGGCCCGTTAGTCAGGAGGCCCATTAGTCAGAAGGCCCGTTAGTCAGAAGGCCAGTTAGTCAGAACATCAGTAAGGATGATTAGTCAGAAGGCCCGGTTGTCAGAAGGCCCGTTAGTTAGAAAATAGCTAAGGATGATTAGTCAGAAGGCCCGTTTGTCAGAAAGCCCGTTAGTCAGAAAGTCAGACAATTACCTCATCGAAATCTTCTCATTTGTGAACAACCCTATGACCAATTATTTGTCTTTATTTAATTACTTTTGCCATGATACTCCCTATGTTTTTGAACCTAATGTTGCTGACATAATTTACAGCTTCAAATAAATGAAAAATACCCATAATAATTGGATCAAGTGGTTATTACCAAGCTGCATGTAAATAAGAGTCAATTTTCTGCATATAGGAACAAGATAGTATAATAATAATAATTGCATAACGTAGGCAGCAATGTACACTCCATGTCTTTGAACACTTTGGAACAATGTAAATATGAACAAACAATATGATCAACATACTGCTTCAAACGCGAGTACCTGTATTTTGAAACTAGCTGAGAAAAAATGGTCGAAATAACAAGATACTGCTAATAGACTATAATGAGATTCAAATTTTGCGCTGGTTTTAGCACGGTAATAATATATACTGCAATAACATTATATAGCTGTTCTCCCGTGCTTAGGTAAACTTCATTTTCTTGAATATGAACCGAGCTTTTCCACACAAAAGAGTCGACAAATAATGCTAGTTATCAGAATATTTGGACAAGCAATTAATTATTTATTTTTTAGCAAAATGATACATTTATCAACGCTTCACATGAATTAAGCAGATGGCTACAAAATCAACACCATTTCAACACCATTTGAAAAATCTTGTGGGGTTTTCTCATGACACACTTTTCACATCTTTTTCAGTAAAATCTATTTCAGTAACGTTTATATAATAATTATGAAAAAAAGTACTGAAAGTGCTGAAAAAATTAAAGCGCACTCATTGATGAAAATAAACTAAACAATCAACCAGTCAGCAATAATGCTAGTTGTTAATATAAATGTACGAACTACGAGCCGCCAGTGAATTTTTCTCAAGATTATACCAAGATCATATCGACTTATTAACAACTAATACTAATAGGCGAAAGTATATGCAGAGACCCAACATTTGATCTCTATGGGGTTATACAGGTTTTAATTTCAGTTGTGCAATTTGTTTGTGTATAGCTTTTTACCATTATAATTTCATGGCTATTTTTCTCCCTCAAAATATTTATTAAACAACCGATTTTTTTGAAAAACACGTGGACTCTACCAGAATTTTCGAAGTATCCTTGATTTTTTTTTATCCACAACTCTCAACATTTTTTTTATCAATAGCTGGACAACAAACGTTTTAATCCAAATAGTATAGCCCCCCCCCCCCTCCACATGCCTAGATATCAACTGGAGCGTCCCCTAGCATTGTTCACTGCCTAATGAACAAATTCCGACAAATTCATTGGTCACAGGAGGGGGGGGGAGTGTGACGGACGGCCTTTCAGAAAATGTTATATGACAATACTATCAAATTTATATGACTTTTAATTATATCTTGCATACCAAAAGGACAGATGTTCTGACTAACGGACCTTCTGACAAAAAAGCCCAACTGACTAACGGGGCTTCTGACTAACGGGTCTTCTGACTAACGGGCCTTCTGACTAATGGGCCTTCTGACTAACGGGCCTTCTGACTAAAGGGCCTTCTAACTAACGGGCCTTCTGACTAACGGGCCTTCTGACTAAAAGGGTGTCACCGATGGTGAATGCCACTAAGTATCATTGTAGCAACAGGGAAAACAGATCTTGTTGCTTTAAGTAATCCTCTTGTTTTGTCTTTAATATGGCTGAGGCTGTCACCATTGGCTATGTTGTTCGTACCCGCAAGTCGGACAACATGTGTGGCATCATGATCTGGCTGTTTGTTTTCCATCTCACTGGTGAGTCTTTCTACTGTTGCTCCTCTACGTACGCTGCCCGTGGCATTAACACCATCATACTTATTGAGATGAGCAGTTACTCCTCTCGCCATAGTACTTCCATACCCCCACACACTAGCCGGGTTACTTGCACGGCTATCACAGGGGACAGTATGTGGAAGAGGGGGAGGTGGAGGAGGAGGTATCACATGGAGATAATTTGGAACCTGTGGCAATGGGAAGGGGTAATAAAGAGGATGGCAAGATATCTTGTATTATCACAAGGGTAAAATGGGAAAAATATTTGAAAAGTATAATGTATTTGAAAAATTGGAAAAAAAGAAATATGGAGAATGACAAGATTTTATTATTGGGAACTATAATGTGAGGGTGTGCTCCTCTTTTTAGGGAGAGAGTTGAGCTCCTATAATAACACAGTGATGCCCGTCAATAAGCTGAAAAGCTGATTGAGTTTAAATCAAAATGCCAAAATGTTATATCATCCATGCTGGTAACACTAGAGAGTTGATCTCTCAGCGCCGCTGTGTACAAGCATAAGCTAGGCTGATGTTTTTGCTTAGAATATTATCAACCTGTTTTTCAAGTTGACTAATTGATTTAGCCTGATCAATACACGACCCACATTCTGCATGTGGAGCATATGTAGATAAAGGAGACAGCGGTGAAGTGGTAGAGTTTGAAGCTGACCGAGAGGTTGAAGAGTTGGAGCTGATATCGCTTCTTGATGACCAACTTTCTAGGCTGGACGAGAAGAAGAAGAAACTTTATTTAACCATAATTATATACAACATTTTTTTAGTAATTTATAAAAGGAATAGGTTTAGGAGACCTCCATTAAGACATTAAGCCGCTAACATGGAGGCCACCTTGTAATAAAAAGAAAAAAATAACTGTGCACCAAACATTTCACATAATAAAAATACAAACAAATAAACATACATACAGTAAAAACACCATATACATAAAGCAAATTAATGTAAATAAACTCTCATAACCATACCAAAAAAAAGAGAAATGATCCAAATGATGAAAACATTGACAATTTATACACCTTTGATATTTTCAAATACATTAAGAGGTTAGAGTTGATTATTTATTGTGCAGCCAAACGATGGCAGACATAGCAATTTTTAACAATACAATTCTTTGTGTAATTTTCAAGGAGACTCAATTTAATGTATCTACAAAAACTATCGAAGGAATGCGTGAAAATTGTATTTATAATTTTAGTGGAAGTAGTGTTGATAATTTTTGGTAGATTATAACGGAGACATCTTTTACAAAACTCCCGTTTGGGTCGAAAAGGGCGAAGATTTTGACAATGGCGAGTGTTGTAATTGTGATAAGTACAGTTTCTGGGCATGTTAAAGGAGTCAAAGTATTCTGGTAATTGATTATTTAATAATTTATTGTAAAATTTGAGCTGATTTAAATCAAGAATGTCATGAATTTTTAATATTTTCAATTTTTTGAATAATGGATTAGTATGTGAAAACCTAGGACTTTTATCGATAATTCTAATGGCCCGTTTTTGAATTTTATATAAATTTTTGACTCATAGCCCCAGCCAAGTAAACAGTCTGTTGTTGATGAGAGCGACTTATCACTAGTCCCAGAACTATAGCAGAGATCTGACACCAGGCTTTGACTATCTATACCACGGCAGGTGGTAGATGTGGTATCAGACACAGAAAGTCGTTGAGGTTGTGCAGATCTGCGTGATATTTTAGCCACACTGTTAGCCTGAGTATTATCATTAGGGGAATGACGGCGTGACACAGCTGGGAACACAGATGGGGTATCTGTAGCTGGTGTACTGGTGACAGGCAGGTGACCAGAGTTACACAGTTGACTGCTGTTGTTAGCTAACGTCACGTTCACAATATCCTGTTGAGTTAATGACGCTGACATCTTCTTCGTCCCAGGTCTTAAAGTTGGTTCTTGTATTAGCACTATGCCTTTGTTGTAAAAGAAGACAGTGACGTGAAAATCACCGTCGTCAGACAGATTGCCGTGTCTGACCAGTTGGTGACCATCACTGTTGGTTCGCCACTTAGGACTATGCTGGTGTACACCACGCTCGTGAAGATCCATGTAGAAATTGAGCGTGGCGTCTTTCCATAACAGTAATCTGTCAGTGTAGAATTTAGCATTGGTAGGCTCATGGTCCAACGCTAAAGTACCTGAGGCATCAATATCCTCGTACTTCGTATCGACATAAACCTGCTTAGGATTTAATCTCCTTTGCTTTCTATTGTTCCTGGCTTTGTTGTTTCAGGTTTTTGTGGTTGACTGTCGGTCGGGGGGATACAGGTTTGCAGACATTCTGCAACTCATTGGCCGATCTTTCATAATTTCAGTCAGTTGCCTTTATAGCTATTTACCCGGCCTCGTGCAGTGTAAATTTGGCTTTGTAGTTAAACTAAAAACAGGACAATAATTATGAAGGAAGAATTATGAATAACCACTGATAACAAGACATTCAAAAATATTCTCCAAATTCTTATAATCTTCGCTTAGACCTACATAAAATTAATAAGTTATGTTTTGTTGCTTTCACCATTAGGGTTTATTTCTTCGGTACACTAGGTACCCTATAGCGCAGTATTTTTTAATGCAAATATTAGCTACCAGATCATCATCGCTTATACCAGATATCATAGTTCTTCTTATTTTGGTTATCCTTCCTTTGAATGCATTTGAATATTATTTCAGTAGACATTTCTGGAACAATTTTACTGCCCGTTTTCTGACAACCATTTTTTTTTTAATTTATTCATGTGATCATGTACAATAAGATGGTCGACTCTCCCCAAAACGTGAAATTGCTCTCAGTGCTGTCCCCCGGTATTGGGGGCGGGGCCCTAGGGTAGTGGTTAGCACCGCTGCCTTTCACGCCAGAGTTCGGGGTTCGGTTCCCGGTCTCGGCGGTTTGAAAGCAACAAAAAATGTTTCTTCCCCATCCACGTGTGAAAGTCAGTATTGCGTGGAGCCTCCGTGACCAAGAGGTAGCGTGCTCGGCCTCAGACCGCCAGAGTTCGAATTTCGAATCCTGTGTCTGGAGGACAGTGTCATCTCAATCATCTCACCATCCTCAGGAGGTTCTCCTGGCCCAGTTTAGCCTATATGTGCACAAAGGTGGCCTAAAGCCCGATTCATTTCATTTTCCCCGGTATTGGGGGCTGGAACTAAGGCTTTTACCATCAATCAAGTATGTTTTTACCATATTTCGACGACTAATTATGACATTGATCCTATTAAAAACAATACTTACTTTACATCATAAAAATCATCAAAATAATAATTGACGGAGGTTTACTTGTATTTTTTATCCAATAATTTGGTGGTTAGTTATCAATACTTTTTAATTGTCTTCTTCCTCTTGGAACTTCAGGGGTTGATGCGCCCGTATAAACAAGTATGCATATTCATAGTTTACAAACAACAGATGACGCCCAGCTAACACGAGACGTTGCCCCAATTATAGTGTGACGCTGGTCCAACGTTTGTAATGCTGGTCCAGCATTACTCCATCATTTGTTCATCTTCTCGTATTTGCTGGCAGGTAAGATGTGTGAAGGGTAGATAAGGACAAAGGAGAACATAATTACTATACTTCATAGTCTAATTAAACGGATCATTTGTCATGTTTATCATTCGGAATATACCTGAACAGAAATATTTTGCTGATATTAAGCATGTTACCATGGTTACTGTTACTGCTGATTCACCTGATCTCAGTGATTCTGTCACAGAATTAGCTTATTCAATGCTGAAGTTATTCACGCTACAAATTTTGCTGCCAATAATAAATTGCATATATTTCTGTTTAAGAAGCAATATTTGAATATTCATGGTATGGGACTTTTGTTCCACGTCAAAACTTAATACAATTAATTAGTTCAAATGAGCGAATTTTCGGAAATATACCTGAACAGATTCTACATAGATAGGAGTCATAAACGAAATCAAATTATTACATTCATCAAAGACACTAAATCACATGCAAGTTGTGAAGGTTTCGCGTTAATATTACATATACATTACATATACATTCGACTACACCATATACTACAGGAAAACAATGAACACATTATTACCAGTGATGGAGGAAGAAATAGAAAATGATCAAAATTCAACAATAAATGAGTTGTGTCATAAAAATGAGGGTGTCTTGTTTTAAAGGTATCAGTATAGAGTCTAATGCTAACGCTCCAGTCCTCAGTGACATTGATGGCAGTGGTTCTAGAGAGAAGGCTTACATATTATAATTTTGAAATATTGCTCATGTGTTCTAAATATATATTTTTTAATAATAAAATGTTTTAATCAAAAGACACGCCTGTCAAGTTATAGCTGTTACCAATGTTTTGTCCCGATCTCCTTTGTGCACACTATACTTGACGACAATTTAATCTCTAAAATTGTATCATAATATAAAATGACTTATCTGCTATATTAGCAGTTATTTTCGTTCAAAAATAAAAAAAATTGCAGAGATATTGTCCTAACTGTCAAACTTAGAAAAACATTATTTTTTATTTGGGGGATAAAGTGGTAAAATTATCACTTGTTTTATATGATGATACACTTGCCAAAGCGTAGTTCCAACTCCCGTTAAAAGGGAGCACTATTGCATAATGCATTACACGCATTTGTATGTTGAAATCCGCAAGTCGACCATCTTATTGTATATGATCATTGCTGCTAGTGTGGGTCTACACGTTGAAATGTTGCACTGAGAAAACACCATGCTCATCCATTATATAATAATTAAATTCTCAAAAAGGAAAAAACAAACCATGTATTTCTTATCTTTTTTTTACAAATGGTAATTGAGAAATATTGTATATGGATTTTGATTGTGGTGTGTGATAAGTACGTACCATAAATCTAATTCTTACTATTAAACAACGTTGCTTCAAGTATAGGTCAACGTTTATGTTAATGGCCAAGTTTAAAACATCGTTAATATCATTTATTTAACTAGTTGTCTAAAATAGTATGACAAAGTGTCTATTGTTTATTGTCTACTGTCTAATGACGGCAGACACCAGCCGTAAAAGGGTGGGGGTGTTGGTAGAGGGGAGTTTCTTTGAACGGTCGGGAGTGTGACTATTATCCGATAATGAGTTCAGCAGTCGACATTATGACAAATAAAGACCTCGGGCTGCGCCCTCGATCTTTATTTCTCATAATGTCGAATGCTTCACCCTTTATCTAATATATAACACTTTATTCTGCTCTGCTGGGTCTGCAGACATACACCTGGTGCAATACTGTTATTGAGCTTTGTGGCTGTGGGGAAAGGATCTGCATTGGAAATTATAATGAAAGATACAAATTTATCACAAATAATGTTCGGACAGAATTGTTCCGATGACCTTTTAGAATTTTTTCAGGAATTCACATACGAAATAATATATATACTTCTGAATCTAATACAACAGAGGCTGCAATGCCAACTATTTTATGCGAAAAACAAATATATTGAATTTGGTCGTCTGCCTCCATGGGTGGGCAAATTACCAAGCTGATATCTGGCACGACAATGTCTGTTAAGAGCAATCCAGCTCTCGTGTGTGGGTGGTAAAATATGGTGAATTTGTCATAAACTGATGAATGAAGTAGTTTTTGTGTTAATGACATGCAAATGTGTCAGGAATTGTAATTGTAAACTTTCGATCTGTCATCTGTCAGTGTCTTATTATTGTTAGTGACCTAAAATTCTCGCCTGTGTGTATGTTGCCCTCGTGTATCAACATCGCTGAAAAATAGGAATCCATAGCTTGTATTAGGCTCTGACGATGATATATATATTAATATATTAGCACGCTTGATTGCCTTTTCGGGAATTACAAACAGTTTAGAAATTAGTGTATGGCCCGCAGTAAATAAATATGTAGGAACGGCTATGGGTATGGGCAGTTTTCGGGTACATGAATAATTTACATGCTAGGTCATTTCTCTGCATCGTTTAGGTGTGAGCCAACATATCTCGGACGAGAATCCGTCAAAAAAAACAATGCTGGATCAGCGTGTCTTGCTGACTGTGCTCTACATAGACAAATAATCAAATAGTATATGATATCCAGTAGAATTGTTTTAGAGCAGAATATATTCCAGAAAAAAAAGATAAATGTTGTTATTTAACCCTTTGAAGCCTCAATTTACCATTGACATCTTAATCCACAACAAGCCGCGAATTCCTGTCGCAATTCTCGTTTTGTAGTGGATGAAGATAACTTAAAGTGGGTGACCATGACAAATGAAAAAATATACTATTATTTTTAAAACAGTTTCATAAAAAAATCGTTGTAAAACCCCTTGGTTTCAGGAAACTAAGTCATTATTCAGACATGCGAAATGATGCTTTGCATCGTGAGGGTCTAAAGGGATAAAGGGAATATCCCACCACCTAATTTTAGCCCAATGCAGGTGCATCAACAGTCATTAAATTGTATATTGTAGTGTTGAAATACTTTAATTTGATAATATATTAACAACAAGAAATAAAATAACCAATTAGAAATGCAGCAGGCAACTTTAGACTTTTGCAAACCAACTAAAATTAGGTACTGGCCTAGTACCTTTAATTGTTTCGATTGCAAAAACAGTTGCTGTCTAAAATTATCATTTTAAAACTGTTTTACATTTTATAAAAAAGATACAGCGACTATTCTGTGTATTATTCAAAAACGGTTGTGGCTATGACAATTATTCGAAACATGTATAACCAATTTACCAGGCATTGTTCAAATGTTGGGCCAAAGTTTAAGACATCGGGCCAACATTGAAACAAAACTAGATCAACGTGTTTTGTTGACTTGGTTGTACATAGATAAAATAGCATAATATGTGCACAACTACATGTATATCATTGATGTTAAATAAAAAAAATAATATATTGCTGATGAAGTACTTATATGTGTTATTAGTTTGGACGAATGATTTCATCCAAACTATTGTTGTTGCTATTTTGAGTTTTGGACAAATATTTGTCACCCTATCACTCTCTCAGTTTTCATGCAATCTGTTTTATATTTCACATCAATAATGCCGGGGTACCAGAATAGGTTGCTATGTCTTTTCTAAGCGATCCAACCAATGTGCGAGTACCGCGGTGTTGAAGTTCGAAAAAATCCCATTGAAATAACATTAGCAAATTGGTTGTATTAAAAACGGCAATATCTCGAAAACCATGCATCTGAGGCTAAAAAGGAGTGAAATTTGGGCCCTTCTCCTCATATTTAGGACACCATCTCGGGGCGGTTCCATTATGGTACAATGAAATCACTACTGTCACCCGCTTGACGAGACCTTGGGGAAATTCCAAGGACAAAGATTGCATTATAAAATTTATTAATGAAATATATCTGAGGAGGAAAAGGAGTGAAATTTGGACCCGGAGGGTTAAATTCCCATTTATAAGCCACTTTCCAGACAGAATCCAAAACGGCCGACAAAATTCAAATGGCCGACAAAAAATAAAAAGTGGCCGATAAGGAATTTTCTTGTCTTAAATCCAGTAGAATTTATTGAAATTGATAAAATCCCCCGTTATCGCCCTATTTCAACTGTCAAAACTCACTTCATGTTGCTTCAGCAACAGACGATCTAGTTTCAGTTTTTTTTCAAAATTTTACAGTAACAATTACCTTATAAAATGATCAATTTTCAATATCAAGCTACTTACTAGAAAGGGCAACCAGACATTCTTATTATCTAGGGATATACAGCTTAACAAAAAGTAACAGTAGAATGAGTCCCTTTGAATGGTAACGGTCGTCAAAAATTGCAGTGACTGGCTCATGGACTATTAATATGCACAGCAGGGCCAAACTATCACTGTGCAATTAGATGCTGAAACACAGTGGCCATTCATTCGTTCAGCTCTTCGAGATGAATAGTTGAGGGGTATTTCAATTCATCCCAATTGCTAGACCAGTTGAGGACTCATTTGCTGCGCTTTTAAACAAAGGAGTCGATATATGCTGTTAACAATCTGCCTAAGTAAAGTATGCCCATTATTATAAGTAACTATCCCAGTACTCGGATATAATTAGCAGCACTATCAGAATATAGT
This sequence comes from Flabesymbios commensalis, assembly GCA_964017125.1. Lineage (NCBI taxonomy): Eukaryota > Metazoa > Annelida > Polychaeta > Terebellida > Flabelligeridae > Flabesymbios > Flabesymbios commensalis. Next base: position 50,865,356 of record OZ024905.1, read on the forward strand.
TAATAGAGAATAAGAAACTATAATGTTTTCTATAGGTTCTGACAAATTCTTCTCGGGATTTAAATTGCAGATGCGCCTTTGTAATGACCAGACAATGCTGATTTGCATAATTATATCGTTTTCTTCTTTCTGAATATTTAAATATAACTATGGCACTTAAGCGCGAAAATGCACTTACACAATTTCGCACAAAAATTAGTTTTTCCAAAGTTTTACTAAGGCCCCGTTTGCTTTGTAACGATTCTAAACCGGTTTACCAATCCAGAGCGTTTAATTCGCACCAGATCAGACCCATTCTCATTCATCAGATCCACTATCCTTCCACTAGCATCAGCTAGTGGATCTGATTGATTGCACTGTAAAATGTGTTCTGTAGACGTATTCATGAATGTGACCTGAATTTGTATGTGGCCAATAAGGCAATACCTGACAATAATGGTGTCCTTGACATTCTAGACCACATGGTCATTGTTGATTTTATGTTGGACCAGCGTCGTAGACAATAAGACATACATTAATCCAGCATTGTCAATCCTACAGCGTAAACAGGAGAGGTCTACACCGGCCCAATGTTTTCTTAATGTTGGGCCTGCGTCGCAAACGATAGCCCAACATTAAACCAATATTGGGTCAGTGTGTCGTACTGACTGAGACTGCACACCGGTAAGAACGATTATCCAGCGCTGGGTTCATGTTAATCCTCAATCTGAGATGCTGTCAACATCACTTTGGACATTCTGCTGGTATCTTGGTCTTACACAAAACCAAGTCTACAACAGCACAAGTAAAATACGCACATCCAATGTTGATTTTATGCTGGGCCGTCATTGTATAGGATGGACCAACTATAATACACCACAGATTGATCGCATGTACTGGTCATAATACTACTAGGCATATATTGACAACCTTAGCCCAGTATGGGGGAGGTATAATTATATCAACTTGTCTCTCATAGGTGTAAGGAATCATCGAGCTTGACATAGTTTCAGGGTCAGGTGTGGGTCACGGTACACCAGATTTTGATGCCCTATCAGAACGCAGCAATAACAGAAGATAATCTCAAAGCACTGTAGCAGGGCCACCTAGCTGTGCTAGTGTGGCCCTGAGAAGGAGGCTGGATAAGACCTAACCGGAACCAGATTGACCGAACCAGCAAACTTGCCTGCATGAAGATTTGGTAGTTTGGATCTCTTACCGGTTTGCCAAGCCAGACGTTATTTTGGTTCAAACTATTTTTTAGATTGGCGATAAAAAACGCGTTTCCTGCCTTTCCCGGTATATACATGCACCGTTACGAGGCAACTCAGAACTGCTATCAATAATGGCGTTCGTTTAGGGCATACAAACCGAAGCAAACTGGATCACTATAATATTTTGGGATCGGTGCGAATCGAACAGGGCCGAAGTAGAGGGCGTAACAGAGTGTTATATAATGCACGTTAATGAAGAACTTTTGGCGTACTTGGCAACGAATACCGCTGTATGTTTGAATGTTTGATATATCAAAGATTTATTCATATCTTGCATAAACACTATGTTTAAATTATTAACTAAATGTACATCTTTACATGGGTCAACAGTGAGAAAACTGAAATATCTTTGTGCTATATCATTCTTTGCAAGTTTTCTCTTCCTAATACAACGCCATGTTTTTCCATTTTTGTTTACAAATGTACCAGCATAAGCACAGTTCTAACCGAAACTGAACTAGCCTACATAACTACATCATATCATTTTTATACTACGGCGTTCAGAAAATACAGTTGTCATAACATTCGCCATACTTTAATCAAAATACCAACGGTAAGTGAACATAAAATGAACATGAATTTTGTCAGTGATCTATCATGAACAAACAGGCGATTCGCTGGAATGATGTAATAGCACAGGACATTTTTGTCGATATAATTATGGCCGAACCTGGAAGTACGAGAGGGCAGACGGATTTTTTCGGGCCAATGTCAGAGAAGCATTCCTTTGAACGTAATTGATAGATTTAAAAAAGGAACTTGGGATCTATTTATATAAGGTTTTATTTGTATCAAATACAAATATTTATGTTTATATTTACCTTTATAGGTCAATTATTAGGACAGAATCAAGGTCAAACAAAAAACAAACGCTTTTTTAATCTGTTTAATAATAAAATGATAACATATCGTATATTACATTTGACTAAATAACTTATAAATGATCTAATTAACATAAATCCAAAATGGCCGTCACTGACAATAGATTTAGTTATGCCTAATAAAAAAAATTGACCAATGAGATTTTTTAAAAGCAGACAACAATGACTAGGCATTTGTTTGTCCATTTTTTAGTCAGTTGTGTATCTATACTATAGTCAGTTGTGTATCTAACTTACAATTAGCCTAATATTTTTTTTGCTTAATTTGACATCGACTATTTTGTTGAATCCCATATCAATGTATAGCTTTTCATCAACGTTTATTAGATTGTATATTGCAAGTTAATTATTTAAACATACTCTGCTTAATTTAATAATGAGCTTAACATCATTTTCTATTTTATTACATAATTCTGCCGCATCTGTACATACACATTATTTTAGTGCATCATGAATTGCAAATACTGTACTAGAAATCGGTGATAATTTATGACTACATGTAGCTTTTTAGGACGTAACTTGTCTTAAACCTAGTGTCTCTCATAACTGCATCAAAGAGTGACCGGTGTCAATAAATTTATTATGCTATTTAATTGGAATGTGTGATCGTATAATTGTGTATATTGTGAGACAATAGTAGACATTCATCTATACGCAGCCCCCGCAAAGTCATTCCCCTGTTGTAAGTGCAGCTATTAGCTGCAGTCAGTGGAATATTTCATGGCGCATGTCGTTAATGGAGCACATAATTCAAATAAAATTCTACAAAACAGACACATGTTTTAAAACAAGTAAACTGATACATGCAGCTTAAAGTCTATCGAGCCTGCAATACGATACGATAATTTCAGATTTATGTCCACAAACACTGCATGGCCTCCATAAATTATAACGCCATCTCATATGCCAATGTGTTGAAACATAAAGTTAAAGCTTTAAAATAAAGTTTGTCATGCGAAAAGAGCGGAATCGTCAGCTTTATATAATACATCTTCAAGGTCACAAACGGAGTCCACTAGATTGGTTAGATACAGCTAATAATACGCTGTTTCTCGTCAGATTTAGCAATTGAATTTGGCCAGCAGAATTTAAAAATTTAGTGTGGAAATCGTTTGATACGTTCAGAAAGATTTTCTGCGATATATTACATATATAATATATATATATAGATAATATGTATAATATATATAATATGTAATTACCTAAATTGCTTATTTCGATTTTCCCTTTTCATCAGCTGTGTATTGAATGAATGTGACTTTATATTACTTTTGGTGGCAATTAGTGACATCGTGACTATGCCCTATTATTTTTAAAATACATAAAGAACACTTTATAATACATCGTACCTTATATAGATATCATTACACACTTCTCCAAACATGTGAATATGTTGAAAGGCTGTATGCTAAATAATAATTATTATCAGCATTGGGGACAGTTGACATTTAGAATCCGGTGTGAACATGTAGCAGTACATAACCGAACCAAATGAAAATCATCAGCGGTCATTTTGAATTTGTGCTAATACGATAATATCAAAACAGTTTTTTTTCAATTGCAAAAACTTATTTCATAAAGCTCCATCAAAATATACTAATCGCTCACCACTCATGTTTAGTCATGGATATAAAAAATAACATCTCGCCTGGTGTCAGATGTTATTTAATGTTATTAATTTACTATAAGGCATTGACTAAATAAGTTTAACAAGAAATCTTAGCCATCAACTGTTGGTGCATCTAACATAGCTTGACATTGTGCTACAATGTATAAAACTACGTGGTGGACTATAGTATCTTTGACAGGCCAGTTAGTATTAGTATAGAGGCAAAAGTCAACAGTATCATAATTCAGGTTTCATTATCAGTGGGGACCATTTTGTATTTATGCAAAATAGATAATACCAGAAAATGTTTTTTCCAATTGCACACCCATTTATGGAGTGGTGATAGAAAAATAAATACAAACCCATTCAAAAGTGTTGATTCTATGATTGACCTTGACATTTACATAATATGTATATTATATATTCACCGTTCAAGGTCATCAAACAATATATATCAGTTTATCATAATTATCAAATCGCATACGAGTCAAGTATGTGCAGAGGTAGACACTTTTATCACACTGAACTGATTCCCATACCAGAGAAGGGCGTGAACCAAAAATACCCCTCCCCCAACGAGTTGAGCCTACGACTTTTTTTTTGCGTTACTAGAGACCTAGGGTGGTGGTTAGCACCGCTGCCTTTCACGCCAGAGTTCGGGGTTCGGTTCCCGGTCACGGCGGTTTGAAAGAAACAAAAATGTTTCTTCTCCATCCACGTGTGAAAGTCAGTACTGTGGGGAGCCTCCGTGACCTAGAGGTAGCGTGCTCGGCCTCAGACCGACAGGGCTTGAATTTCGAATTTTGTGTCATCTCAATCATCTCACCATCCTTAGGAGGTTCTCCTGACCCAGTTTAGCCTGTATGTACACAAAGGTGGCCTAAAACCCGATTCATTTTTTTACTACAGACCTTATGGAGGAATTTGGGAGAAAAAATCGGCTGCCCTCTCGTAGTTCTAAGCCAAGGTACATTAATTCCCTGTGCTATGAAGGCGGTATTACTGATCTGAAAGCTCAAAATGCATTCGATGGACTTATAAAAAACAAAAATATACAATTACAGATTAATAAATAGTATATTGTACATGATAACATACTATAGCCAATATTCGGTATTATACATGTAATGCGTTGACACATTCAATTATGTAATTTAATAAAATGTTTTTCATGTATATAGATAATTTTATATAACATGTGACGATTTTTGCTTGGTGTGTTTTTAAAAACATGCCATCAACTTTCATGCTCACTGGTATTGTTGATTATGCGGAGCGAAGACAGAACTACAATATTTGTATACACTGTGTTTTCACTATCAAACTACTCTTACTATCTACTTTGACAATGATGTATTAATAATTCGCATAGAAAATAAATTCTTTAACTTGCCGTATATATCAAATCGTGTTGAATATACTGGTTAAATATCAGAAGCACCGCCCGGGCTAGACAAAACGTCGTAAGTAAAATGATGTATATACGACACTTCAACACCTAAAACTGATATACATGTATGTGTACCCTATAAGTTATAATATCCAAAAAACCGTCACTGCGATGAGTGTCTTAATTACATAACTGTAATAATGTTTTTCATTTATGTGATGAGCCGAATTAATAAACAAGATTGAATCAACTAAAGAAAATATTCACCAGAAAATTTAAACCTCAAGTTTGTCAGTTTCATCATTCATGTAGTTACGGCATGTTTACTAATAAATCATTTACTAATTTTTGGAATGTTTGTAAAACGATTTTCCAAATGATGTTTAATGCTCGAAACAATTAGAAAAACAGTTATAGTTAATGTCTTAAAGAAATATTTTGTTAGAATTGTTAAAATATCGTTTTCTTACTGCGCGGCGCGCTATAATAATATCTAAAAAAAGGAAGAGACACAGTATCATAAATATGAACCAAATATATTAAGAATACATACTATAAACCATATATTAAACATAGATTATTGGTACACTGATTGAAAAGACGTAAGACAAACAGTATATTTTGTGGTACTGGCATCATTCTAGGCATACATAATACAAATAAATTACTGACTTCGTCGCAGCTTTACATGCAATAATAATTAATTAGTGTATATTGCAAACTCCAAGAGAACGACTCGCCTCTCCTATTAATATACTACAACTTTCGTTACAACAATTTTGATTATTTTTTTTACCGGATGGGATTTCAAAGCAATGTGATGCAGATTGTTGTGTGTTCAGAGCAGTTGCCCGGGGACCAGTGTGAAGTTGGGTCACCGTTGGGCTGAAGATCAATTGCTTGCATGACGCGCTGTGTATAGACTACTCACTGACCGGCCTGTAAGGTGCCTGAGGGTCTAATGCCCTTATTCCGTTGTTACCTCAGGGTATCCTCTCTGGCTAGACTTATCTGCCAACACCCCAGTAATTACACAGACCAAGAGGCCAGGATGGGTCTCGCCTGACAACCGCACACTAAGTGGATTTTCCACCATGTATGCTAAGTTTACACTGGACATCTCATGGCTTCTCGTCGCCAGTATGGTAAACCTAGCAGTGGACTCTGCCTCGGGACACGGTGGAATTGGCAAAAATTCCGCGAGCCAGCGAAATTCACAAAGCAACATGATTTTGTGTGAGAGCATGTCGAGCGCCAGTAAACATACAATGCCTTGCACATTGCTAAAAAGCTTTCAGTAAATTACATTTTTGTCTATTGAGCTCTATGTAAATAGAATAAAACACGGATGAGGCGAATATTGTTAGTAGCTTTCATCGTCCCGTAGTTTGTTATCTTGCACATTGCCAAAACAAATGTTATTCCCGAGCTAGATAAAAATTAATTAACACATTTGTAGATTATATTATATAACTACGTGTAAAATCATACACACTAATTACATAACCAATAAGGTAGTACTTAACATTAGGGCTGTTATTTCTAGGGTTAATAAAACGCAATTTGGGTGTAATACACAACGTGATTTAAGACGAATATTTACTCCTATAGAGACATATCCTATAAATCTCCATAGCCCTACATCTCTTACAAACTCCTTTTTTATGTATACATATCTTATAAATCTCCTGATATATACTATTTTCTTTTTATGATTTGTATAATATAGTGTAGAAAAGTAATTAATCATGTTCATGTCGCTACAACCAGCTTTAATTTGTATTGATTTAACTGTGATGATTTAGTGCCCATTACATAATTCGAGATGGTTTTAATAAATGCAATTATAACAATTTCCCATCGGTGTGGGGGGGGGGGGGGTATTTTATCAAACCAATGTATCATGAGATTAAATTTGTATATGGACCTGTTTCAACAAAAGCACGAGAATGGCTCTCTCAGAAATACTGCTACTTGATTCATTCATTGACAAATTTCTCTATGATTCTCCTTTTCTAGACTGACACCCAGAATCGTGTATTCACCCTTATAAAACATTGTAAAATACATTATAAAATACAATGTAAAAATTATGTAATAATATAATTACTTTGGAGACCCCTATCATGCCTATTAAGACACTATGTGTCACTCTCACAAGGACCACCCTGCGTAAATAATTATAATAATATTAATTTCACTCGATGTTTTTCAAATAAAGTACGTTCATACATTGTTTTATACAAATCCAGAGAAAAGAACTTTTTTTTTAATTATGAGACAATCAACCTGCTACAAGCAGGGGAAGTTAAAAAAATAGACGCAACCGGCACACCATGATCACCGGCCAACACCGCGAGCATGCTGAGTTCTGACAACCTTCGCCATTTTTTATTTTCTTTAGCTTTTGACCAATACATATATTTAAAAACAGATACAAAAAATATACACATTATATCATTATAATATTATATACAACATTGGTCGTGCTGCGCTAGAACAGGCTTATAGAAGCCTCTGCAAGCTAGGCAGCAACTATATTAATATTTATCTATGTACAAAAAGTATATGCATAAAAGTAAACAATTAATATACATAATAATATGTGTTTCCCACGCCAAAACTGGTATTTGATTGTACAAATTGTAGGTCTGTATTAATGTTAATATCAATTTCACCATGTGGACATTTAAATAGGAAACACAGATCGAGAATCTCTCTGCGTTAACACAGTGGCAGTATATTTAAAGTTAGTCATCTACCTTTGCATGAGACATCAGATGAATATTTATTTAAAATATGAAGTTGAACCCTTTCAAAGCGCATAATTTCATTTACCTGGTACGGAGACCACAAAGGTGTACAATATTCAAGTAAGCTTCTAACATGATAAAGATACAACTGCAATTTTATTGTCACATGGGCATTAAATCCTAAAGTACGTTTGTTTAAACAAACTTGACATACATTGACCCTTCGAGACCATTTTTAAATGTGATTTTTAGAAGTCATACTCGTAGTCAATGTGACTCCTAAGTCAATCATGGAATCAACCATTGTTAGTGACCGACCGTCTACATAATATTTACATTTCATATAACAATGTGCTTTACAAATTGACATGCATTTTTCTACACTAAAATACATTTTCCAACGTTTCGCACAAATCTCTAACAATTTTAGATCATTCTGTAATATATCAGAATCAGAAGTGGATTTTATTTATCTAAATATTTTAACATCATCTGCAAATGATGATACAGTAGAAGAACATCCATCAGATATGTAGTTTACATACAGTACGAATAGAAGTGGTCCCAAGATAGAACCTTGTGGTACACCAGAATGTGACGGGCAAGTTTTCAGACTGTTCGCCTTCGACAATAACAGATTGGCTTCTTTCTGATAGGTAGTCAATAAACCAGTTTAAAAGTTTGTTGTTGAAAACGAACGTCTCATAAGAGATTATGTGGTACTTTGTCGAATGTTTTAGAAAAATCTAAAAATATGATATCATTCTGTACACCCTTGTCAAAATCATTGCCAATTATGTCATAATCACTTATAAGCTGAGACTGTACTGGTCGTTTTCTCATGAAACCATGTTGAAATTTAGGATTCACAATCGGATATACCTTATCAAAAACTAATCGTTCTAATATCTTGCTAACACTGTTCAATGGTGAGCATGTACCCATATTTACCCGGACCCGAAATTTATCTTAGTAACGATGCCTCAACCCTTTGCATTCATATTTTATTTGTTGGAAAAGTAGGGCTAGTGGATATTTATAAATATAATATTTTTCACTGCGGTAACTGACGGCGGCCATTTTCAAAGATGGCACCCAATATTTCTTGTGAGCACTACACTTCAGCCTTAATCGATGCACCGATTTGCGAGATGTTTGATGCAAATACAGGTTTGTCTGCTTGTCGAAGTGGTGCTTGTTCTGGCTTTTGACTGTCTGGAAACAGTTTGACAAGGATCATCCTGAGATATTTAGTCTTTGTGAGTATAATCTTTTTAACAATAGGTAGCTGAATAAGTGTGCCTGTCTTCGCTGTATTCAAGTAGCTTCTAATGTTTAAAAAGTGCATCCTCCTTATACCTACAAGCTCTCCTGATCTACGCTTTTGACCATGTTCTGTGGTGCTGTGACTAGTTCTTCAGTTGTTTCTTCTTAACAAATGACTGTTCAAAGTCAGGTATGCCATATTCACTTGAATTTTCCTCATTGCGATTTTAATAATAAGATTCCATACTTGCGTCACCAAGGTATTGTTATGCGTATACAAACACACTATCATTTTTTGAAAACTTATGCTGTATAATAAGTATATTGAAGGTAGTTATTAAAACATATTAATACACTCATTGCAAACAACTTTATGGGCTCCTGGCCTTCGGCTGGGCCTAAATATCATTCAATTCTTCTGAGTTTATGTAATCTTGCTAACGAATGTTTTATGAGGTATTATCAAAGACCATGTACAATAAGACTTTCCCCAAAACGTGAAATCGCTCTCAGTGCTGTCCCCTGGTATTGGGAGTCGGAACTAATGCTTTTGCCATCTATCAAGTATGATTTTACCATACTACGACGAGTAATTATGACATTGATCCTATTAAAAACAATACATACTTCACATAAAAAAAATCAGAAAAATAAGTATTGACGAAGGTTTACTTCTATTTTTTATCCAATAATTTGTTGGTTAGTTATCAATACTTTTTAATTATCTTCTTCCCTTTGGTACTTCAGGGGTTGATGCGCCCGTATAAACAAGTATGCATATTCATTGTTTACAAACAACAGGTGACGCCCTGGTAACACGAGCGTCGACTCAATTATATTGTAATGCTGGTCCAAGTTTTGTAATGCCAGCATTACCCCATCATTGGTTCATCTTCTCGTATCTGCTTGCAGGTGACATGGGTGCAAGGGTAGATACGGGCAAAAAAACAATATATATACTATATAAATAATATTACTATATATTATAGTCTAATGACATGGATCATTTGTCATGTTTATCATTCGGAATATACCTGAACTTAAATGTTTTGTTGATATAAAGCATGTTACTGTTACTGCTGATTCTGTCACCGAATTAGCTCATTCAATGCTGAAATCATTCACGCCACAAACGGGTATGACCATTGAGGAAGATAAAAATTTTTTATAATATTTTATATCAGTGGATATCTTTGTCGCAAAGTGTCGCGAGCTGCATGTGATCAATGTAAAGTAATTTTGATGCCACTAATAAATTGCATACATTTCTGTCTAAGAAGCAATATTTGAATATTCAAGGTGTGGGGCTTTTGTTTCACGTCAAAACTCAATACAATTAATTGGTTCAAATGAGCGAATTTTCGGAAATATACCTGAACACATTCTACATAGGAGTCACAACAGAGATCAAGTTATTACCATCATCAAAGACACTAAATCACGTGCAAGTTGTGAATGTTTCACGTTAATATTACATATTTATGTCCCCATTCGGTTACACCATGTACTGCGGGAAAACAATGAACACCTTATTACCAGTAACGGCAGGAGAAATAGAAAAATATTAAGTCATAAAAATGAGCGTGTCTTGTTTCCAAGATATGCTCCAGTCCTCAGTGACATTGAAGGCAGTGGTCCGAGAGAGAATGCTCACATATTATAATTTTATAATATTGCTTTTGTGTTCTAAATATATTTTTTCTTAATAATAAAAGTTTGAATCGATATACACGTATGCCAAGTTATGGTTGTCACCAATGTTTTGCCCCGATCTCCTTTGCGGTCGCTATGCTTGACGACATATCGTCACTCCCCTCCCGTTCTGTGCCCACATATTTGTGTACTTTCTGTACATAGCTCTTCTGTTATTTAAATGAAGACATTTTAATTTCTAAAATTGTATGATAATATAACATGACTTTTCTGTTATATTAGCAGTTATTTTCATTCCAAAAATAAATATTGCAGAGATAATGTCATAACTGTCAAACCTGGAAAAACATTATTTTTTATTTGGAGGCTAAAGTGGTGAAATTATCACCTGTTTTATATGATGATACACTTGGTAAAGCGTAGTTCCAACTCCCGTTAAAAGGGGACAGCACTGCAAAATGTATTACATATTAAAATGTATTTGTATGGTGAAATCCGTAAGTTGATCATCTTGTTGTACATGGTGTTTGGTATTATGGTAGATGGGCGGGGGCCCTAGGGTAGTGGTTAGCACCGCTGCCTTTCACGCCAGAGTTCGGGGCTCGGTTCCCGGTCTCGGCGGTTTGAAAGAAACACAAATGTTTCTTCCCCATCCACGTGTGAAAGTGAGTATTGTGTGGAGCCTCCGTGACCGAGAGGTAGCGTGCTCGGCCTCAGACCACCAGGGCTCGAATTTCGAATCCTGTGTCTGGAGGGCAGTGTCATCTCAATCATCTCACCATCCTCAGGAGGTTCCTCTGGCCCAGTTTAGCCTATATGTGCACAAAGGTGGCCTAAATCCCGATTCATTTCATTTTTATTATGGTAGATATAGGTCCCAGCTAACATTTCCGAAAAGTCCCAAGCAAAACTCCTGTTCAAATTCGAGAAATTGACTAAAACTACCGAGAGGTAGCGTGTTCGGCCTCAGACCACCAGGGCTTGAATTTCGAATCCTGTGTCTGGAGGGCAGTGTCATCTCAATCATCTCACCATCCTCAGGAGGTTCCTCTGGCCCAGTTTAGCCTATATGTGCACAAAGGTGGCCTAAATCCCGATTCATTTCATTTTTATTATGGTAGATATAGGTCCCAGCTAACATTTCCGAAAAGTCCCAAGCAAAACTCCTGTTCAAATTCGAGAAATTGACTAAAACTATTTTTCAATACACAATAGCTTGCAAAATTTTTCAAGTGTTTTTTTCATTTTGAAAATGTTGAATTAGGGATTTTTCGGAAAAAAATAATGATATTTTAAGTGATTTCAATTTTGTTTATAAGTAAATGAGTATATGATGTAGTCTTGTTTAAATTATTCTTGTTAGCCCAGATAATAATATGCTCTCGTGTTAATGGGTAGCTTGTGTGGCGGAGTTACCACTTACAATATTGGTATTTGGTTTGTCTGTCAAGTATCAGTATTGATCCCATGAGTCTTTTAAGTGTATATTTTAAGTGAAAAAAACACCTCAATTGGGAGCGATCAATAAATGATCGTAACCTGAAGTTATGCTAACTATTTTTCAAATTCAATGTCCCGTTTTCTCATTACAGTTCAAGATTGTTGTTGGATAATCACCATTTGTCGACTGATAATATCAAGTTCATAAGTCAACAAATTATAATAGCGAGGTTTAGGAGAGGGTTTGCCTCTTGGATTAAACTCTCTGATATATGCCAGTGGCTACAACACAATATTCAAGTATTTTACAGTTTAAGAACGTCCAATCTCAAAACGGCCAGACTGCTATTAATAAAAATTAATAAAAGTTAATAAAAAGAGTCATTGAAATTAATCACAATATCTTGTTTATTTTTACGTTTTCTTTTTATAATAGAATAACCCGGGATAATTTACAGTTTTATGATATTTTATATTGTGCTAAATGTGCGAGAGTAAAAAATCCAAGACCTTCGAGGTTTTGTCTTGTCGGATGTTATTTTTAAATTCCTTCTTCTCAATAGCTTTTCTGCAATTGTCATCAAATCAGGGGTTATTAGGTTTTTGTGGAGCTGTCGATGTTTTTGTTATGTTATTTTCGGCTATTTTGTTAAATTTTGCTGTAAAAAGGGCTACAGAACCGCCTCACTCTCAAAATGAGAGATTGTGAAGCTCTCTATATTACCTGCAAATGCACGGAAATCCTACGTCAACATGCACTGTACATGCCGGTGAGTTTCAAAATGCTCTCCACTTTGTTGATGGAGGACACCTGTTGCACAGTGTAAGATGGCCAAGCGACTGCACATACATTATAGCGTCATCAATGAATATGTTTCCTATGTGGCCAACACTTACTATGGAAATGAAGCTATTGTGAGTATTGATGGCTGTGGTGTCCACTCAGCAGTGCCGTCGCACAGGTGACAACATGTAGCTCCATAAATTCTGTGAACTTCAAATGCCGTTGACTTGTAGCCAACCTTATTTTCTTGGCAGCCACAAGAAAAAAACTAGTTTTATCTCTGCTCTATTCAACGCTTAACGATATAACATGCTGCTGAAGTGAAGCAGATGCAGATTTCCTTATTTGTAGCACAGCTAACGAGCCAGCTGAGAAATCTTATTGTCCATCGATTCTGACGGGAAAATATACAGACTAATAAATTATGCTATGATATGTGCAAACGATACCATTCAGAGCACATACTCTATCAGAGAGACTTTGTCATCCAAGTGTTAGGACTATTTGCTTGTTTCACATGCAATTACAGGCTGCGATATAACTTAGTGTCGGCCATATATAAAATTGATAAATAACAGGTTTATCTTTGCTATTTTCAAAGAAAATGAGGCTACCCAAATGTTTGTATGGTAAATATATGAGGCAAAAGAGACATGTACATGTGTGTCACTTGACAACTTGAGATTCTCATCTGATGTGATTGCATTAAAATAATGATAATATCCTCAGCCCAATCTACACAGACAGCTCAGCTGCACCAATAATATATAATATTCTTGGCTGCACCTAATTCTGTACTACATAAGATGTCATGTGGTGTAAAACTGGTTGTTGAAAACGGTACTCCTGTGTCCAGGGTGGCCTAGACTAGTCGGTCATTGTCTCGACATTTTTCCCATTCTGTGAAACTCAGTGCCGTCACTGGAAGCACTTTTGAATGGCTACTCGGTGACAAAAATGTTATATATACTGTAAGACCCCCTCCCACATACTTCATTGTATCAGCCAGCTTGGAGGTCAATGCTATTCACAGTTTCACAGAATTAGGCAAAATTGCACTAATGTATGTCCGTTTCATAGTAGCAGTGATTAAATGATCTGGTACGGGGATCGACTTATTTGTCTCATTTTTAGAGTTTTTAAATTATATCGTAAAATTATCAGACATGTAGCCTACATTATGCCTGTATCGATATGCATACTTCCTTCAATAGAGTATGGTGTTAGTTCTAGTAAAAATATAGTATAATATAGTATAATTTGTTCAGATAATATAATGTATCAGACACTTACATGAAACTATATCACGGTAGGTCTACCCAAGGAGTTTATAGGGCATACACCCTATTTAGTCCAGTCAAAAAGTCATTTGACCTTGAACAAATTGCAACAGAAATAATTTTAGGTGTTTTGGCTTCACAAATACATCCAGATTAACATACTAAAAATCTTAGGAAATATTCGATGCGGAACAAGGCAAAATTCAAGGTCAAAGGTCAATTCCAAGGTCAATTATGATTTTTCAGAATTATAGTATTATTTTGGTGATCGAAGGTCATCTTCAAGGTTATCTTCAAGGGCAAAAAGTCAATTCCAAGGTCAATGGTATAAAAAATATGATTTTCAACAAACACAAATAGCAAGAAGTGTAATATATATGTTTGATGTGATTTTGATTCAATAATCCATTTCTGGTATTTTCATTGCCCTTTATCGCCTCTTTGGCGCCCTTTAGCGCCTCTTCTGGTGGTGTAGTCATGGTTTAGTGGTTTATGCAGTATTGTCATCTAAATTATAGATTTTAGCAATGCTTCGAGTGATTTCAATATGTACATGTATGATGGTTTACTGTTATATTGCTATCGTGTATGGTGACACACAAGGCTACATGTACCGTAGATATATTGTTCCCACATCTTTTTTGCCTTACAATGTAACTGCTCATGGTCTAGTCCGTATATTTTACTCATGCTATGTAGTTGCACTTATCACTGTTTTAGTGGTTGTAATTGATATCGTCGTCCAGTGATAATAGTGTTAACCAGTTAATAAACTCATGTATCAAGGATAGGTTTCCAATTAATTTATCCAGCAATAGACATTGTGGGCATTTTTTTGTTTTTTTTAAATCATATTACTAACATTTAGCTGCAACCAATATACACACAGAACAGCTCGTTCCCTATTCACATCAATTTAAAACTGTTTGAGTCAGTAAATGTCCTGCTATATTTTCTTTAAATAATTAAACAAAATAATGTGCACGTGGGATATATTTTGGCTAATTTCATTTTTTAGATCATGTAGATTCCCATGACTTTGACCTGTACAACGCGAACTTGATATTGTAGGCCTACTACTAATCCGAAATAAAAATCAACCAACAACTAGTTTACAACTATTTGCGTCAGTATCAACTTTTATTTTATTTAAATATTTGGCAAAAATATGCACGAAATCAATATTTGTGATAATTTGTAATCCTACATGGCAATGACCTCGACTTGTGTCACATGACCTTGTTATTAATCACCCCTAAACAATAACAGTAAAAGTAATTTTGTTTACTAAATGGCCATGCCCTTGACCTGCGCAGCATGACCTTTATATTTTATCACCTGTAAACAATAAGAAAAATTAACAACTAATTTAGCGATATTAATAATCATATCGTACCTTAACCTGTAGGCCTAGGCTACAACACAAACTTGACATTGTACTATTCATCAGAAATAAAAATCTATCAACAACTAATTTACAACTATTAGAGTCAGTATCAGCATATATTATATTTAAACAATCGGAAAAATATGCACGAAACCGATATTTAGTCTAATTTGTAATTATACATGGCAATGACCTCGACCTGTGCCACATGACCTTGATATTCATCACCTGTAAACAATAACAATAAAACAATCAACAAACAATTTACAGCTGTTGGACTCGTTATCATCTTGTCTTTTATTTAAATAACTAAACACAAAGTATGCACTTGACCAATATTTTGAGTAATTTTGATTATTAAATGGCCATGACCTTGACATGTGCAGCATGATCTTGACATTTTATCACCCGTAAACAATAACAAAATCAAGTAACAATTAATTTAGCAATATTATAAATTATATCGTATTATATTTTTATGAATAATTGAACAAAAATATCCATGTGAGTGATATTTTAGCTAATTTAGGGTATTAAGTGACCATGACCTTGACCCTTGTAACATGACCTTGTCATTTTGTCATTTCAAAATAAGTGAAAGCCATTCGAGATCATTTAAAACCAATGTTTAGACAGAAAAACATTTAGAAAATCGGACAGGCGGGTCCATAGATACAGTCAATTGCAATTTAATGTTGGCCATTTAGTCATTGCCCATTAAAAAGGCGGCCATTTTGAAAATGATCTCCAGATGACTTTAAGATGATGGGAAAAACGGAATCCTACGATTTTGTGTATAAAAAACATATGGACTCGAAAGGCATCCCGAACTCACCCTCACTAGTAGGCCTAGGTTAAATGATCAGGCCGATACACCTTTTAATACAAAAACGAGGTATCCTATTTGTTCTTAGGCTTACTTAATAAAAATCACATTTCCAGTCACTTGACCCGAATTTTGATTTTTTGACCTTGAAGATGGCCTTTAATCGTCAAAATTGTTTCAGAAATTGAATATCTAGTCAACATCACACCTAAAAAGGTATTAAACTTGTTGCTATTTATATTTGTTAAAAAAACATTTTTTTTAATTTTTGACCTTTAAATTGACCTTTTGACCTTGAAGATGACCTTAAATCATAAAAATAGTACAATAAATGAGTTGGTCAGTTAAAATCACTTCAAATTGAGGTATTACACTTGTTCCTACCTTTATTTGTTAAAAAATCATATTTGACCTTGAAACTTGTATCTGCCAGACGCCATCTTGGACGCCATCTTGGATTTTGCACTTTTCCGCACTCCCGATTTCTTAAGATTTTTAATATGACAATTATTACAGTTAAAATAATTTCTGTTGCAATTAGTTCAAGGTTAAGGCCATTTTTTCAGCCCATTGACTGGACTAATTTGGTCTACCGTTTGTTTCTTGATGCATTAATCTAAAGTTGAAGCTGACTAATGGATCATTACTGATGTATATTTGCCAACATTCAAATAAAGAATGTTGTCATGACTTTATAATACATACTACAATACATTTTTGGATCCTTTAGATAATCTTTTACATGACTATTATTATATGATATTAGCAAATGTTCGGGTTTAGGAGAAATTTCGGCCATCTTGGATTTTACACTCCCACGCGTTTAGCACAACCTGGATTTTGGGGGGATTTTATGTACTTCTACTCAGGAGATGTCAGAGAACCAGCCTTTAAAAAATCAGCTTCCTGTATTTTTCCAGGTTCCTAGTGTTCTAGTCCTTATAAATGTTCCTGAGCTAATACATTTGGCATAGATATTGGAATCACTAATTTTATCTTCATAAGCTATTATAGTGTTCATGTTCAAATTACTAATTTGCATATATTTTGGCGGACGCGTTGTGGATACGGTAAGTGATCGGAAATATGTGAGATAACGATGTAAGTTGGAGATGTTAAGCAATCTATACTACCGTGCAAAGCCAGAAGACAACGTCTGCCTAATTTACACGTAAGCATATACTGCCTTTTAAAAGGCAGTATCTCTTAACTTTACAAGTAAGCATATTACTGCCTTTTGCTTTTGCAGTGCAGTATAGAGAAGTTTGGAAAAAAGGTTTCAATCAGGGGAGCTGATATCACACCCAGCCTTGTAGGAAAGATATATTTGATAGAAAATTGTGCAAACATTTCGAGGAATTCGTTAAATTTGGTTTTTTTATATATTTTAATAGGTCTATATTATAGGCCTAATCACCGGATAGTATAACTTCACATTTTTTTTCTTCAACTCTTGGGCAAATAGGTTGTAATTGACGTATAAATGTATCATAATGTATTGGTGTATTGTGGGGGTCTGTAAGTATTTCATACTATAATATTTATTTATGTGCAGACGCCGTTTGTAGCTCTATAAATTGCAACCTCAATCTGATGTGATGTAGATGTGATTGATGTTTGTCCACGCAATGTCGCGGCGTGCAGTGAGAGAAGTTCGGTCATCGATGAGATTAATATCAATAGTGGGATGACTCTGTAGGTCGAAGGTATGTGATACCCTTCATTCTCAGATTGTGAATTAAATTAAATCTTTGCAATATTAAAGAAAGTAATTAATTTCCCATGTTTGCATTTTTATGCGATGGTCGTGATTGAGATGATGATAAAAACTGGTAAGTTAACTTAGTGTAAATGTACAGTTCTCTGTCAAATATAATCTCCAACAAAAGCAGGACAACTATGTTTACCGTTAAAACATAATAATTAATACATTGATGTCAAAAGTATAAATGAACTGGTGCATTGAGCAGTTTAGACTTGGCGTGTTCTGTGACTGATCTTGAGACGTGTAGATTACAGAGAGTCTTCTTTTCTGGTTTCAATTTCATACACAAATAGAAATGTTATTACAGATAATCATCACGATAATGACATTAACAATTCCCACATAGTGTACCAATCAGTCATCACAAAAATGAATTCTCAGCTGAATCACACTAATGAAACGGCAGCGAAAATAATTGATAGGAATACTACACGCTAATTGCGAATAACATTTCTGAGATAAAAATACTTCGACTGCAAGGTGCCTGAATTTGAAATATTTAATTCAATATTTATCACCTTCACGGGAGTGTGCAATGTGTCACCATTGCTAATGTCATGCTATCATGGTTTAAACATGTTCATTTTTTCCAAATGACTTCAAGCGTTGCAAAAATACGGATACACGTAATCATAATACCATGATTTGTTCTATTTTGTATGCTATTGCCTCATCAATACATTGCATTATAATACGTGCTGCTCCTTCTGTTCATCTACGGCACCATCTCCAACCATCAACTTGTGTACGGCAGCTTTGCTTTACGAGGGGGCAGACTGAGCTGAACAAGATGTTACGGCAATGACCTGGCTTCCCACGACAGTGACTTTGCTGTATGCTGCAGTGAACTTGATGTCCACGTCAGTAACTTTGTTGTATAGTACAGTGACCTAGCTTGCTGTCCTAGTCAGTGATTTTGTGTACACTGCAGTGACCTTGCAGTCCACGTCAGTGACTTTGTTGTATAGTAGTATACAGTAACCTTTCTGTCCACGTCAGTGACTTTGCTGTATATTCTGCGTTGACCTTGCTGTCCGCGTCAGTGATTTTGCTGTATACTGCAGTGACCTTGATTTCCACGGCAGTGACTTTGCTATATACTGCAGTGACCTAGATGTCCACGTCAGTGACTTTGCTGCATACTGCAGTGACCTTGCTGTCCACGTCAGTGACTTTGTTGTATACTGCAGTGACCTCGCTGCCCACGTCAGTGACTTTGTTGCATAGTACAGTGAACTTACTATCCATGTCAGTGACTTTGTTGTATACTGCAGTGACCTTGCTGTCCACGTCAGTGACTTTGCTCTATAGGGCAGTGACCTCGCTGCCCACGTCAGTGACTTTGTTGTAAAGTACAATGAACTTACTGTCCACGTCAGTGACTATGTTGTATACTGCAGTGATCTTGCTGTCCACTTCAGTGACTTTGTTGTATACTGCAGTGACATATCTGTCCACTTCAGTGACCTTGATGTCCACGTCAGTGACTTTACTGTACACTGCAGTGACCTTGATGTCCATGTCAGTGACTTTGCTGTATACTGCAGTGACCTTGATGTCCATGTCAGTGACTTTGCTGTATACTGCAGTGACCTTGCTGTCCATGTCAGTGACTTTGTTGTATACTGCAGTGACCTCGCTGCCCATGTCAGTGACTTTGTTGTATAGAACAGAGACCTTGATGTCCACGTCAAAGACTTTGTGACTTTGTTGTATAGTACAGTTACCAGTGGTGATCTTGCTGCTCACGCCAGTGACTTTGTTGTATACTGCAGTGACCTTGCTATCCACGTCAGTGACTTAGCTGTATACCTCTACCCACGTCATTGACTTGGTTGTATGCCTATACTGCAGTGCCCTTGTTGCCCATGTCAGTGACTGGGATGTTAGCCTATACTTCTGTGACCTTGCTGTCCACGTTAGTGACTTTGCTGTATGGGCAGTGACCTTGCTGTCCACGTCAGTGATTTTGCTGACCGCTTCAGTGACTTTGCTGTATACTGCGGTGACCTTGCTTTCACGTTAGTGACTTTGCTCTATAGGACAGTGATCTTGCTGTCCACGTTAGTGACTTTGTTGTATAGTACAGTATCCTTGCTGTCCACCTCAGTGACTTTGCTGTATACTGCAGTGACCTTGATGTCCACGTTAGTGACTTTGCTGTATAGTACAGTGACCTTGCTGTCCACCTCAGTGACTTTGCTGTATACTGCAGTGACCTTGCTGTCCACGTTAGTGACTTTGCTCTATAGTACAGTGATGTTATTATCCACGTCAATGACTTTGCTGTCCACGTCAGTGACTTTGTTGCCCACGTCAGTGACTTTGCTGTATACGCAGTGACACAGGTGATCACGTCAGTGACTGCTGCCCACGTCAGTGATTTTGCTGTATACGCAGTGACACAGGTGACCACGTCGGTGACTTGACTGACCACGTCAGTGACTTTACTGTATACTGTAGTGACACCGCTGACTAAGTCTGTGACTTGGCTGCATGCGGCAGTGACCTTGCTGCCCGTTACAGCGATCTTGATTCAGTAGAGTCTACATTTTACATGTTATCAGGCTATAGGACTGAGGAGCATCACTATATCATTTAGAACAGCGATATCTGATTTATATAAGCTTACCAGATTATCTGCAACACAATTGTTTTTAGTTTTTTTTATCGAGGATCGATTTGTTTTCTTCGTTGAATACTTCAACTCGTGACATCCCGCTGATGATTTTGGATGATGAGTGTATGATCAGTCACTAAACAGCAGCTATAGGGGGTATCCCACTACAACGTATAGGCCCAACTTATTTCAGAGACGGCGGTACAAGATGACATACGCTGGGATTCGCTGGCATACGCTTGCACACGGCGAGGTCCAAAATTGCTTTTTAAAAAGGTCAAAAAATTATGCGTACGGTTTATATGTTAAGAAAAGGCTATGCTCACGCTGAACAAGCTGGATTATTGCTGCAATCATGCAATTTGGAAAAGCTCTTGCTTATATATATACGCAATTAACAAGTGATATTGGCACGCTGAACATGTGGGCTATATACCACTGGGGGTGAAATCGGTCACCGTCAAAAATGTTTTGTGACGATCTCATTCGATGTTTACATGTACAGTGTCACGGTTTAGTTGCTATATATCTTCACCTGACAGAGGCACTTTATCTGTTTTTCTTCATTACCTTGGCTTTTGAAATATACTGGACGTGCTACGATGGTAAGGACGTTTATTAATCATTGCCACTGCATGTAGTCAGGTTAAAATCATAAAAATCGGTGATTTTATTTTGCCTTTTTAACATGACCATATGATGTAATCATGTCCATAGACTATAACTGCAAAAGTTTTAAATTTTTTGTGCTGCGCATTTACCAGTTAGACTAGATATAGAGACGAAATTCCCGTATTTCTTATTTTTGACATGGTTATCAATAATTAGAAATCAGGAATTTCGGCTCTATATCTAGCTTAACTAGTAAATGCGCAGCACAAAAATAAAAAATAAAAATTTGCAGTTCTAGTCTATGGACATGTTTATATCATATGGTCATAGTAAAAAGTCAAAATAAAATCACCGATAAAAATCATATGATTTTAACCTGGGCCAGTCCCTTTAATAAAAAACAACAGAATAAATAAAAAAAAGGAATGTCACGGTTACTTTGTGATAGTGTCACGGTTGCTAAAAGATAGCTTTCTATAGTGTCACGGTTTAGTGATGACAGTTTCTGTATTGGTTTCGGGATGAAAAATGTCACAGTTTTTATTGCCACCAGAAGATAGGGGCAGCCATTGCTATAATTCGGCCTTGTATTGCCCAGCATCAGAAGCTCGCTTGTTGTGGCCATCTAGCTCGAACCCTCGTTTGAGGTATAACACAGTCACATTTCGCATATACACATTATAGGCACAAAGACTTCATCATAAACCAACTGTGGGCTTAACATTTTTACTATGTAAAAAATAGTACTAACTGAAATTCATAACTGTGTACCCTTCGAAAACCATATATTACGAAATGTTACTTCTGACTTGCACACTTTTTTATGGCTTAGAGATGACTTCCATTTGTAGTTTTTCTCCACATTCGCATGTCAGTATGATTTGGCCGTACTTGCCTTGTTTATGGTCTGCTCACATTCATGTTTACAATTTTCAACACAGCCACCAGAATGCCTCAGGAAAGACGATTTGTAACAAAAGGTGTTTACACACTTAGGAAATTTGTGGGGTTGACTGTCCATATGACAGTTGATGTGTCCATGACAATGGGCCTTATCTATGGATGTTTTATGGCAATATCGACAAGAAAAGTTCGGTTCGGCCTGGTGCTTTCCAATCATAATGGTGTCGTCGCAGGATTTGGCCAGTGGCACATTCAAAAGAACACTGATCACATATTATTTCCTTCTCTTCGTGCTTATTCAGCATTATGCTGCTTCAAATATTTTTTTCCCACACATAATTTATCGCAGTGGTCAAACTTGAATGTGGTATCACAATGTACAATTGAGGTGTGGCGACCCATGTTGCAACTGTATTTAGAGAAATGCGAGCAAACGGGACACTGTTTCGTCACCAATGCCTTGGTGATGTTTGTAGCCAAGCTGCTATTACCAGAATCATCTGTTGTTGTATGATTCTCAACTTTAGTAACCTGTGCCACACTACTCACTAAGTCACCTTCCACTGCTGAAATCGTGCTCGTTGCCGCACTAAGTGACATTGTGTGTGAATGAACTTATTTAACTGTCACTGGGGTATAATCTGCTCATGAATATATATATATATTATCAGTTTGGTCCAAATACAGAGACGACCCCTCTATGAACGACAGATTCATAATGAAGGTTCAGATTTAAAAGCGAAGAAACCGTGACACTGTAGGATAGAAACCGTGACATATAAATTGTGAATCGCAACCAAACTGTCACAATCTCAGTACATTTTATTATGTTTAAGGAAAATGTGGAGCTTAACTTTACTAATTATTGCATGTGATTATCTATTAAAATAATTAGTAACATTACTGCACATGTTATTATAAACAGAAAATCAAAAAAAATCCTTGTGTGCTTATTGTTTAGTATTTTCGCTGTAAATTTGTTTTATGTGATGTATTTGACAATTTGAAAGACCAAGTGTGAATTGTGTACAACAAGTTTCACCATTTACAAAGAGGCTCTTGCGCTCTAAAATGTGGGTATATTTAGCATTTCTTGTGGGATGAAAGATTGGTATATGAAAAATAACTAAACCGTGACAATACACATGTGAACATTAATTGAGATCGTCACCAAACATTTTTGGCCGTGACCGAGTTCACCCCCAGTGTATACGCTGTCAATAGTCGACCAATACGCTGGCCAAATATATGTCGTGTTGGCCATAGGTTGGACATATGCTGGCCATACGCTGGTCATAGATTGGTATCTGCTAACATCAATCAAACAATAAAATTGTATTTTCATATCAGATTATATCCGTACACAATTCAGGGTATATACATTTCCACTGATTACTAGTGGTACATTATCATAATACATTGAGGTACCTATACGTACAGTTCTGATATTTTTAAAGCGTATCAGAGTTAAATCGACAGGCCATATAACACTAGCAATACGCCACTGAAGTTTAATACGATAAGTAGCCAGTCTATATGCACAATTCTGTATTTCTCAAGGTGTTTTGCCCGTACGACACTTATTTTAATATCTTGCATACGCAAAACGTTTTTTTCATACTGTTTTTCTTATACTAGGCGATGATGTGCTGACGACTAACGTCGTGCCGGCATTACACAATGTCACTTCTTACCTAGATATAGGAGGCCCAACTGGCACCTGCATTAAAATTTCATGCTGGAGGTGCGGCTATTTGGGTGGGTGTTGAAGACGTCTGATAAATAACTGACGTGTAGGGTGGAGTGGCATCACAGCGTTTAAATTCAGGGTCAGTATGCTCAATTATGCCAGGGATCGCAGGCACTGCAGCCTCGTCATGGCAACACAAGCTGTCATTCTAGAAGCGAGACTTACTTTATTAGTCAGGTGGAAGAGGATAGAAATCTACACAGCTAAAATACTCACTCATGGCACTACTGTGAATCTAATATTATTCTGAGTGGAACACGTCGAGTATTATAACTGAAATATTTTTACAGAATTCCGAATTAGGACATGTACATTTACAAAGGTTCAACAGCAATTCACAGTTTGTTACTAAGGACTATAAAATATACGCCATGTACTTCGAGGGTGCACATGGGTCCCGGATATTATAGATTCTCCCCACTTCACTTTTTACCCATTTTATGGCCTCACTATTCACTTTTTATAAGGGGAAATGTTTCACTTCATTATTTATAAGAGATTTTCCTCATTCTTGATAATATTTCCGCCTCAGTTTTTACATTTATAATGGCTCAGGACAAAATTAAATAGGAGGTTGGCATAATTGAAGTATCATTATAACATAAAAAGAATAAAGATTATAAAAGAGCCATCAACACAATTATAGTTATAATATACACAATTATATTTATAAGATACTGACGTCGATATTCGTGTTTTATCGCTAGTAGGCCTACACTTCGTTTTTTACACTAGATATACATGTTTAGCTTCGTTTTTTTACCTATTTAGAAACTGCAATCCCCGATCTTCGGCCCCTAAGAAATTTTTGGCTCTTCGCCATTTGATCGACTCGTTTTCAACACATGTGTACCCTCTACTTACTGTTGATCACTGATCTTTCTTAAAATAAAATTTCCTTTGACGAGGCCATGTAGACAGACAATTACATATGTATTGCTACATTTCTCAAATGTGAGTATGTGTCACATTAAATTGTTCACCGAGAGAAAACATATTATATGACCCAACCTCCACTCAACATCAGTGACTTTCACTGTGAGCTGGAGAGACACTGGGAGCTCAGTGAAGACCACCAAACAAGCTAGTTTTCATCTGGGGTCTGAAATGAAAGACGTTACTCGTGATACCATGACATGCTAGTTATAAATACTAGAAATAATACTAGTCATAATTCAGCATTATACTGTTATTTAAATTACTTTAATGGCAACGGTTGACATAAATGAATGTGTTGGCGTTAAACCACTAAACGTGGTTATAAGTGTAGCACACCATTTAATTGCGTCGCGTAAAGTCAATCAACGTGATATTGACACCGTTAATAAGATGAAATCAATAAATCACCTATTTTCCTTGCTTTCAATACATAAATGGCAGCCTTGCCAAGGTCAGATCGATTCAGTTGACACTTATGTAAAAGAGGAATGATAGATATGAAAATAATTGTCCGTTCAATCACCCTTGTAATCTATTCCTATAACACGCGTACAATAGTGTAGGGCCTACGTCTGGCCGAGTCGCACACATAATGATCTTCGTCCCCAGACCATATCAAAGTTGACCCGAATGAATCACCCTAGTGCTTGAGAAAAGATGATTGTTTCCCAAACAGTTCGGCTAGATTATTTATTCTTATCATTACTATGATTAAAATGTATTTTTGCACAGTAAAAAATAATATATCGGTAATTTAGGCTGACTTATCGCATCTAGCAGAAGACGTTCACCCAATCTATGATTCATGCTGACCCAACGCCTACGACGCCGGCCAAACATCAAATATACTTTAGCTTTAAATATTTGACACCGCAGTCCTCCTCAATAGAGTATCAGGCGAAGGGACGGTGCTGAGCGGCCGGTCACGCTAATCGCTCAGTTGGCTCTTGAAAGCTGCAAGTTATCTGGATTTAATAGCAGCTGGTGGAAGATGAATCCAATCGGGTATAGTTTTGTAAAAAAAGGACTTTTGTCCTAGCGTGGTGTTAGCTCTAATGTGTTTGAATGATTCTTTATGTTTAATTTATCAATATTACCTTGCCTGTATGGCAGAGTATTCCAAAAGTGACCGAACCAAAAATATGCAATTTTTAATTTGAGGGACACGCCTTTATATTTTTCCCCAAGAACCCCAGTGTGGAATATTATTAGTCTTACGTGTAATTTTCGTGATATGATCACCCGATGCTGAGTCCCAAGTAAGGTATGTTTTATCCTTTTCCGAGTGTGACGCCATTGAGCTGGTAATCTGAAACTCTTTAGCCCGGGGTCTCTTCACTCATAGGACCGAACATTTAGTTGGGTTGAATTTCACACCTCAAAGGTCTTCCTAGTGCCGCAACTCAGTTAGGTCCTCCTTTGTTTTTTTTATCAGACGAGACCGAGGATCGGAAGTCATTAACGTAGCATGGAAATAAGATTGGACCAAGCACTGTACCCTGTGCCGCATCAGATCCTACATGAGCAGAGCTACCATCTACTAATACTTTTTGAGTCGGTTTGTGAGAAAATTTTGAATCAAAAGTAGTGTAGCCTAGAGCCCCTAACTCTGTAATGATCAAGTTTGTTGTGTAAACGTTGGTGGGAACTAGGTCTACATGTACATCGAAAGCCTTACTAAAATCTAAAACAATTAAACCGTTAAAAACATTTTCCTCGTAATTTTGAACCAGATCTTTGGTGGTCAATAGTAATTGGTCTGGCATGAATGCACTGTACGGAAACCGTGTTGCACAGGTGTTAAAATTTCGTTTTTTGGTGAAGTAGGTCATAATACTTTTGCACAGAATGTGTTCGATCAATTTCGCACAAGCACCTGTCAGGGAGATCGGCCTGTAGCTAGAAGCAGTATGCCGATCACCTCATTTTTAAAACAGGGGCTACATTAGTTTCCCGGTCTGGATACAGTGTTCGAAAATGGGCACTTTCACAGTATTGGGTCACATTTGGTAGGTAGCACTAAATAAACAGTTTTAAGACACTAACTAGGTGGAAATTGTTTGATTTATGAATTGTTTCACATTAAATGGAATATAAGCATATAACAAAAACAATTTTACCAAAATTAAAATATTATAAGTTAGTTTATTTTGATGCTGAGCACAATTTATAGTGAACTTTGAATGGTGAGTTAGTAACAGTCAGCACACTACATACTCCAACCCATCCTGCAAGTCTATATTTATAGCACAGTCCCTTTATGGGGTTTCAAAAGTCTTTATATATTCAGCACACACTGATTTGTTGTTTTTTTCTTCCATTTGTACCCATTGTGGATGTTTTATAAGCCTCTGAAGCGGTATCTACGTTTGTAACATGTGTCTGTCCACGCGCCTCCGTGACCGAGAGGTAGCGTGCTCGGCCTCAGACCGCCAGGGCTCGAATTTCGAATCCTGTGTCTGGAGGACAGTGTCATCTCGATCATCTCACCATCCTCAGGAGGTTCTCCTGGCCCAGTTTAGCCTATATGTGCACAAAGGTGGCCTAAAGCCCGATTCATTTCTTTTTCATTTTTGTCTGTCCACGCACAACAGTGTTTACATACATGGACTGAATAGATTATGTGTACATATATAATCCTGCATGGTGATACTATATTTTTTATGTGTATGTACTACGTGATGTACGATCCCCCGACGTGGCTGTGTCATTGGTCAGCCTGTAAATTTGAATTAAATTGGGCGAGTACAGTGTCTGTCCCCTGTTATCTACGTTTGTAACAGGTAAAGAAAGTCATCTTTAGTATGAAAATAACACTTGGACCCCAAGCAAACTTGGTATATGCATAATGCATACAGATCACGTGCACATATGTAGCAAAAATTAGCCACGTGCGTTCATCTTCCCACTAAAAAAAATGAGATATAGGAAATCTGTCTTTGAAGTTACAAGCTGGTTACCATGGTTACGAACATAGATCATGTTACAAACGTGTCGTGTTTCTTTCAACTTCATCAACACCAAGCTGTTTATATATATAGAACTAATGTATATCATAAAAGGGGGCTGATCTATTGACATTATTGGTTAATTTTAAGTAGTTGTGACATTACCATGATTATACACAGCCAGAGTGCCAGATACTCACCAGTGGGACAGATAGTTATCATTCACGTTCACACAGGGACAGATCAAGAAGTCTGTCCGTGTTCGAACGTGCATGGATTGTTACGAACGTTAATGTATAATATTCTGATATTACTATCACTGGGGTATGTGTCACTATGACTTTTTCACAAGTTTTCCTACTATAGCTAATGTTTATCTTGATCTACAGCTATCGATCCACATTTATAACAGTTTTATTCAAAGTTTTAAAGTGTCCGCATTCTGTCCTTGCCATTATTAATGTTCAAACACGGACAGACAAGTACAGTCTGTCTTTGTTTGAACATATATTCTGTCGTCGTTACAAACGTTATTACATGTTATAAGCCTCCAGAATAAATTATGTCTGTCCATGTTACAAACGTAATTTTACAATGTTCTGTCTCATGTGTTGGAATTATTAAACATGCAATTATCTTTTCATTTATATTTTCAAAACTAGCCATGATATGATAATCCATATCCAGTGAAAAAAATCACTATAGTTAATATTTATTTTTGGTCCATGATGTTACCCATATGTACCCCTATACCATGGAAGTGGCCAAATATCTTTCGAAAAAGGAGATAATTATCTCATTGGCAGCATTTTTGTGGAGTAAATCTGGAAGCTCATCAGGTTCGGGTGCTTCATCGGCTTTCAGTCCACTCAATAATTTAGTTATGTCAGATTGTGTAATTTCGTTGTTATCCATGTTAGTTGTTGGTGGGCTTTTTAATTCAAGGATAATATTGTGTCCTCATCGGTAAAAACTGAGCAAAACTGTTTTGAATTTTGAGTTTCCAGAGATGTCAGAAGTTTGTCGTAAATCTGAATACAAGACTATTCAGGGCTAATCATACTCTGGCTCAACATCAGATTCTCCTATTTGTTGGGATATCGCCAAGAACAACGTGATAGAAAAGCTAGGTAGCCTCTATCAATCTTGCCGCCGGATTGTCACCTTCCCTGTAATCCACCTCTGGACTGTTTCTCATCCACTTTGTCACAGTTGTTATTCCCCCTAGGCTAATCACGCACTCACAAGACGGACTCCTCTATCCAGACGACCTTGACATTGAGGTCAGAACGCTTTAACAGGAAGCCTTGGGTCACTATTATTTGACCCTACCTGTCAACCACCTTCTCTGTGTCTTAAATAGATGACACATGAAGCACACGGTTACAATCTCGTCAACTGCTTTCTGTAACACATTAATAATTATTGGTAGAAAACAGATGACCTAAATATCATGCCAAGAGTCACAGTTGGCAGAACATGGCAATGATGGAAAACATATTTCATAATATTCCAAACCTTATATCGTATGCAGTGTAGTTCAACTTACAAAACGGCTCTTAAACTCTAACATCACGTCGTTGTCCATGTAATATTGCGAATGTGGAATTTGGCAATTTCGAGATAATTGAGCAAAACTGTTTATTTCTGCCATGGGAACCCGTCGATTGTGTTCATCTGTCACTCGGCGTTAGTTAGTTTTTTTGGATAATATCGATAATTTTGAGCATTGGTAACACAAAAATGACGGCAAAAATGAGGATTGACTAAAACATATGCCACATACGCAATATTTCCTGTTCGTTTTCAACATATACGCAGTATTGCATGTCCCTTTTTATCACATACGCAATATTACTCACACAAACCCCAAATAATTGCTGCTACACACATTATTTCCATTTACTTATTAGTTCGTTCAAAAACGTCGCTCTGTTCTACCATGATTATTGTGTTGATTGCGGCTTTCCATTTGCCAATAGGTTAAAGTATGATATAAATAAAAAATACATATATCAAAATGACAATACATTTGCTAAATATAAAAAATGTTGTGAGAAGCATGTATGCAATTTAATTTTCAGAGATACATAAATAATATATCATGCGATTATGCTGATATGTATGCTATTAATAATGTTTCAGTATTTTGTATTACTATCATGGATATCAATCAGATAACATTCCGTAGATTTAAAGTATGATCGAAATAGCTTTTACCATGAATAGAATAGTCTTTGTTACAAAAATGTACTTTTGTACGGTATGATAGGCTATATATTTCAAACCCTGAGTGAATTCATTTCGTGAATAATTGTAATATATCAGAATGATCTTGACATTTAAAATCGTTATTGCGTGTTTAGTTATAGTTTATCTTCACTGGGACAGATCATCCAGTTCGCTGCTTACACCTTAAAGTTATGGATTTGAGCTACATTATATGGATGGCATCATGCACAAGTGGGCTAACCCACATTAAAAAAAACAATGAAAATATATGTTATCGATAGCAACAACATCAATATACGAGTTTCACATGCAAGGCTAGACCATTTGGTCACTGATATTGGTACCTTTTTGTGTTAATTTGTATTTATTCGTTTTATCCTGTATTTCATGTTGCAACGCGATTTTTTTTCAAAATCGTCAAAATGTGGGTCAGCCCACTTGTGCATGATGCCATCTATATGTGATGATTCGTCATCACATATATGTCCTACTATGCCTACAAATCCGTACTACAATCTAACTATGATTAGTATGGGCATTATTGCAGCATGTCTACATATGCTACATCCTATATGAAGACTACTATACATGATTTAATACACAAACGCAATATTTCAGACGAGTAATACTGCGTATGTAGATAATATAATAGACAATGAACTTGTTCGTAATATTGCGTATGTGTCATATTTTATTGTACATACGCATTATTCCCGCCAATGAATCTGATAGAATATAATTTTCAATACACATGTATGTGTCTATTTCTGCCAGATGCATTGGCGGTGATCACCGCCAATGCATCTGGCAGAAATAGACACATGTATACGCATTATTACCTACATCAGTACACATACGCAGAATTTCTAAAATGTTCAGATTTGACTTTCACAAATAAATAGCGCTTTTTGAAAAATAGTTTTTTTTACCAACATGCCCACGGTGGTATTAAAAAGTGATTTTCGCCAAAACACCACATACGCATTATCTGATTATAACCTGGACAACGACGATCAGTTGATAAGCCTTACCATGCAGCTTACACACAGTTTTTGTGACCCGTTTATTTTCTACTATTCGTGTATAGATCGGTCTCCCGGCCTTGGTGTGTAATCAGCTTTATACTTTATCGTCTAGAGTTGCTTGTGTGTGCAAATCGCGTGTGCTGTCATACTAGATTATACTTCTATAACATTTAGGGGGTTATAATATCAAGAAAAGACTTCTCCTTCCCTGGCAATAGGGGAGGAAATTGCTCAAAGTATCCTTAAACAGCTGTATATCGCTCTCCTAAAAGTCCACATCAATCCTGCGTCGGAATTTGATTGAAACGGCAAAAATCCAAGCCAAAAATATATATATATTTTGAAAACATTTTATTCTTTAAATATATTTTCAACGAGAATCCGATAATCAAAAGTGATATGATGGTCTTTTCTGACTAATTGGCGGTGATGAACCCATTTCTGGACCTAAAACTACAATTAAGTAAAAAAAAAGGGACATCAGCGGTCATACTGAAATACAGTATAATCCATTTTGAATATTAGTAATGTCATTTTATTTACCATTGACTTTAAAAACCCTCTTCTATGACTTTCAAAAAACACATGAAAATTAAACATAACAAGTTCAACAAGTTTATTGTATCTCCATGAATTGTACAAAAACATAGGAGAGATAATACATCATCATAATAATATGGCGTGCGTTAGAAGTACACAAAACAAATGAAAATAGTTAAAATAAGTGGAATGCAGCGAATGTTTCAATTTAATTGTTTCATACCTTCTTTTATAAAAATAGATAATTTGAGTAATTCTTTCTCATCATGAGAGTTTAGTATTTTTTTTAAATTTCCAGTTCGAATGATTAGTGTGATACATTTCGGACATATATTTTCTTCTAATAATAACTAAGGCATTGCATTCTAATAAAAAATGATACTCATTACCAATTTTTCCCTGTTGACATAAGTTGCAATAGCGTACCCTGATGACATCGCAAGGCTCTGACACAGTGACCTCCATTTTTAAATGTAATAGTTCTAATACGATCAAAAGTTTACGGCTGTTGAAAATGGCCTACTTTTCGTAGGCACTTGAAATATTTGTCTCAATTTGATGGCATCCGAATTTTTTGGTAGGCATCGCGAGTATCGTTTTTACACAGCTGGCTGTGGAAACAAAATGACGGTCAGTGTGACTGGGCCTCGCGCAGCAAATGAGTTAGGCGGCTCAGTCATACCGGGTAGCAATAGCGCTCTTCTTTAGGTATATTTAAGTGTCTTCCCAATTCTATTGGTAATTTATGATCGGAAACTCTAAATTTACACAACGTTATTCGATTATTATAGGACAGGGTAAGTAGATAAGGCTCTAATGCAAAATCTGTTTTAAATAGACGATAACTACAACATTTTCTAAGTGTATTAATATCAGAATACCATTCTTGCTTGAATTGATCTGTAAGTCGTGTTTTAACAATATACATAAAACTATCAATATTATCTACAGCTTGTGTCAACCAGTAGAAGCCAAGCCCATTCACATTCAAAGTGTTTTCTACATATTTTAGCCATGGTGATTTGTAGTCATTTTTATTGTACAACAAGAATAATACATTATAGACCCTACTAGACAACTTATATCTGGGTTAGTCAACATACTAGCCCAGTACTTCAAAATTCTACATTTAATTTTGATAGACGGTAGGATTTCTCCCAGCTCTCCATAAACCATACAAGTTGGTGTTGACGCTTTACAATGTAGGATGTGTTTACAAAATTTAACATGCAATTTTATTATCAAATCATTATTTTCAATACCCCATACTTCTGAGATATAAAGCAATATTGGAAGTACCATGTTATGTTATGTCTAGTTGTACATCAATTGGTAGCTTATGTATACGTGCTTTCTTTAATATCAAATACATAGCTTTACGAGCTTGATTCACCACATATTTTCTACATTCTGTAAATTTACCATTTGGTGTGAAAGAAACCCCTAGGTATTTAAAGTAATCAACAATTTCAATTTGTTTTTTATTGTACAAGTATACTCTATCTAAATGTTTTCTAGAACTAAATATAATTATTTTAGTTTTACTAACATTAACTTTCAATTTCCATTTTTCACAATACTTTTCCACCCCATTTATTGCTGCTCGAAGCTTATCTGGGGAGTCAGCCAATATCACTGTATCGTCCGCATACATTAATATCAGTAACTTTAACATGTGTTCCAGTCTTGCATCCCCACCGAAAGACAGATAGTTATTCCCTTCTTGTAAAAGATAGGATTCAAGGTCATTAACAAAAATAGCAAACAAAAGCGGAGATAAACTGTCGCCCTGGCGTACACCTATATTACAACAGAAATAATCAGATTTCTTTCCATTCAGCTCAACACATGATTTTACATTTTGATACGCAACATTTAAAATTTTAACAGTCACTCCTTCTTTTATCAATTTTATGTACATCCCGGCATGCCAAATCGTGTCAAAAGCCGACGTTTAGTCGACAAAACAGCAGTACAACTTCTTTTTCTTTGCAGAATATATATCTAAATGAGCCTTTATAACAAAAATGTGGTCTATGGTACTGTGATTTTTACGAAAACCTGCCTGATTTTCGTGGATATTAACAAAAGAGGATAAACGTGTATTAAGTAGCTGAGTAAAAAGTTTTTTTTGCGGTTTCGTAATAAATCGTATTTGGCCCTCAAAAACTCATGCACACACCTGCAAGCCGACAACCCGGGTGCTAGTTATGCCCAGAGGTCCCCTTGACATACTAAAAATTTTTTTTAGGTATGCACGCTCAAGTGGTGACGAAACCCTCCTTGGCCACCTCTGGCCAACTGACTATTAGTTATTACGCTCATAATTGGACATTTGTTCAGGTAGTCGTTCAGCCGGAAAGCTACAGGAAACTGGTAAATTATGTATGCGGCCTATCAGTGATGGCCACGACAAACTGCCGGTGTTGGGCAGGCGGTGATTTGTTAGTTTCCTGTCACGCAAGCAGATGCTACATTTATTCTGCACCACTGTAGGCCAACACTCTTATAGTACAGCTGTTAAGTGAAATGATCGTGCAAAATTTGACAAACGCATGACCATTGGGGCAAATGATGTTTAGAGTCCAGGAAATTAATATTTTTTAATGGACAAAAATGTTAACAAAGGTTTTTAAACAAAATTGAACTCGGTGGGGCTATGTAAAAACACCCTAAAAACCCAACCCGAATTCTCCTTGGGGAAAGCGTCGTTTTGGGTAAATTCAAAATGGCCGCCATTAAACCAGCAATTTATGTACAATCCTAATAAATCGCTATCTTCTGAGCACCAAACATCATAGAGCCTCATATAATATGCCCTTTCGCACTATTTTTTCAAGCGATTCTATTTGTTTACATTTAAAATTCCTGAAGTAAAACTGAGGTCATTTTCAAGGTCAAATTAGACTTAAACATGTGAATAATTTGCATTTTGTAAGTGCACAAATCACAATTTTTTAATGGACAACAATGTTGACACAGGTTTTTCAACGCGTTTGACTCGGTGGGGCAATGTAAAAACACCTACAAAACCCCACCCGAATCTTCCTTGGGAGAAGCCTCGTTTTCTGGTAAAATTCAAAATGGCCGCCATTAAACCAGTTATTTATGTATTTTTTAAAATAAATCGCCATCATTTGAGACCTAAGCATCGCACTCATTTTTTTAATTCCTTAGAGGTCATACTGGGGTCATGTTCAAAGTCAAGGCCAAATTATGTATAGAAATGTGAATAATTTGCATTTTCGATGTGAATATGAGCCTTTGGTGTAAATGTTGAGTATATAGCATATTAACAGAGTCAAGTACAATATTACACTAGCTTAAACACGTGTCCAACACGTGTCACCAACAGGTCTGTTGGTGATTTTCTACTTAAAAGGACAATGTTTTAAATGATATCGTTTCACGTGCTGGGGTTTGTCCATCAATAGGCTTACTTAACTAGGTCCATTTTCCGAATGTCGGTATTGTATTTTGATATCATGGATTAAGAATTTGAATATTAAGATTGTTATATTTGAATATTAAGACATTACGTATCAATCAAACAATCAATCAATCAATCAATCAATCAATCAATCAATCAATCAATCAATCAATCAATCAATCAATCAATCAATCAATCAATCAATCAATCAATCAATCAATCAATCAATCAATCAATCAATCAATCAATCAATTAATCAATCAATCAATCAATCAATCAATCAATCAATCAATCAATCAATCGATCAATCAATCAATCAATCAATCAATCAATCAATCAATCAATCAATCAATCAATCAATCAATCAATCAATCAATCAATCAATCAATAGTGCGGAAAGACATATTATATATTGCTCTACGATGTTTAGTTTGAAATTTCACATAAATTTCAATCAAGACATTACGTAATAACGTTATGGCATTGCATGGCATTGTATTGTGATGATAATGTCAGAATGTGACATGATGTGATATGCTGTGATATGTCCAAACATTGCTCTTCAATGTAGCAAAATGATGTTATGGTATCTGAATACAGCTTTATAAAGGTAAGATATGGCGATTAAATATCACGTTATGATATTTAAATTAAAATCTGGCACACGCTCTTTGAACAGCCTCTCTTACTTTCAATTTTTTTAAATCTTATAGAATACTTTTGTTGTTGTCAGTTTCGGTGTATTTGATCAATGTTGAATTATATTGTGATATTTATGTTGAGGTGACATATGCCATATCCTGACATTGAAATGTTTATATCGGTTTGTAGTGCCATAATTATGGTGAATATTGACGTGGATCTGTCATTATAATGTTATTGAAATGTTATACATCTCCATGACAATATAATATTCTGGCATTCAAATGTCACATCCCGACTTTTGACGTCATAATATTCTGGCAATAAAATGCCATACCCAGACATATCTTGACCCAGACATATCTTGACATTCTAAGGTAACATTCAGATAATATAATATCTAATTCCGTTATTGTATGATAGCGTCATGCATGCCTATACACACTAGAATACCATATTTGGATTGGATAATATCATATCCTACCATAAAAAATAGAATCCCTGGACATCAAAATATTATTTGGTCATGTTAATGAGCACTAGTTAGACATTATAATACCACATCATGATGTTAAAGTGGTATATCCTGATATTACAATCAAATATCCTGACTTCAAACTGTCACATCATTTATTTGAATGTCATATATCGACGCTGAAATAGAATATTCTGATATTTTAAGGACATGTTTTTTATAATGCCATATTATCACATTTAAAAGCCGTATTGTGACAATGATGTGTCATTGCACATATGTATAACGACATATGATTCAAGCACCATATCTTATTTTCAAATGTCATAACCTGACATTAAAGTGTCCTATTGTGATGTTAAAATGCTAGGCTTTATCCTGATATTTTAATGCATATCGTGCAAATAGGGTCAGTTCTTGTTATTTTAATACTATATAGGTGTTTTTGAATCAACATATCCTGCTTTTGTAAAGCTGTATTGAGACACCATAACATCATTTTGCAATTTGAAAGATCAATGTTTGGACGTTATAATACCATATCTTGACTTTAAAGTGCCATATCCATATATTAAAATCAAATATCCTGACATAAACATATCATAATCCTGACGTTAAACTATCACATCCTCTAATTTACGGTCATATTCTGACATTCTATTGTAATATCATAATGTTACAATATTATACATAGCAATAACTTCGCAGAAAATGACCAAATTAAGTAGGTCGTTTGATGGACAAAATCAACCAGCACTGAACATGATATCATATAAAACATTGACTTATTTACTAGTAAATAACCAACAGATCCGTGGGACACGTGTTCAAGCTAGTGTAATATTGTACGTGGCTCTGTTTTTACGTTATATCCTCAACCTTTAAACACAATATTAGCTCATATTCATATCCTAGATTAATCACAACTAAAACTTCACAGATATCAATGGATATTTGTGTATCAAGGAATGTCAGTATGTAAAATCGTATTGCATAAATGATTTCCTTGACCCTAAAACACCTTATGTGTTCTTTTTATTACAGAAATGTGATTATCCAAAGCTTTTTTAAATTTCAACATCCGTGTTGCCACCATTTTTAAAATGTGCCGCCAATAATTTTGCCCACACTTTTCAGAAGGACAATTTTCTTATTTAATCCCCAAACATGTTGAAACCATCAAAACACCCAATTTTGAACTCTACGTTCATGGGACCTAAGGATATGTCCCAACTCTAGCATTGCACATTACTGTGATACTGTATATGTGGTATCTAAACTACACGAGTTACGTATCTAATGCTTTTGGGAATGCAGTGGTGGTATTTGACTGCAATCATGGCTTTAGTACTAAAGATGAAGCACATAATCGTGGAATGGGACATGATACTGGTGTGACAAAGAATTCTCTCCAGTTGACTGGGGCTGGAAAGAGTCACCTTCAGGACTGTGTACCAGATCCTGCTACGATGCGCTGCCATGTTCACCTGCATGTGGGCAGTGTAAAAAAATTACTAGTAGGAATACACAAGCTGTCAACCCCAAACTGATACACATACCTATATCCATCTAATAAAACATTTCCAAGAATTGATTTTGTTTTTATGTTTTGCATTAGAACCCAAATTGCGGGGACATTTAAGTATCTCTTGTATAATACCTATGTCGACGTCGGTCCTACAAGAAAGAGTTCTGGCTTAGAGCTTGCTGGAAACTGTATAATGACCGAATCAACCATATTTCTTGAAGTTAAACTTTTAAACCATAAAATTAGTATCCTAGCCAGTGTATTTCCATTTCTGAATCGAATTTGACTTTGACTTTGACAATCACCTCAACAGAATCCCGCATCCCGATTGTAGTGCGAAAAGACACATTATAATATTATGTGGGTATATGTTCATTAGTTTCCAAATTATATGGATTTTGATCAATTACCGGTCGAAATGCGGGCCATTTTGGATTTTACCCGAAAACGATGATTCGGCGAGGTTGTCTGTGTATTTTTACATAGCAAGACAGAGTCAACTTATGTTGAAAAACATTTTTGTCCATTAAATATTTTGGCATTTGTGCTCTTAAAATGCTAATTATCCTTATGTTTAAGTCTAATTTGACTTGGACTTCAAACATTATTATAATTATGTGGCTCTACGATGCTTAATGCTCAAATGATAGAGATTTATTTAAAAAAATATATATTTAAATTACTAGTTTAATTGCGGTCATTTTGGATTTTACCCCAGGACAAAACTTTCACCAAGGATGATTCAGGTGGGGTTTTATTTATGTTTTTACATTGCCCCACTGGGTCAAAACATGTTGAAAACATTTGTTAAAATTTTTGCCAAATATATATTTTGGCATTTGTGCACTTGAAAAACGCAAATTATTCACATTCATAAGGTCTAATTAGACATTGCCTTAGAAAATGACCTTTTTTGATTACTTATGAATTTGAAATGTAACAACTAAAATCCCGTGAAGAATTTGTGCGAAAAGACATATTATATGTGGCTCTACGATGTTTAGTTCTCAAACGATAGCGATTTAATAAAAAAAAAACATAAATTACTGACTTAACGAACTGAATCAAATTCCGTTGAAAATCCTTTGTTAACATTTTTGTCCAATGGCCCACGATCACTACATTGCCTGGACTATGATTATGTAGATTTATATTATTGCTTATTATCCATAGTAATCACCAAGGTATCCGTCATTTTGAATTTAAAAAACTACCGTCATATAAATCATCACGTACAATATATCGGCTTGTAGTTCACATATAATCATGGTCTAGGAACATATATACTAGCATTTTCGGGATCACTGAATTCATTATTGGCAAAATTACCAGCCTTACATGACCACTGATGACGTCATAATAACATTCAATATGGTCTACCTGTTAGAAATGAAGGTTTATTTTCGACAACTTGAACTTGTAACATTGAAACATGATCAATTATGCATCATCACACGGTCCCCTAGTATCTATACCCACGAACACAACCTAGATGGACAACCAGTTGGAAATAATTTGCTGGAAATGCACAAAAAGCGAAGATCCAAGATGTCCGCCACAAATGTACACCTAGATAACTTTTGAACGGTTTATATAAATTTAATGTGTGACACATGGTTTGTAATGGTTTTCTGCATGCCACGTCCATTTCATTGATTTATATCACATTTTGGTTGTTTATGTGAAGGTCAAGGTTAAGCAGATTATTAGGACACATAACAAAACTAAGCCATTGGTAATATTGAATGCAGGTCTACAGGCGGCAGATTCTGACGTCCAAAGTCGATCCCCGCGCTGTAAGGGTTAAATATATCCTATTGCTTTGGGCTTCGATCTCTATTGTTCGTGGATTATGCATCAAAAGTAATTAGTATTTCACATGATCATGGTGATTGGGTGAGACAATTGTGACATTCAGACGAGTCCAAAGTGCACTCATTATCCACTAGTTAGTGAAGTGATTATTAATAATATGCTATTATTTGTGGTATGGGCCTTCACACACATCCTGTCTTGTCCTACCACGCAGGACTCAAACCATGCAATAGGATACAAGACTCAGACCACTCCATTGCTGAATTATCTTTGCAATATCTTGAAAGATTATGTTATCATGACCTCGTCTAAATTAGTGCGTGTAATTGTGTTTTTTATATTTTAGTATGGGTTATATTTTATACCTCTTAATATAATTTCCCCAAGTAGTGGAGGATAACAGGAGTTTTTTTATGACCATCATTATTTGCGAGACGTGAAACGGGTGCAGCTGCTCGACAATTTAGATGGCGAGCAGGTGTAACCAACTCATGGTTTAATGTTGGCCCACCGTCGAAGACAGTGTGCCAACATTAAACAAACACATATGTTGGGATTTTTATTTCACACTGGTTGAATATTGGGCCACATAATAATGACAGCCATTAATGTGTCGCCGTTGGCTGAGTGAGCACTCCCTGGTAATTGCAGGCGTTCACAGGATGACCATATGTGCAGGAAGTCATTACAGTCCGGCAGTGGACAATTTGACTTTGCGTTATTTACTGTACAGGTCGCCCGCCTGCTGACACGCGACAACTCAAAGCCAACACTGTCACGTAAGCCGTTACATAAAACTACAGCTGATACAGTCTTACAATGTAATTGGTAAGCCACCGTACAATATAGGCCTAAACGGTTCACATAATATTTACATTATTAGGATTATAATAATGATTCTGAAATGATAACCGTATTATGATTTGGCGTTTCGTAGGAAAGTTTTACGAGCAGATAGATTATTCTGAGGTATGAGCCTACATGTACATTTTAGGGTCATGAACAATGAAAGTACATGTATATTCTTTCTATGTGGAGATTGAAAGTTTACCGTTTGTTTACATATAATTCCACGTATTAAACACTGAAGAATTAATAATTTAGATTCGATTAATTGGACCAATTCAATGTTTCGATCAAAATGTATAAATTAGGCTCATTAATATGCTTGAACCTTTTGTTCAATAAGCATATAGTGCATACTTATCGTTGAAACGAAAAGGAGAATCTGCTAGATATTCTAACTATATGTATATAAGTAATCAGAAATGCATTATTGCTATGTATTTCTGATATAATGTATATAAGCCTCGGATCTATTTTTCATTTTAGTTGTTAAATACAAAAAGTAAATCACCTTTCGGTAGCTTTTCTTGTAAATGCGAATTTCTATATTATCATCTTTGTTGAAATGATGTCAGAAACACTTTTGAACGATTAGCTTGCTCCTAACATTTACTGATTTTTTACAGTGTTGTTTTTTGCTGCTGCGCAATCTCTCTATGCATGGTCAAGTATCAACATTGTATTAGTAAAGATGTATATCATTTATGTCGTATCTACGTACATGTATTCATTATGCTCATTACGCATATTTATTATTTCAAACCGAGATATGCCCGTCATTAATGTAAATAATAAATTGATAAGATTGCGGTGATTGCTACAGCAGACATTGGTAACGTTTGTATTTTGGCTTCAGACAGTTTGGATAACTACGCTGAACTATACGCCCGGCGGGGTGTCACGCCGTCGTTGCGTGATTTCTTCTCTGCTCTTACGGGGTTTTCCAATTAGAGGAAGTCTGATTGCAATAATCTAGACGCCGCATGCCGTGCCCTAATTGTCCCATAAATGGCCTGGCACGGATGTCACGAAGTGGATGTACACGAGAAGCCAGCAATGACACATTCTGCAACCAGCAAACACGGAAATCAGGATAAAAGACGGCCGTCCAATTATACCTGACCTTCTAAACGGCGATCCCAGCAAACACAAAAACATTTGTATCACATTTATACAATATTGGACCAACGTCGAAGTCGTTGAGCCGACGTTGTATGAATGTTATACAATATGTTTTGTATTTGCTGGGATATTATATAATCATGTAACGTTTCGTATCTCTTCGATTCTGCAATGTACAGTTTGCTGAACTACTCGGGCTCAACTATTTCAACCGTTCTGTAGGCCTACATTTATATTGTTGAACCACCAAGTGAAGTGCCGTTAGATTATAACCTGATAACACTACTACCTTTGTCCAGTGCTCTGCACGGGCAAAGGTAGTAAGTATAATTGGAACTGGCATAATTGGAACACTGCAGTCTGAACAAAAATGACATGAACATACTCATGACTCAATCATAATTAAAAAACAACAATTAGGCCTAAGTGTGAGGATATGTATGAGTATGACACCGGCTTATAATGACATGTAATCATATTCGTGGCGCAATGCTGGATCGGGGTTGTAAACACGTTACGTACCGTGGGTCAACTTTAATCCAGCATTGGTTCAAGGTTTATATTACGGGACGACATTCACGAGAACGCCGCACGATGCACTGCCCAGTGTTGAATGAATGTTGGCCAGTGCCGGCGACGGTGGTGCAACATTGAGACGGCATTGGATCAGTGTATCGTGTGTGCAGGGTACATTGTAGTCACGCGGCACAGAGCAAAGCACGAAGCATAAATGATTGCCCAGTCTTGAATGGATGCTGGCCAGCGCTGGCGACGGTGAACTAGCATTGAACCGGCATTGGGTTAGTGTCATCAAAGACCATGTACAATAAGACAGCCAACTCTCCCCAAAACGTGAAATCGCTCTCAGTGCTGTCCCCCGGTATTGGGAGTTGGAAATAATGCTTTTGCCATCTATCAAGTATGATTTTACCATACTACGACCAGTAATTATGACATTGATCCTATTAAAAACAATACATACTTCACATAAAAAAAATCAGAAAAATAAGTATTGACGGAGGTTTACTTCTATTTTTATCCAATAATTTGTTGGTTAGTTATCAATACTTTTTAATTATCTTCTTCCCTTTGGTACTTCAAGGGTCGATGCGCCCGTATAAACAAGTATGCATATTCATTGTTTACAAACAACAGGTGACGCCCTGGTAACACGAGACATCGACTCAATTATAGTGTAATGCTGGTCCAAGTTTTGTAATGCTGGTCCAGCATTACCCCATCATTGGTTCATCTTCTCATATCTGCTGGCAGGTGACATGGGTGCAAGGGTAGATACGGGCAAAAAAAAACAAGATAAGGCAATGGAAATAATATATATACTATATAAATAATATAATACTATATATTATAGTACAATGACATGGATCATTTGTCATGTTTATCATTCGGAATATACTTGAACATAAATGTTTTGTTGATGCAGTACTGATTTAGCAAAATGGGACAAGCTTTTTCAGTGGGGCTAGCCCCGGCTAACGCAGGCTAGCCCTGGGCTAGCCCTATGTTCTCTCCCCACCCCATTTGGGGCTCGCATGTATGCGCTCATAGTTAGAAAATCCTTTAGCCGGGCCGCAATGTGCGTTTTGGTATAAGTTCATATAACTGGAGCCGCGCTCATATCGCCGGGGCTCAAGCCAATCTAGAGCCTCGGCGAATTGAGTCAACGCCTGTATGTGTTAGTCAGGCGTGCTTCTCGTCTGGTCCAGTTTCAAGCTCGACCGGTGCGCCGGGCGAGCCTGACTTTCCAAGTGCCTGTTTTTTCATCTTCAGTTAGGCCTATTCCAGTGACCGTAGCTTCATAAAACCACCCATTTTCTCAATCTATACACTGAACTGCTTGTCTGATACTAAAGATAATGTCTATATGCTAAAAGGCTAAATGCTAAATGGCTAAGCAGAAATAAATGAGGACTGCAACAGGTCTACATGTATACACGTACGGACACTCAATTATTGCACGTTTAGATCAACTCGGAGCTGTTCAGATGATGCTGAATGTGGTCAAGCTGAGCGCGCCCTGTCTTGCCCAGAGATGCCCAGAGCGAGCCTGGCCAGCCCGGCGAGATGACACATGGTTCACAGCATCCATGTTAGCCGTCACACAGTATACTGGGTGCAAGCCCAAGTAGGCTTTGGGC
The DNA here is from genome assembly GCA_964017125.1 of Flabesymbios commensalis. Classification (NCBI taxonomy): domain Eukaryota; kingdom Metazoa; phylum Annelida; class Polychaeta; order Terebellida; family Flabelligeridae; genus Flabesymbios; species Flabesymbios commensalis. The sequence continues at coordinate 50,909,229 of OZ024905.1, forward strand.
GGGTATATTTTCCTGGCCCGAACCGTGTGGGGGCTCGAGCCCATTTCATGCGCTGGGCGCGACCAATTCTGCGCCTGTCTCGCCGGGCTTGCGCCACGGCTAATGACAGGCTGGCCAGCGTTAACGCAGGCCAGCCACTGATGAAAAATCTGTCCCATTTTGTGAAATCAGTACTGTATAAAGCATGTTACTGTTACTGCTGATTCTGTCACCGAATTAGCTCATTCAATGATGAAATCATTCACGCCACAAACGGGTATGACCATTGAGGAAGAGAATATTTTTGTATAATATTATATATCAGTGGATATCTTTGTCGCAAAGTGTCGCGATCTGCATGTGATCAATGTAAAGTAATTTTGATGCCACTAATAAATTGCATACATTTCTGTCTAAGAAGCAATATTTCACGTCAAAAAATCACGTGCAAGTTGTGAATGTTTCACGTTAATATTACATATTTATGTCCCCATTCGGCTACAGCATGTACTGCGGGAAAACAATGAACACCTTATTATCAGTAACAGCAGGAGAAATAGAAAATTATTAAAATTCAACTATGAATAAATTGTGTCATAAAAATGAGCGTGTCTTGTTTCCAAGATATCAGTATATGGTACTGCTAACGCTCCAGTCCTCAGTGACATTGATGGCAGTGGTTCGAGAGAGAATGCTCACATATTATAATTTTATAATATTGCTTTTCTGTTCTAAATATATTTTTTCTTAATAATAAAAGTTTGAATCAAAATACAGGTCTGCCAAGTTATGGTTGTCACCAATGTTTTGCCCCGATCTCCTTTGTGGTCGCTATGCTTGACGACATATCGTCACTCCCCTCCCGTTCTGTGCCCACACATTTGTGTACTTTTTGTACACAGCTCTTCTGTTATTTAAATGAAGACATTTTTATTTCTAAATTTGTATGATAATATAACATGACTTTTCTGTTATATTAGCAGTTATTTTCATTCCAAAAAATAAATATTGCAGAGATAATGTCATAACTGTCAAACCTGGAAAAACATTATTTTTTATTTGGAGGCTAAAGTGGTGAAATTATCACTTGTTTTGTATGATGATACACTTGGTAAAGCGTAGTTCCAACTCCCGTTAAAAGGGGACAGCACTGCAAAATGTATTACACGCATTTGTATGGTGAAATCCGTAAGTTGATCATCTTGTTGTACATGGTCTTTGGTGTCATGCTGACTTGTAACATAAACTTCGACTGAAAATTGTAATGAACATTGTATAAAAACCAAATTAAGGCACCAAAACATATTCTAAGAAGTTTTTATAAATGCTACAACCATCCCCGAATGTCAAAGCTTTGCGTGAGGTATAAATTTGTCGGTGAGAAATAACGATTTGGTCAACGACAACGAAGCCTAAAAACCCCTATTCTAATATAGTATAGATTATTATTAGTAGTAGTATTACTATTATGCGTGTGTGTATGTATAATGTGATATTATGTGATCTCAGAGATAAAATTCGATTCGAAGTGATACGCTAGCTCAACTGTGGTATCAACTGAACATCACATGTAAATTAAAATATAATTATTAGACTGCTATGCAAAATTATACATCCACATGATGTGTTATGTCTTCAACGCGTCATCTTTTGTGCTCGTACATATATGACCTAATAATTGCATATATTCAGTGTGTTCTTATTACTCGATTTCAAAGTAGTCATACACCAGTTTTAAGATGTGTCTTTGAAGTAAACAGTAATCATGGTAATATGATTTCAACTTCATATAATGTTTCAGGGATGGCCATACGCGGGGAATATTGTATTATATTACAGCGCCAACAAATAAAGATAGTGTTTACAGTGGAAAGTGAGGTATATCGTATTTAGTAGATATACGTCTCAGGTTTACATGGTAGAAATCTGAGCTCAATGAGTTTTAGTGTAAAAGTGTCGTATCACATTATATTATGGATTTATTATATCCCACACATAAGATTGGCCCACCAGCACTAGACGAACATAAACAACCTCTATGTCTGTCTAAAAATAAAAACTAATGTGAACGGATTAAATCTCGCACCGGCATGCCTGTAGTTAGTTTTATTGCAGCAAACAATGAAATAACTATACATGAACAAATATGTGTGATTGGAAAGGTCAATTTATTATTGACAAAATAACTAGACTATTACATCAACATGTGTGTGATTGAAAAGGTGACTTTATTATTGACAAACACAACTACAAGTTTTAACATTGCACAATTCTTAACTTGAAATCTATCACAACAATGTTACACAAAAACACGTATGAAGCTCATACTTACAATACAACACATATCATATAAAGATAGTTAGAATGATCTATTCTAAGCAAATATGTAAATCTTTAAAACAGGAAAAGGGGAGGAGTAACACACTGGCTCAATGACAGGGCGTGAATGGACATGTAATGTATGCTGTGCTAGACCTAGTAATACTGACCCGGATTAAATACATGCACATCCATAGTGTAATTCTACAAACGATGTTGTGTTTTCGTTGGAATCTTTGAGTGGCGACATATACCTTGAGTTGATAATTTAGCCGATTTGCGTTGTCTGCTCAACAGCTATTATGTCTACATATGCCACATAAATTATAGAAACCATGAACGTCCTACTGTAGTTACTCAACATATTCATATATGTTTGGTCTTCGCCCTACTTGAATTACATGTAGTCGATACACATTAGATCAATTCTTTAGCATGAAATCGTAATTTTAGCTCTGATTTCATTTTATTAATTGATAATCATAATCGAGCCATACAGAGGTGATACAATTGACCAGAGCGATAAACCTGTTGCACTTTAGTCCAATAGATCGGATATAATAATAATGTCTTACATTCGACCTGCTCTTTATGATACAGGTAACTGTGTTTTCGTACAAGTTACGTTATATCGTAGGCTTATGATTGGTCGAGATGGATATCTAGACCAATCAGAAATCTGAGATATATCGTAACTTGTACGAGAATACGGGCTCTGGTATTGTATCAGCACAGTGTAGAATACAATGTGCGATGCAAGGCTTTGTCCTATATATATATAATATAGCTAAACTGTTGTTTTGACCCTATGCAAATTGTTTTATTTCCGTCAACGATCATCGCCTCAATGTTATCACTATCCACTCCTTCTGCGTCGTAGAAATAGTGGACACATTGAAACTTTTAATTTGCCCAATTCCATGGGTCAATGTTGGCCCAACTGCCTAATTGGCCATATTATGGTGGTCAAGCTTCGCAGCTTGTCTAACATTTGATCAACATTGAAGGAACATGTCTATCTTATGGGACCTCAATATCAGCTCACGTGTAACATGTTCTGTGTCAAGAATACAAATAACGTACCGAGTCAACTTTATATTAATAGACTTTTAGCAAATGTAATATGAGTTCATTAAACAGCTGAAAAACACCAGTGAAATTAATTGCTCTTCTGCAACTGGTACAGGAAAACAATAGGCATACGCACAAAATAAATCTACATGTTCTACAAAAATGGCATGATATTGTTCAACTCTACTTAATGTTTTATTTATTTATATTTGAATTTCAATAATATTATCATACAATAAAATGTATGTATAGATGAACGTCCAGAACACATTTTACTTCTGTACAGAAATGATGGCATGTCAATCTCCGTGCTCTTTATCTAACATACACTAAATCAATTTATTTTTCGCCCCCCCCCCTCCTTGGGCTGGACATTATGCTGAAGACCTGAGTATGGTATTCCTCCCCCTAATTTAAATTACACCCAATCAATTTTATCGACATATACAAATTATTACTGACTAGAATGTCACATTGTGAAAAGAACATCGCGAACAAGCAAAAAATTGTGAAAAGATTTGGTAAGTTAAGATTTATCAGATTAAAATTATATAATCTGATCAATAGTTAACCCTTTAACCGCCAAATTATTAAATTTGAATTTTCACCCACTTGAAGTTGTGTCTCGCTAACGCGATCATAAACTTTAAGTGAGTGAAAATTATTCAGATTTGACAAAATGGAGGTCAACTCTTTTCAAATCTTGCTGGTTGATGTCACATTTTATCATTAACATATTGTACTGAATGTGCTAATAAAAAATGAGAACCCGAATATATGCGGCACCGGCGGTTAAAGGGTTAAAGTATGGCTGTAAATTGTATGTTTGAAAAGTTTAAATAACAACCGAATGAAGGCGAATACTGGCTGATTTCGTCATGTGACATGCTGAGCCAGTCTTTTATACTCCATGTGCTTGGTCCTGACTAAACCCAGCCAATATCTTATAAATAAAATGTCAGTAGCAGGGGCGTATACCCAGCAGACGGAGGCGCTGGCTCAATGTACATGAGATATATATGTCAGCTGAATACGCATGTCACGCATGTCACTTTTATTTAATTTGTGTTGAAAAGTTCACCATGGCCACTGCAGTCAAAACAATAGCTTATAGCCAGTAAAATAAAATAAAAATCACAAATGATTAAGTGACATTCACCAAGACCGGCGTGGGTTGCTCACGTTTTTTTTAACCTTTTCACTACCATGCATGACGGAAATTTCCATCGTCATTCGTCAATGAACGTAACCATAAAATGACACAAATTTTCGTCAAATATATACTACATTTATGTATTTTTCGTCATTTGAAGCTGGAAATTGCGTTAGCAATTCCAGCTTCAAATGACGAAAAATAGAACTCCTACACCAGTATATCTGGATCCTGGCATGCACCCCGGCTTGGAAGTCAAAGGGTTAAGTATATTACCATTAAACACTAAAACACCGAACTGAAATAAAGCCGCATTGATCCAAACCTTTACATAATATAAATGGCAAAAAATAGAACGGACTGTTTGGAAACGAACGCAAAAACAGTTTTACTGTCACCGCCAGCTGCAGCAGCTGGCCATTGGATTTATTATAAGATCAAATTCTGTCCCCGGGTAAGCACCAGGTTTTGTATGTTAAATTAACACTGTACATATCATAACATTCATAAGAGAAATTGAAAAAAACAAAAAATTAACATAATTATTTGAAATGTGTTGTCCTTGTATAACAATAGACATTTCTGTTGTATATTAATAATCTAGCAGTCACGATAGGATTTTAAATAATGAGCAGAGTTAAAATGGGAACCAGTCGTCCATTTTGATCGTTTTCCACACAAATTATTTTATTTTCGTGGTCCAGCTATTTTGCTTTGTATGATAATTTTACGATCCAAGTACCGTACAATTTCGAAAAGGTAAAGTAGCTGCTAAACAGCCATTTTTGAAATTGTCCGTTTCCAAAAGTTAATCATGTCATTGCCTAGCATTGGTGAACGCCATTCTGTATCACATATAAAGATATGCTGGGAACTTTTCTCCTCAAACACGCTAGAATAATATAACGAGTGTTTCTTCGTTAGTCGTATCACCAAATTATCGGTTGATTGTATGGAGATTATGTTTTGACAAAATTTCCTCAGTGGTATGTGAAGGCTCTGAGAAAGATAAAAACAGGACCACGTGGCGAAGATTGTATAGTGATTGCAGAACACAAATACGCATTTAAAAAGTTTAAAAGTCCTAATTAAGAATCAAAAAGGTGATCAAACTTTAGTTGTCTGTTAATCGTACATAAAAGAATATGATCTATCTCATATCAAGTTTATTTTGTAACAAATACAAACATTTTTCACCCGCCTGACACAGCTGGAAAGATTTAGAGAAAAAAAGTAGGCCTATGGCTATTAAAGTGACAATTAGGCCTATATGGCTATTAAAGTGACAATTCAGACTAGAATAATATCATATCTTGTGTAATAAAAGTAAAAAAGATCAAACTGATAACAGTATGTCCGCACTAAGATATTCAGATAAATGATGATAATATGAATGTCTCTGGCATCTATAAGTAGCGAATACACACTCTAAAAACCTGATGAATGAAATGAATCGGGCTTTAGGCCACCTTTGTGCACATAATAGGCTAAACTGGGACAAGAGAGGATGGTGAGATGAATGAGATGACACTGTCTTCCAGACACAGGACTCGATATTCGGGAACCGAACCCCGAGCTCTAGCGTGAAAGGCAGCGGTGCTAACCACTACCCTATCCCCCCCCCCCAAAAAAAAAAAATCTGAGACAGCGCCAGCGCTGATACACAATATAAATTAACACAAAAACAATGACACGAATAATTATTATTATATAAAAATCACAAAACAATGTATGTGTCAAAGCAAGTATATTATAGAAATAAATAATGCTTAACATCATTTTCGGCAAAAACAAACAGAACAAAATTATGCAAAAGAACCAATCAAAAAAAAAGTATGGGCATACTTACCGTGGCCCCACAGTTGGCAATCAGATCTGTGATTGGAGAGGAGCACCACAGAGCAATCACGAGCCGTGAGAGCACCGTAAACACCAAGCTAATCATATCGCAAGGGTTTCACTCTAACATTCCGTACTTCCCCTAGGACGCCAGAGAGAAGACAGTACAACCAATAATGAAGTATACAAATACACTAGGCCACAATTGAATACTAAAGACTAGAAAGTGATGAAAAACATTAATACACAAGAAAATATTCTACATGATGAGAAAAACCGTGGGAACCACAAGCTAATTATATAAGAATAGTTTATTTCGGACATACCGAAACAGCACCCAAAGGTGCCAAAGAGAAACCACTCAACAATTTCAATCGAAAACATAGTAAAGAACTATAGTAAATTTATTATTTTATTGTACGGACGATACAACTTTAGCCATGGTATAATCTAAAAATGTTAAAAAGGGCTTCACAGTCTTGATGTGTTACTTAATATATAAGTTATTACAGAATGGTGTTTTAATTTTTTGTTTTACTCATTCGGTTGCTGAGTTATTAATGATTTAAGTTTAATAACTTGTAACCATTGCTCCCCCACCAAAACAAAACTGCTCACAGCGGAGTAAGACACACTGTCTGTATAATCAGGACATTAAAAGTACCAAGTGTCAGATCTAAGGAGCAACATTAAAAGAGGATGGAACACGCTCAAACTTATTGCTATATTTGAAATGATGATAGCTACATTTCACAATTTACAGGGTTTTTTGCCATTTCATTTAGGCATATTTATGCGTTATTACTTTGTGTGATATGGGTGAGACATGCATATAATGTCATGTTTAATTTCGGAACGAGTGCGGAGAATGCCACTCACTTGAAAAATAGGTCTTTGTATGGTGACTTTAAGTGTGGGCCAACATCTGAGCCTTCGGCCTGACACTAAGACGCTCTCCCTTTACCGTGCGAGATTTTAGTTTTAGTATTTCATGGGCATTTCAAGTTATAGCAAAATGCTACCAGACAATATCACGAGACATTCTTCCAATTGTAGTCCAATGTTGGCCCATCGCCTGTGGTACTGGCCCAACATTAGGCCAACTCGGTTCATCGTCTCTTGTTTGCTATTATACACACCGATTCACTACTTCATAATTCTTGATAGTGTATCGCATGGTGAACTAATTCCGCTACATTTACCCAGATTTCGTGCATTTAAAATGCCTCTAAAAATAAAAATGATTGCTTTGTATATTTTATGTTATTTCTGGCGAAAAAAAACAAAACATTTGTGCAGCATTTAACAACTGGCACAACATTGATCACGTGACTCTATGCTACCCGGTGCTTTGTTTATCCAATAACTACCTAACCGAGGGGTGTTTTCAGTCAACAATATCCAAACAAATTGTATTTGTATCCCCAGAACGTAATATCAAGAGTCTGAAGCCCCTTTAAAGATTTATAGTCACGTGAGATGTTTGGATTCAATATTACCTCTGAAGCTATATATCATAACGTAGGAGGTTAACTTCCCTTCTTGAATTCGTTGTATCTGCTAGTCTAGCTGACTGATGCCCAATAAAGATTGATCGCAATTTTTACTTCAATTTCTGTTTTTTTCAATAGTAAATTCCAAAGTAGCATTCTACAACATGATTTTGAATGATCAACACGATTCACAATAAACTAATCTGTCCTGTGCATACGCCTGTCAATCCACATAAAACATTCGATAATAGATGATAATAGGTGATTTTTAATCAATTATCGTTTATTTTGTCAGCTACAAAAAAACGCCATATTATTATTTTTATGTCACAAAAAATTATTAATTAATGCTATCGCAAGCAATATAGAACATGTGTGGACCTTTCAATGGATAACCCATGTATTCCTCGAAAGCATGAAACGTATAATAAGTGGTATTAAAAAAGTATGCATAAATGAAAAAATAACACATGAATGTCTGCCTTTAACATTATTGGGCCTCAGTTATTTTTTTAGTTCCTTTTAAGGCATTTTTTGAAAATGTTGTGGAAGATATAATTCACAGCAATCAATGAATGAAAAACATATAATAAGCGCCACCATTCAATTGCGTGGCTCCACGATTTAGAAAAACCTACAGAAGGGGAAACTTAGAAATCGCAGGAGATTGTCATAGCAATAGCGGATGTTGAGAATCTTGAAATGGCGTTGACATATAGTAGGGTGCCGACAACCCGTCACTCACAGACCAGTAAGACAGGCGAAAACTAGGCTCACAGCGTAGTGAATGTTCCCAGGTGGAGTGATAATTAAATGGCGGACAAGCCGCAGCATCGCTCCACCCACAAGGCACAGCACGATAGCACCACGTGGTGCCGTCCTCTTCTACCATCAGAAATACCAACTTATTGATTAAAACCTCATTTATACCGGCTTTAAACGTGCTGCAAGTAATACACGGCTTAAACATGTCAAGAGCCACATCGTTTGTTTCTAGGTCAACCTTATCATCCATATGGCGAGATGGAATAGCAGGCCTAGTTGTTCAAACAAAGTTTGCATCAAAAATTAATAAGGGTGAATAATTATTGTGAAACAAATACTAAGATTAAATATCGCAAATGGAAAAAATGCTAGTACATGTTGACTGGACAATACGTATATAGTGGTTATATATTACCAGGAATTAATTTGTGCAATAAGAAAACTGTTGGATGACAAAGTGAACAATGACAAAATTGGTTTTGTACATTAAATAAGTGAGTCAACATGAAACATGCCAATAAGTGAAGACAATTTCTTCATTGACGGGGAAAATATTCCCAAAATGATCAACCTTTCAACATGTAAATGATTGATAAATACCCACGTTATTACCTTAACATTGCTCAAACCGTTCTTAGTTTTCGATACTCGAACAACTATATTTGAAAACGATCATAGTTGTGGTTGTGGACCTAAGTTTTAATTTGTATTTAAAGGACATGCCCAGGTCTACAATCATCAAACAATCTTTGATTTTATTTCAGCTTAATAATATGACCATATGATGTAAACATGTCCATAGACAAGAACTGCAAAAGTTTTTTATTATTTTTGTGCTGCGCATTCACCAGTTAGGCTAGATATAGAGACGAAATTCCCGTATTTCTTATTTTTGACATGGGGGTCAATATTTCTGTAGAACATGTAAATGAACGAATCAACATACACTAATTGTATTTAAAAAAATGTTATCAGGTTCGGCATGTTCCCACAGTACGGTGTGCACACGGTGATGAAAAAATTAATACATCATAACAAAATACAGTGATAATAAATTATGCTAATTATGGTACTACATTATTCGTAAACAAAATACAATACGTTTGCATGTATTGATTATTATTTGTAAATATTTACATAAATTCATCAGATGTATGCAGGTGCTTTCGTACTCACTATAGTAACAGCTGGCGTAGATCAAATCAGCACTTTTTAGGTGTTTTGACGGGCTTCGTTAGGAGTTTTCTCAAGTTAAAAAAAGCCAAAAATCAAGCCCCAACTCAGATTCTATTTTTTTAGGAATTTGTGTTTTTTTTTTGGTTTGTTTTTTAACTGTACATGTTTCCCCAAAAATGGATAGGGGGTGGGTGGATGGGGTATGGCGAATCCGAGTTTTTCTCGGATTTTTGATTTTTTTTTTCAACTTGACAAGACCCCTTATAGTCCGGGCAACCTGTGACAAATGATGGGGTCACCCGACACAAATTGCAATAGTTATGAAACCTTTTTTATATGATTTTTAGGTCGTCTCGGAGTAATATTTGAAAAATATACCAAATGTATTGAGTGGAACATATATTTTCAACGTAAACGCCAAAATGGCCGCCATAAATAACTCTTACATATAACTTTTTAACTGTTTCTTTAAAGTTCATGTGTGACATATGGTTTCTAAAGGTTTTTGGCATGCCAAATCCATTTCTGGCACTATTTTATTGATTGTGGGCATATGATAAATGATAAAATTAATAAAATGGGTCGTTGGGGGTAAAGTTCAAGGGCAAAATGAATTTAAGAGGGACCGGTAAATCATGTTCTGGGTGAGTGATACACCCGACACAAATTGCAATAGTTTCTGAATGGGTCATCTGAGAACAACATAATCAAAGTATACCTATTTTGAGCGGAACATACTTTTCAGCCAAGAGGGCTGCCAAAATCGTTGAAAATGACATAATTTCAGAAGTATACCCAGGCAGCCGGAAAGATTTGAGGGGCCGGTGGAAATCATATCTACATATACCTACAAACACAGCCTTGGTGAACAGCCTTGCAAATAGTTTGCATAAAATGCACAAAAAGCGAAAATCCAAGATGGCCGCCACACACTTTTTTGTTTATATAATTTTTGAACAGGTTGTTCAAATTTAATGTGTGACACATCGTTTCTCATGTTTTTTTGCATGCCATATATATATCCATTTCGGGCAACATATTTCATTGCTTTAGCCCATATTTAAGTTGTTTATGTGAAGGTTGAAATTAGACTTTGAAAAAGGCGTATTCGGAAACACAGCTATGACAAGATTACATTTTCAAATATAACTATATACGTATAACATTGAATGTAGGTGTAAAAGAAATGAGTTGATTTGATTGGACAACGATCTATATAAGTAAAGGTACAGGCACGAAGTGGGTATAGGAGAGCTAGATAAATGCATATCAGATGTTTGGCGGCAATAGAAAAGTTTGACGTTAGAGCAAACCTTGGAATGAATGGCGTTACCAGCATACTATTGTTACTCAGGAAACTAGCCGACTCGAATGTAGCGCGGTAGTAGTAGTTAAATATTGCTTACCGACATTTTCGGCACTAATGAAAATGGTCATCTAAGTAGCATTGTAATGCGTGAGAAACAGTACAGTCCGTTGATTAAATGAATGATGATGATATGGGGGTGGGGTGATAGGGCATTGTGAGTTTTTGTGGGTTATTTTTCTTCACTCGCTCTATAGGGGGACGATCCAATGATTCATACAATCAAACGAATTATTATAAGACCAAGGTTATGAAAACATCATAATATTCTGATCTATAAGATTCTCACCTGAAACTGAAAAAATATGGCATTGCTATGAATGACACAGATGCTGATGGTGGGGCTTCTGTTAGTATTGTCATTTTAAGCTGATGTATGGCTGGGATATAACTACTTCACCAACTTGTCACTATTCAATGGCAATGGTACGTACTATTAGCAGACATCAGTTTGCAAGATCTACTTGTACGTATCAGACAGTTCTGAATATTGCCAACATAAAATTACAATACTTCAGCAAAAATTATTGTGGATGCAATTTAAGAAATTTGTCGGTGATACAGACTCAATTTTTCAATCAATGGACAATGCAGTATATGTATATTTACATGGCCTTCTGTAAGATACCCTTAAATTTTATATGAATTCCTGCTTCCTCTCAGTCTGAAGGTGTCAGTACAGAAACAAAATACAAGATTACAACATTATATAAAAAGTAAATGTAAACAGATAATAGCAGACAATAAATATTGATGGTCTAATTCAGAGTACATAACTGTATTTTTTTGAAGTTAGACGTGGTGCCAGGAAGAACAGAGATTATAATAAGGGTTATGATACAGCAAGGAAAAAAGAATATATGCCTTGGAGATAGATTCAATCATGGAAAAGGTATAGTAATAGAGAATTACAGCCCACCAAGAAAGAGAGAGATACCCAAGTAGTTTTACACCCATACATAACTTGCATGAGGTTATTGAAAAAGTTATTCTCAATCACCTGCCGATCCATGAAATTGCATCTCATTGGGTTCTTCACAACACAGAGCTGTGTCATAATTTATTTACATTTCAAGTGGGTGTGATACCACACATTTGCCTTTCTTTACAGGCAAAAGGTTTCTTTGTAGCAAGAAAATGGATATTGCAGCATTTGAAAAAAACCATGAGAGCATATCAGAGGCTGTCACAAGCTAGAACTTACAAATTATTAAACAAGGGGCTCAAGTTGATTTTTCTTAAGTTACCGCCACCAGCAGAAGGTGCATTACATTAACATGTGAATTAGTATTGGCCACACTGCCGGGAGACACGTCATTATTGCAAAACTTATAATGATAAGTCAGGCAGCGATTATTCTCAGTGGGTTTTATATGCGTTCTGTTCTTGTTCACATTAGTCCATCCAATGCATTGTTTAGATAATTTATGTTATACTAGTCAAATGTATTTTAAATGTATCTTCATCGCACAATCCATTCCTCAGCAGGTGCCCCCATTTATTCACTTTGCTATCAAGCACATAGTTTCCGAGAGTAAGATTATCATAAGAATAATATAACTTAACATTACTTTCAGCAGCTAGTCATTTATTTTGTAATATTCCTTTTTGATGTTATATTTTTATGTGTTAATATTATCATTTGATAATGGTTACACTTATTATTAGCCAAGAAATAAGAATACTGACGATTCCAGAAATAATTTATGTTCATTGTAGGCGTGGGCATAGTCAGGTGAATATTGTCAACTCTGAAAGATCGACCAAGTGATCATTTTGCACCACTGTCAACATTTTGTCAGTTGATATCAGTCAGGTGATCAGATATGTTGTTATAGATACATTTTTATTATGCATTTATTTAGAATAATACCTTTTTCAAGAAACAAAATGTATGTAAGTCTTGTTATTTATCATAGTGATGATTAACTCTAATTATTGTTTCCTTAAAACATATTACGCAGTATAGTGGACATTTTTATTTTGAAAGAGCGTTGATTGTCAACAATATTTTCATTATTGATTTTGTTTGATAATATGAGCTAATTCAGTGGTTTTGTTTTAATTTAAATACTATTATAAATGGCTTATGTAACTTATAAAACTTTGCTTGGATTTATTTTTGCTGACTATTTGCGCTTCTATGTCTATTTGGTTGAAGATCTAGGGTTAAAATTAACCTGTTTTGACTTTGCTGTTACTTATCCTTCACAGTAAGATTAAATAATGAAACTATTTCAAAAATATAGTGCGTCATTTACAAGTGTTTTAGTACTAGATAAAGTACAGAATTGTGTTCTGTGCATTACTAAAATATCAGAGATATGTGTCAGATAAGCAATGTGACAAAAATAATATTGTTGAATTTATATTCAATCACTCAATCGGAAACATGATCTTCCGCTCCCTTTTAAATTCAATTTGACCTTGACCTTTACCCCCAACGACTCAAATATGCCCACAATCAACAAAATAGTGCCAGAAATGGACTTGGTATGCCAAAAACCATTAGAAACCATATGTCACATATGAAATTAAAAGAAACAGTTAAAAAGTTATATGTAAGATATATTTATGGCGGCCATTTTGGATTTTACGTTGAAAATATACGTTCCACTCAATACATTTTGGTATATTTTTAAAATATTACTCCCAGACGACTTAGAAATCAGATAAAAATGGTTTTATAACTATTGCAATTTGTGTCGGGTGTATCCACAGGTTGCCCGGACTTTTAATACGTGGACATTTAAAAAAAAAGAAACAGAAAAGCCTACATGATTTGCGCACAGACACCCCTTCTGATACCGATTCTGTGAAACGTAGTGGCGACACCGGATGACCTTTTGAATGGATACTCGGTTAATGTAATGTTATATAAGTCTCCATCTCCCATACTTCGTTGCATTAGAACACTAGCTGAAAACATCGAAGTCAAGGCTATTGAGTTTCACAGAATTAGGTCATTGAGAAACACTCACCCCCGCCTTACTTTATATTACTAGCAATTCCAGTAACACACACAATATCGTTAACAATCTTATCATATGAAGACTGCAAAACGTATCCTGTCTTCTGCAACATTTTTACATTATCTATAGTGAGGCTATGTATTCCTCTGAATATTTGTATTTATCTCATGTAGTTATTTTCAATTTAAAATACCCCGCTCAGAACGGCTGCATGCCATGTTTGTTTTATTGACAATATGAGGATTAATATGAGGACCAGGATTCTGATGAGTGGACAGGATAATTTATTTTTTCAAGCAAATATTTGGTCTGAAGTTAAACAAATACTAGAAAAGGAGCTCCCGAATTCCGAGGCCCGGCTTTAGGCTGTAATAGTGCTATAGACAAAAATTCATCTTAACATTTTGTAAATATAACTGTATTGGTCTTCCACATGGGGGAGAATCCTATATGTACAGGATATAATTAAGAAAAAAACAAGTTAGAGACAAGTTAAATATATATCTTCAACGTTTACTCATTCCACCACAATCGCCGGTGCCGGCCAAAATCTATTTGATACTTGCCAGTGAATGGTGCTGTGTGTGTATCTACGATACACACGATGTACATGTAGGCCTAGCCCCCCAATTCGGGTTCAATGTTGGGCCAGTAGCGCAGCCCATTGCCGGTTTAATGCCGACAAATTGTCTACGACAAAATAACGCCTCCACTTATAATAATACTAATAATAAAAAACTTCTATAGCGCATAAATCGTCGGTGATCCGAGCTCACAGGAGCGACACTTGTGGTTATTAAGTCGATATTGTAGACTATATTTCTTTGGACGAATTTCATTGAGTGTCAACCCTATTAGCGCGGGTCCCAAGATATCTCGGGATAAAAAAATGTCACGCTATAGTGGGTCCCGAGATATCTCGAGCAAAGTGTTTTATTTTATTTTTTATTTTGTCTCTAAAAATAATGTGGTCCGGCAATCATGGGGGTAACCTTGTTTTTGCTGATAAAAGTTTGTTTCTCTATTGATTGTGCATGGATAGCACCACATAATAGTACCTGGGCCAATGTAGAGCTGTCATTCTTAAAGGATACTTTTAGAGCGAAAAAAATAAAATGGCCGCCATGAAATCAATAAATTAGCATAACTTTATCAATAGTTGAGATAGACACTTGATTTTTCCAGTAAAGCATATATTTTTATCAAGGATTACAATAAAACAAACTATACCTTCCGTTGGCATCATCATGATGCTTAAAATGCTATTTAGATGACAGATATCGCAGCAGTGCGGATTGCATAGCTCCACAACTAATCCTTACGCATTTAGTCCACATCATGACCTTGGTGTTATGTACTATGTGCTATTTTTTTTTCAACCCCCTCCCCAGGAATTCAGCGGTGGGAATGCAAGTGTGTCCAGGAGTTCAGTGTTAAAAGGGTTAATAAAGCTAAATAGAGAATTACTACAATGTTTACATGATTATGGTGACGCTCACTTATGTCACCCATACCGACACACCCAAAGTACCGCCTGTCAAGTGAGGTAGTAGTAGTGGTAAATCATTGCTTTACGTCACTTTTCGGCACAAATGGTCTTTTAAAGGTGATCTATCACCCCTTATATGGTATGAATAATTATGTCCTTATATGGGGTGATTAGTGATCATGTGACCATCTCAGAGGGTGACCCTCTCAGAGGGTCACATGATAGCCAATCACCCTATATAAGGAAACACTTGTGCCCCATCTTGTGGCAACTTTGATTTATTTGTCACAAAATAATTCATACTATATAAGGGGTGATAGATCACCTTTAAGTGACATTGTGATACGATAAAAACGTTGTAGTCAATTGATGAGTTGAATAAAGTACAGATGATGATGTGAGGGTGTGGGTGATAGGGCAAGGTGGGTTATTGAGAGCGTTTTCCTTCGCTCGCTCGATAAGGGGTTCTGGGCATGTCTAGGGGATCAACCCCCCAGACATACCAGAGACTTGCAATTTATTGCTGAAACTCCGTGGCATTTCGCGCAGCTCCGCTATCCTCGGGTCGGAGTCAGGTGAGGTGTTTTTTTATTCACCCAAAATTTGTAACACAACGAGATACCTATCTGATCTGCAAAATCAATTCATCTGGAGTAAGAAAGGTGAGATTTTTATCTTATTCTTTAAATGTTCGCGTAGAAAATAAAACCACTGTGTCTGTTGGAAACGGTCTTTAATTGTATGTAAACATTGATAAACAGGACACCTATCTAAATAGTTCATCGTTTGGACGCGGTGTTGATGTTGAAGAGTTGTTCGGAAACGAACACGGAAGCAACCCTCCGTTACCTCCAGTAGGCCATTTTAAATTTGATATAGATCAACAAAATTAAGGTTTATTTTATATTACCGCTTTAGCTAAAAAATAAAAATAACAATAAAAATAAAAATAACAATATGTAGTAATATGCTTAGCAAAATACACCTATAGCTGCTTTCAAACCTTAAGCGTGTCGTGTACATCGCTTTATAAAACGATTGGGGCGTAGGGTGACGGGTGCGGCTGGTGATTCCTCTAATCATCCACTCATGAAATCACCCACGCTGTCGGGGGAACAGCACTGTGGTATCAGCGACTGGTGCGGCTGGTGATTCCTCTTATCATCTTGGTGTTTCGAGCTGACGTCAGTCAATACATTTTTAAGATTGTTTTTTTAACAAATGTAACTAATATTATTATTTTCTTCTTTATACATACTCTCACTCATTATGTAATTACTTGGCTTCTACGCTTTCCAGAGGGTTTATTTTGCTATATGCAGTAGCTATTTTATCTCTGGTTTTGGTGCGGGAAACTTAAAAATATCATGCCAATGCTGTTAAACTGTAGGTTATTTTAAATAGTTCTGATGTATATTTCATTTAACCTGTGCTTGTTTTAGTATATAATGTTGTTTGATTTTAACATGTTTAAGTTAACTTAGCATGCATATTTAACCGAACTAATCCTGTTGTATATAGTCTTGTACATATCAGGGGCGGATTTAGACCGGGTCAGCGTTTTCAAATCTATAAAATTGAAGGGTTAGAGACCTAAGAAACGGTTAATTAATTTATTTTTGAGGGGATTTGAACCCTGTCACCGTTTTGATGACAGGGTTCCAAAACAAAACTGATAGCCTATCTTTCTTTGTTAGTCAATTAGGCTGTTTCATTGATCTCAAGATAAACGCTGGCACTAAGAGGTGTGGAAGGGTGGGGGTAACACCGGCAGCAGACCTGTGTAATTAACAGTCACTAAATCACAATGTGCACTCCTCTACAAAGCCAAAAGGCAGTATCTGCTCACTTTTAACATAAAAATATACTGCCTTTTGGCTTGGCAGTATATGCCTACAAGTGCAAACAGGTTGTCATTGGGAACCGACTATTTCATAACATTCACACCACCCTTTGTTTCCAAAGACTTCAATAAATTAAATACACCTAGCTTTGAAGGCGCTCTACACATTGCAATAGTAAGTTTGTTCTGTTTAAATTTAAGTCACTTATTTTTTATATTTTTTACTGATATAGCATGTATAGATCTGGTAATATTCGAGAAGTTTTAATTTCCGCGAGGAGAACAAATTAAAGAATTTAAGAATCTTTAAGTAATGATTATTATAATAGCGCTACCTATATATAATCGAAATTGCCCACAGTGAGTTTTAACTACAGTCTCAATGAGGACTCAACAACAATGTAAATCTTATATTTTAACTGATAGTGCATGAGCCTGAATAAAAATACCTGGAGAAAAAAGAACATAATCAATTTGTCTATTTATTGATCATATCAGTCAGTGAGCGGAACTGTTTTGCTAGTTAGCCTACTACAGTAATGTGTTTGTATAACAATACCAGCTTTAGAGTCCATTGCCCCCGCTCAACTAGCACTGGATATTACCCCAACGCTGAATTAACGTTGGTCTGGCATTTTCGGCGCTGACCCAACCTTAAACCAACGTTTGTGCAAAAGCCCGTTGGGAAGGTTGGCACGTGTCGTGGATAGTTATTTCCGTAATCCCCTGGTAATTGGTATTACGCAAGGGTGAAGTGGGCTACGCCTATACTTGTGATAACTAAACAATGTTTTAATTTTCAGGCTGAGTAAGTTTTTGTTTTAATATTGAAAATTGTCGACTTCACGAAAAGTACCAAAATCAGAAATTCACACATATTTAAATCCCGAAGAAAATTACCATTTATATATAGGCCTACATGTATCTGTGTATAATTATTAATGGTTGGAACCCTGTCAGATTTTTTTCTGGATCCGCCCCTGCATATGTTCATTTTAATGACGCATAAGTCTGCATAGACTCACCGTCGTCAATAAATATCTATCTATCTATGTACAAGCAGAACAAGCAGGTTTTATATCGGATTTCTCAACAATTGATGACCTGTTTGTCCTGAGAATCACTAGCTGATCCTCACCTCAGTAAGCGTAAGCGATTGTACTGTTGTTTCGTCGATTGTAAAAACGCATTTGACACTATAAGTAGATGAACGTTGGGGTCAAAGATGCTAGCCCCTGGAATTTCAGAAAAAATATTTGATATTATAAAAAACATGTATGAAAAAGAAAAAAATTAGCGTAGCATTAACAGCAGAGAAACAGTCAGATTTTTTCACCTGTAACATCAATGTACGACAGGGAGAAAATCTGTCTCCGCTTGTGTTCTCTATATATCTACACGACCTAAAGTCGATCATATCGGAAAAATGCAACGGATTAAAAGACATAGAAAACTTACAAAAAGAGAATCTTCATGAAGTAATTGTAACATTTTTTAAACTGAATATACTTTTGTACGCTGATGATACAGTAATACTTGCTGAAAATCCTAAAGACCCACAAGCATCATTGGATGAAACGAAACAAATATCGTGATACTTTCGACCTGCACATAAACTTAAATAAAACAAAAATTCTCCTTTTTTCCAGAAGAAAATTAAGAAGACACCATATTTTTAATTTCGGAGAATTTATACTTGATACTGTAGAGGAATATAACTATTTCGGATTAATCTTCAACTACAATGCCAAATTTAAAATAGCAAAATCACATTTATATCAGAAAGGATGCAGAGCTATGTTTTCTCCACTCAAAAAAGCCAGAAATCTATCTCTCCCGATGGATATAATGTTACAACTTTTCAATGTACTTGTCAAACCGGTAGTGTTGTATGGAGCTGGAGTATGGGGCAGCGAAAAATGTGACATACTTGAAAGACTCCAGCTTAGATTTGTTAAATACGTGTTATCTGTAAATAATTGCACTTCCTTTATGATGGTTTATGAATAATTGGGTGCTATTCCCTGAGATGTTGATATTAAACCACGTGTGCTAACATTTTAAGCAAGATTATGTTTAGGTGATAAACACAAGATCTCTAATACGATCTACTCTTTATTATATACATTAGATGAAAAATATATATTTATGGTTGAATCAATCATTGCCTTATTCTATCGAAGTATTGAAACATTCAGTAAAGATAAGATTGAAAGATCAGTTTATCCAAAAATGGCACGAAATTATATCACAAAGAGGAAAATGTACAGTTTATCGTATTATTAAAACAGCGTTTGGCTTTAAAAGTTATTTAAATGAATTACCAGACCTACTCAAGACATATTTCACAAAGTTTAGATGTCGAAATCATCGATTGCCCATAGAGGCCGGTGCACGGTCACAAGTCCTTCGTGATAATTTTAAAGAAGAACGTAAAAATGTTGATAATTCTAAATATTACGTAAGACCTTCAACCTTTTAGCTACATAAACTATTAAAACAGACTAAGTGTGAAAACCTTAAACATCTGGCTATGTTTGTGACAATAATAATATGTAAATTTTAATATTGCAAAATGTGAATATTATATTATACTATGTGATGTACCTTCCTGGCAACTCCTGTCATTGGCCTACATACCTGAGTATTTTTTGGGCGGGGGCCCTAGGGTAGTGGTTAGCACCGCTGCCTTTCACGCCAGAGTTCGGGGTTCGGTTCCCGGTCTCGGCGGTTTCAAAGAAACCAAAATGTTTCTTCCCCATCCACGTGTGAAAGTCAGTATTGTGGGGAGCCTCCGTGACCGAGAGGTAGCGTGCTCGGCCTCAGACCGCCAGGGCTCGAATTTCAAATCCTGTGTCTGGAGGACAGTGTCATCTCAATCATCTCACCATCCTCAGGAGGTTCTCCTGGCCCAGTTTAGCCTATATGTGCACAAAGGTGGCCTAAAGCCCGATTCATTTCATTTCATTTACCTGAGTATTTTTGCCAAATTAAAAGAAGATCCAATGGAAACGTGCTAAACGAGGATTTCTACGTTAGTAGCCGTAGTAATTAAAGGGTTGATGATATGGAGACTAATATGTCATCAAAACAATTTCCAAGAGGAATGTGATAGCTATGTGAAGTGTGAGTAAGCAGAAGTTGATAGATTGATAGCTATTTTAAAAACAAATAACTCCGGCGGCGGCGGCGGACCGTGAGGAATATAGTAAGCAGCCCGCCTCGGCGAGGGCTGCTAGTGGTCAACTAAGTTTAGCTAACTTTGACCAAAATAAAACTCAGGTCGATCTGTTTCGAAGTGACAGTATTATTCCTCTATCAAATTTATGGAATTTTGTAAATCGTTTGGCTATTCAGTCAATAAGCCAATGTTGTGATCTGCATTCAGTAAAAAATATATAAGAGAGCGCAAAGATTGTCATCTAAAGTGTGTGTTGCTAAATCAAGTATCTTATTCAAACTCTTGTGCGCTTCTTGTAAAAAATCTTGCAAATCATTAAAAAAACTAAAAATAAAAGAGATTTTACACCCTGATGATCCCCTATATCTGTATATGACATGACAATTTGCAGCTAAAAAGCCAACATGATCCAGCATGATTGAGAAGCCAGATCTCAAATATGCTTGCTCTGGACCTATTGTTTTGTTGATTTCTACAAAATCGGTCAACCTGCTGTTTTCAAAATTAATAAAGCTTACCGAGACAACTTGAAATAGGCATGCTCTATAATTATTAGCGTTATCACGAGCACCTGTGTTGTTATACCGTGGTGTTATATCATATAAATTATATTGGGTGATTAATATTTCATAAGTTCACTTAAATTGTGGTCATTATCACTCCATTTATTATTCTATACCTTCCGTACCAATTTGCACACTTCATCGGCCGTTACATGATCACTGAGTAGAGGATCTACGTCTACTTCTGGAATTATAATTTCTTTTTTCGTCAAATGCTTTTTGAGACTTCTGATCATTTATTAGATTCCATTTTTTTACGATTCGTTGATTGCCTCCAGCACACACATTTTATCAAGCACTTTCTGCTTAAAATGTGTGAATGTTTTTTTTTTTAACTTATGTAACTTCCTACCAGATATTTTCGTAAGGTATTTAAGCTCGTATCAGTTCTTAATTGTTCACTTCATACTTAAATTGCGAAGTTCAACTATAACCATGATAATATCAGTAGCATCTATATCGTCTGACGACCGTTTACATTGATCAGTTAACTCCTGCTTCCATTTAGGTTTAGTGACATGTCCGTTGTTTTGAACAAAGACTATCGATTTAATATCGATCTAATATCGACAGTGTCTCATTTGTTTTACAGGTCGTTTATATTATTATGTATGCCTACAAAATAAGCATTTTAGCGATGACTAATGTTTTTTTGTTGAAAGTAAATCAGATGGGTCCCACAATAGTTTGGAAACTGGACTGTTTACGGGATATCTAATAGATATTGATCAGTTTTGTTTGGGTGGAATGCATCTTCGAAGAATTACGTCGACTTAGAAATATCAGCGGGGCGTGTGCTCTTCAATTGATGTAATCCTTCACGAAAGATAAATATGGATCGTGGCCTTTCTGTGATCCGGTTTTTTCATTTAAAGTAAATCAATAGCGTAGTGAATCCGACGTCTTCCGCATTGTAATATGCCAGAAAATTGGGTTGATGTACACCCCGCGTCTCTGGATGACCTCAGGCGTTCATTCGTGAAGGAGGATATCTCGCGCGCAACTGAACTATTGAAACTGTGTCTCTTTCAATTTTCCAGTCACAGAGTCTCGGATGTATTATATCTATCTTCCTTCGTGTTTTCTGCTTCAAAGTGTGGATGATATAAAACGAGATCTGTCATTTTATAAAAAAACTAAGGATTGCTTATTATTATACCATGTTCACAGTTAGTGAAAATAAAGTTTATCTGAATCGTTCAATAAAATAAAATTATTATTAGTATCATTATCATGATTATAAATGCTCAGTTTGCATTAATATGTTAATAGCCGAAACTACAAATTCCTATTATATGTGTGGCGCCGGAATAACTCAATGGTGGCGTGGTTGACTCTGAACCTGGGGGTATCGGGTTCGAATCCACCTGCAGCCGATATCTTTCCTTGGTGCACACACATACATAATGACCCTAACTGTTTGTAAATTTAAGGAATGAAGACAACAGAAAATACAACCGATTAGTGTCGCATTAAACAAACGTATTAACAAATAAATAAAATAAACAATATGTCAAAGCATATACACGGTCAATAAAACCGTTTAATCCGCACTGTTGAATCAGTGAGTAATCTAACGAATCTCTCTACCAACATAACATGTGTGCTCATATTCACATACATGGACCATAGTGACCTTATACTTTACTGCCATCCATTGTAAATACAGCTTTAACAATAATGTAGTGCATATAATAATGTCGCTGTAGGCCTACATATCTGGTCATATCATGGTTCAATGCATTAGAAAATATAATGTATATAATATAATGTAATGTATGATGACTTCTATAGCGCCAGTATCTCTCAACAACGTTGAGACTCAAAGGCACGTTGTAGGATAAAATCAGTATTTAGAGGGGAGTTCCATAGTCGTAAAGGGGATTCATCAAAATTATGACAGTAGGTGGATGCTCAGATTAAGTTGGTAATGTGAAAAAGGTGTGTTTTTATTTTTTTCCGAAAGATAATGACTGCTTTTGCTTCACGTTTTTCAAGAGACAATTTATTCCACAAACGCGGCGCAGCAACCATGAGCGCTGAATGGCCGTAATTCATACTTTCGGATCTCAGTGTTAGCTGGTGATTCTCGAAATGCAATACATCACTGAGATATGAAGGAGTACCCACGAAAATTAATTTATATGACAGAAGGTTCAGTTTAAATTTGATACACGATTTAATATCGCAATCAATGCGGTGATATGAGCAGGGACCCTAAGACTCTGAAAGCCTGATACTCATTTCGGGCGAGGCAATTCTGTACACACTGCAAACATGTTTTATATTTTAGAAACAACCGAACAGCAAAGCATTACAGTAGTCAAGGCGACTGCTAACTAGAGCATTGGCTAGAGACATTGCGGTAGCTTTATTGAGATGAAGTCTAATGCGTCTAAGATCGCGAGTATGGTAGAAAGCTGATCTACAAATATTCGAGACATGTTTCTTTAATGAAAAAGCCGGATCAATAGCCGCAGCCAGGTCTCGCATGGAGTCTATTTTGTCAAAAATTAGGCTCAGAAGTTCAACTGGGAAAGTATTGCCAATTACCAATGATCATGAATTCTCTCTTACTAGGATTAAGTTTCAGCATGTTTTGGTTCATCTAGACCTGCCAGCATACAATTTTGTACAACAAAAGAATAATTATGTGTAGATTTATGTGTCATCAGCATACAAGTGATGCTTCAGAAAATACCTGTTATTATTGAACTGAGAGGAGTGGTATACATAGTAGAAAGAAGTGGACCCAACACAGAACCTTGCGGAACACTGCACAATAACAATTGCGGAGTAGACAGTACACCATTAACTTTAACAAGCTGAGGACCCCACACCATCAATCCCAAACTACTCTGTTAATGTACCGAGCATGAGGTCATGGTCGATCGTGTCAAAAGCCGCAGACAAGCCCAAGAGCGAAAGAGCAGTTCACCACGGTCTTGAGCTGACAAAAGCTGACAAAATGTCATTTTAAATGTCATTTTAAATATCCAAAAGGGCCGTTTCGGTGGAATGTCTAAATGTATAAGCCGATTAGAGGTTATTCGAAATACCTATGCATGTGATATTTTATTAGGCTGGCAACGATTTCCTCGATCAATTTGGAAACAAAATATAATCCAGATAAAGGTATAAAATTGCCCAATTCATTTGTGAAGGTTTTTTTTAATAGTGGTGTAACAGAAGCAATGTTGAAGGCAGCTGGGAGTTCCATTCTGCCAATGGGAGATTTATTATCGTTGTGATCGTTGTGATTGACCCGATCAGAATATCAGCGCTGTCCTTGACGATTTGAGTTAGGCATGGGTCTACTGTCACATGATTTGTTGGGTGATGACCGAATACGCTTTTGTGAGAAAGTGAGTAAAGGATTTAGCGCAGTCGGAGGAGAGGGTTCAGGATGAATGTTTGAATATGATTTTGCTGACAGCAGAGTGACTCCCTGATTTTAGCAATCTTACCTTTAAAAAATCAGTGAAAGAGCTAGCACGTTTGGTATTGCATGAACAATCCGGAAGTATATATATTTGTGTTATGCAAAATATATTTCACTTATCCCATTATTTTCTAGGGCTTGTGATGTACTTTGAAACCAAATTTGTTTAATAATTTTGTTTTGTCTTTGACATTATATAGTCTGTTTCACAGGTGAACGTGCGCGTCCAGTCGTGATCGATTATAATCTGTTCGATCCCTTCTCCATATTATTTCCAACAGCCTTTTTTTCTTTTCAGAAAACAAGATCACATCGGTTATAAGGTCTAGCATTTGGTGTTACGTTACAACTTTTTACAAGTGCATGTTTATCTAGCAATGTCGACATATGTAGCATGGTATTGGCTATTTAAATAGGTAGCCGAATTTATGCCAGGATTCTGAATTAGGTCGGAATTGGTTAGATAATTTTTGAAATTATCAATGTCAAATTTTCTATATGATCTGTAATTTATTTTTTCCTTTGGGTGACATGGTATAGCGGTCTCGTTCAGAATAGCAATAAATAAAGAGTGGTCACTCATTTGATCTGTTGATCGTATTTTGTTAATTAAATTACATTCAGCCCTTGTAATGGGCCAATCCAGCGTATTTACAAATGTATAGGTGGGAAAGTTCACGTATTGTTTAAATTTAAACATATCAAAACTATTATTCATAGCTAATGCATGATAACAGCCGTTTCCATATGGAATATTATAGTCACCAGCAATTAAAAAAATATAATGGCAGCGATATAAGAAAAGACAAAAAATCGTGAAGCCCGTCGAAAATAGTCGGTAGATAGTAATCAGATTTTTACATCGATTACCTAATACTGTTGAAACAGATATATTTTCGAATGATTGGTATGGAGGCGACTTTATGATTTTTTGCAGATACCTTTCATGAGTAAAACATCCAACACCACCAGGTTTTTTTCATTTTAGCTTTAATATGTTTTGATCTTGGTGAATGCGCTCGATTTCCGGATATCGGACCAAAATCGCACATAGGTCATGTACATTTTTGGCCATATTTCAGTAAAGCAGCGGCAGTTACCTGATCAACATGTTGATTTTGGCCCCTGAGTAGTCCGGCCATGTGAAAATAATAGTGGCTTAAATTCCCCTTCCGGGTGACACCTCACTCCCAGCCACATCTGGTCTATTATAATTATGTTAATTATCATTACATATTCGGAATTCATGACCTTTAAAATGAATAAAAACAAGATAGTGAAATTCAGTTGGGTATCGGGAATTTGCTATGTAGAATTTAGATTATCCTATTGGTTCTTTGGCGGGCTTTTTGAATGACGACATTATGCTTTTAAGCGCAGCGAGAGTTCACTTAAGTCTCATTGATATACTTAAACTGTGATTTAAATGTAGCGCCGCCTTTGGACAGGTTTGTAAAAATTGGGTTTTGCACCAATTGCGTCACTAAGATTACCATATTTGTAATCACAGGCCCAAAACGAGACAGGTTTGATTGATGTCCTCAAAATGTGATTTAAACTGATTTTATGTATAGGATAAAGCTCGAGGAGAGCTGCATTCTTAGCTGTGGAAAAGGCCGAGGCCGAAGGACTACCGTGATAATAGGTCTGTACTTGATCAACAAAAACTCTCCATTCCCGGCTTAGAATGTAGTGGTCGGACAAAGAAAATAATGTAGTGGTGTGTTTTGAGAGATTTTTCAAGTGCCCCCCCCCCCCTTACTTAGCGCACCAATTTCAAAATTCAAGATCGACATTTAACTATCAAACTTATTGTTCATTGATTGTAGCCAAACTGCGGTATTTAGTTGTCGCAAAAATATAAGCCGATCGATCACAAAGCGATTTTACGCATTTGTAGCATTTATTTCATCCTTTGGTTTATTTATTTCCCATTTGTCGCATGTAATTTGGCATTGCGATATCGGATGGCGCCAGTATCCTCTATTTCATCCATTGGTCCTGTGAAATTCCTGAAATATGTATTATGATTATCCCCGTTTTGACGTTTCTTAAGGTTCTGAAAGTTGCGGTGAAATATTTTGATGAATATTAAATTTGACAGGAAGCCAATGTAATTGTTTTAGTATACGAACAGAACGATTAAATGGTCGGGCCTTTGTTACCACTAGCAAGGCAGTTCTGAAGTGTAATTCATCATCTCTTATCTGGGATATTATAAAATAGTGAGTTGCAATAATGATTATTTTTTCCTGCATAGGCCATTTTCAATTTTTTCAGCACTAGCGGTAAGCACAATTTGTAAACATTTTTTATATTATTTTGCCAATTTAAATGTTATGTATGCCTACAGGATATTATGGCGGGCATGAATGTGCAAAAACTGAGCAGTCGGTTACTTTTCTTCAATTTTAGAGATCATAATAAAATCATGCCTCGTCATTACCGGTATGGCTTAAATGGTAGGCAACTTTGTAACGGTAATGTAATAACGGGAAATGTAGAAACAAAAATAACGCAAAAAAAACGTTTTATGACGGCGAATACATAATTGTGATTAATAAATAGACGTTTAAAGTGTTTTTGTAATTTCCTGTCATTGCTTACCAATTTGAACACATTATGGCCAATAGGACATCGAGTAAACAATGACTAGGCAATTTAGGGTTTCGGGTAGAAAATTGGGTGTCAGAGCTGAAATTTGTATGAAAGTGTTTTAAAGTCACATTTGTCTGTACCATTATAACGGTTATAACGGTACAGACCAACCATTCTGACGGTAAATACACATAACTTTTGCTCGAAAAAACCATTGAACAAGACATGTGTATATTGTTCAAGACGCCTTTTTTCTCTGCTTTAGCGACAATAATAATCTGTAAGAACTATTTTATTTTGCACCCAAGGTTACTGGACACAAGGTGAAGACATCATTTAGTTGTGACATTTTTCTCGTATTTTTTGTTTTTATTGAAGTAATTTGTATCCATTAACAAAATCTTCTCCACTTTGAAAACAACATGGTTGACTACATCTGGGAATTTATGTTCTACAGCCCTCTGTCGAAGACCTAAATACTGGGTGATTTAGTCAACTTTTTTATATCAGTTTTTTTTAAATATTCATTTACCAACAATGTCATATGCCATGACTTGCATTGACATACTCATAAGACATTAGCACGTTTTTTTTTAAAAAAATGCAAACATGTTGTGGATAACTAACGGAAAACACAAATGAAGCATATTACATCAAGCAACAATCTAGATTTTTTATGATGAATGTTTGTAAAACTAATGCTGTGTCTTAAATATATGTCTGTAACTAATTATGCTAATTAAATGATAAAACCTTTAAAAAAGTTTTCTTCACCGTTATTGCTAAAGACAAATTAAATATTTCTTATATAATTTCTGATATTACATATGTTTGATAAGGTAAAAACGGAAAGCATCTAATTCTTCAACAACATAATATTCGCCACTGTCTTTTTGGGAGATGTGTTTATGTAAGCTCGTGCTGTTGTCAAATACCACACTAATATTTGTGTTTGATGCCGCTTGATTTGTATCTTAGTCGAGCATTAAGATGCATTGTAAATTATGTAAGATTTATTTCCCGTTGGAGTTTTAATACAGGATTGCAGGATCGTCAGGATTAAGCTTTAGCTTGGATCCTGTCATCCATGCCGAAACGTCCATTAATCTTAAAACGTTGAATTATTTTTGTTTTGTTATGGGTCTACGGCCATTATAAAGATTGTTACTCTTACAGTGCGGGGAGCGACTGTAGTCGTCAGAATTTGACGTCTACAGACGTCAGATTCTGACGACTAAAGGCGGTTCCCACGCTGTAAGAGTTAAACTCGTTCGCCTGGTTTCTCTATAGTTTCCTTGGTGGTTGTAAGTGATAATGAAATTTGCAAATGTCGGTATGAGGATAGTGATCGAGGTCAAAACTGGAGTAATGTAGTAGGCCCTAAGATAAAATAGATAAAATGCAGTGTCCTGTGATAATTCTCAAGGATTGATGCATAGGCCCCTCATCTTGATCTGAACTATCTGTTTATTTGTCATTTGTAACGTATGGCTCTATTACTCAATATTTCATGTTCTTATGCCCAAACCGAGAGAAAATTCATGCCTGCTCAAGTAACGTATTATCTACTTTTCTCAAATAAATTCAGATTTTATAACAAATATATTATGATATGAATCTTATCCGAATTACTTTGCACAACAGTATCATATTGTAATATTGTTGTACCATATAGTGACTAATTCCAGGCTCTCGAAGATTTTTTTCCAGATAGTAATATAATATAGATAAAGATTGCAAATACATACTCTATACTGTAGATTTGGTAATATTCGCGAGGTTTTAATTTTCGTGAATTTCGCGAGGAGGACAAATTAGTGAATTCAAGAATCTCGCGAAAATTATTATTGTAATAGTGCTAACTGAAGAAAAATGTAAATTCGCGTATTTTAAATTTCGTGAAAAAAAAAAAAATCAGAAATTCGCGAAAATTAAAACACGCGAAATTTACCAGATCTACAGTATTACTATAAAAAAATAATTTTCAAGAATTTTTTATTTGAAAAAAAGGTATCGAAGATAAGTAACAGCGTATGATGCACAACGAATACTGGTTATGCGGTTTTCAATAATTTTATGTTATAGATACTGTTATCATCATATATTATACTTAAGCATATACAAATAAAGTCATATTGTATTAATCAGTTACTATAATGTTTAATTACTTTACAATTTAAATTAGTGATTTATTTTAAGTTTGAAATGATCAAAGATATAAACCTCTTCTACCGAGAGGAGTGTAATCCTCAATCCCTGTGCTTAATCACGCTAATGGAAAGAACAAATTAGCCGCAAAAGCAATCCTGTTTCAATTGAGCAATTATTATACGAGCGTGTCTTATTTCCATCTGCCAGTACAATTATACGAGATTATTATTTGTTCATACTTTACCTGCGTTGTTTTGTTTCCCTGTTTTATGACGGGAATAGCGAGCCGAGAAATGTGAAAATACACAATGTGAGAATATAATTTGTTTTGTTAATACCACTGTTTATCCCACAAATGTTATTTTTTAACTTTATATATTTTACAATTCCTTGATCAAACATAATGTTATGATATAATAGTTATGAAATAATTATACAATAGCGTGTGTTTGGAGGTAATTATGTTCATTTGGGAACCGACTTGTGAGAGTTGATCACGACCAGAGTGATTTGAAAACCGAGCCGAAGGCAGATATTGGCACACGATAAAGTTAAAAATTCTGAAACAGTTAGTATGTGTGAAAACATTAAATACAAGTGGAATGCCAATTACATTGATGTATATGAAACAAATATAACTAAGTTTAAAAACAACATTGAAGAGACTATATATCAAGCAGAAATAAAAAGCAGTCTGTTAGATGATGATAATAATAATATTGTTAATGTCATTAGTGATGCACTAAAGAAAGCTGCATATAACTCGGGTATAGGGAAATCTCTTAAAAAACGAAATTAAGACAACTACCGCACAAACCATGGTATGACGAGTCTTGTGAAACATCTAGAAAAAACTATGATAAAATGCAGAAATAACTATAGACGAGAACAAAGTTTGGAAAACTTAAATTTCGCAAGAAAATCTAGCACAAAGAGTATTGAAAAATAATTAAAGAAAGAAAAACATCAGAAACTCATCATAACATCACTTTAGATATATCCAAAGAGCATTTTGATAAACTCGCTCTTGGGAATGAAAGTGGCGATGCATGTGAAACGAGCGGTGAGCTCAACAACATACCTCCTAATGAAATACTAAACAGACCTTTTACACCCCAGGAAATTGTGGAAGCTATATCAAAACTAAAAAACAAATAATTGGGGGGCTCGGATCAAATAATAAACGAATTTCTGAAACTTTCACGCCACGAATGTGCTCCTTGCTACACCAGAATATTTAACTTGATCTTAGAATCAGGGCACATGCCTGACGATTGGTGTCAGAGCGTAGGTCGGCCTATTTACAAAAACAAAGGTGACTCTAATGATCCCAACAACTACAGGGGAATTTCACTTCTGAGTTGTTTTGGTAAACTGTTCACAAGTTGTTTAAATAGAAGAATAACCATTTTTATTGAAAAAAACAATATTGTACAAGCAGAACAAGCAGGTTTTAAATCGGATTTCTCAACTATTGATCACTATTTGTTCTGAAATCACTAGCTGATCTGTATCTCAGTAAGCGTAAGCGATTGTACAGTTGTTTCGTCGATTATAAAACAGCATTTGACACTATAAATAGATCAACGTTGAGGTCAAAGATGCTAGCCTCTGGGATTTCAGGAGAATTATTTGATATCATAAAAAAAACATGTATGAAAAAGCCAAATCTAGCGTAGCATTAACAGCAGAGAAACAGTCAGAATTTTTCACCTGTAACATCGGTGTACGACATGGAGACAATTTGTCTCCGCTTCTGTTCTCCATATATCTACACGACCTAAAGTCGTTCATATCGCAAAAATGCAACGGATTAAAACACACTTACAAAAAGAGCATCTTCGTGAGGAAATTATAACATTTTTTAAACTATATATACTTTTGTACGCTGATGATACAGTAATACTTGCTGAAAATCCTAATGACCTACAAGCATCATTGGATAAAATTAAAAAATATTGTGATACTTTCGACCTGCACATAAATGTAAATATAACCAAAATTCTATTTTTTTCCAGAGGAAAATTAAGAAGACACCATATTTTTAATTTCGGAGAATTTATACTTGATACTGTAGAGGAGTATAACGACTAAGGTTTAGTCTTCAACTACAATGCCAAATTTAAAATAGCAAAATCACATTTATATCAGAAAGGATGCAGAGCGATGTTTGCTCTACTTAAAAAATCCAGAAATCTATCTCTCCCGATGGATATAATGTTCAAACTTTTTAATGTACTTGTCAAACCGGTAGTGTTGTACGGAGCTAGAGTATGGGACAACGAAAAATGTGACATACTTGAAAGACTCCAGCTTAGATTTTTCAAATATGTGCTATCTGTAAATAAGTTCACTTCCTCTATGATGCTTTATGGAGAACTGGGTGCAATTCCCCTAGATGTTAATATTAAATCACGTA
The DNA here is from genome assembly GCA_964017125.1 of Flabesymbios commensalis. Taxonomy (NCBI): domain Eukaryota; kingdom Metazoa; phylum Annelida; class Polychaeta; order Terebellida; family Flabelligeridae; genus Flabesymbios; species Flabesymbios commensalis. Next base: position 50,941,048 of record OZ024905.1, read on the forward strand.
TGCTAACATTTTGGGCAAGATTATGTTCTGGTGAAAAACACAAGATCTCTAATACGATCTACTTTTTATTATATACATTAGATGAAAAAAATATATTTAAGTCAGAATGGGTGGAGACTGTTAAGACAGCTCAGAACAATTGCGGATTTTCTGGATTATGGTTGAAGCAATCATCGCCTTGTTCTATCGAAGTATTCAAACATTCAGTGAAGATAAGATTAAAAGATCAGTTTATGCAAAAAATGGCACGAAATTATATCACAAGGAGCAAAATGTATAGTTGATCGTATTATTAAAACATCGTTTGGCTTCGAAAGTTATTTAAATGAAAAACCAGACCTACTCGGGAAATATTTCACAAAGTTTATATGTCGAAATCATCGCTTACACATAGAAGCCGGTGTTCGGTCACAAGTCCTTCGTGATATGCGTATATGCCAATTTTGTGAAACAGATATTGGTGATGAATTTCATTATTTACTTTGCTGTCCTAATTTTAACGAAGAACGTAAACATTTTATCAATTCAAAATATTACGTAAGACATAAAACCTTTCACCTACATAAACTTTTCAAACAGACTAAGGGTGAAAACCTTAAAAAGCTGGCTATGTTTGTGAAAATAATGTAAATGTAAATTTTAATATTTCAAAATGTTAATATTGTATATACTATGTCATGTGCCTTACTGGCAACTCTGTCTTGTCTTCTACTAAAGAGGACTATCAGAATAAATTACTTGTTACTTGTTACTTGTTGTTACTTAGTATTCGAATTTAAGTACACTTATATTCGAACACATCACATATAACGACATGCAATTATGTTCGAGCATGAAATTATCTTGACAAAAAATTTAACATAGAAAAAATATAAAATATTTTATTTTGCATCAATACTACACTAGCATAGTTTAGTGAATACGTATAATTATTATCACGGTATCGATAAATATACATGTCTTGTCTATGTTACACTATTGGCATCACTATCGCAACAGCTGACACATTGTCCTAGCTGTGAACAGACGCACTCGCACTCACACAATGTCAATAATGGTGTGAAGACGATAAGGGCACATTTGTTTATTGTCATCATAACATATATACCATTTCCCAGGACCCTGACTGGAGAAAAACGAAGCTGATAAGATATGTTTGGATTTTGCAAAAGCATTTGACTCGGGCGATCACAACGTGCTGTTGCAGTATTACAAAAACTTGGACGTTTTGGTAAATTATTACTTTGTATTACCGATTATTGAAAAACCGGCCCCGAAGAGTGGTACTTGATGGTCCCACATTTGAGTGGGTGCCAGTTACTTATGGTGTACCACAGGGATCATTACATGGTATATTATTATTTTTACTCTTAATAAATGACATGTCCGAATAAACAGAACCTTTAACATTGTCTTTGTTCGCAGATAATGCAAGCAATTTCCGGAATATTAACCATTTTGCAGATTGTGAGCGACTGCAGCGTGATTTAAATAGCTTTTATGAATGAAGTCAAGTTTCAAAGTTAACTGGTAATGTTCTTAAATGTAAAATAATTTCATTTGCAAGAAATGTTAGTCTTATTCAATTTAAATATTAATGGAACTGTATTAGAAAATGGCTCGTGCCATACTGACCTGAGAGTCACAGTTTGCAAGGGTTTAATTTTCAACAACCATGTTTCTAATGTAATCAGCAAATGTAACAAAGTCAATGCTATGATTAGACTCTCACTAGGTTATAGAGTTTCAACATCGGTATCCATTGAACTGTATAAAGCTCTAATACAGCCTATTATTGAATATTCTGTCCCAGTCTGGTCTCCGTTCACCAAAATTTAAATAGAGTATGTTGAACTTATTCAGAGATATTTTACTAGATATGCCCTTCACTATCCAACAATTAATTATAAGAAACGCTGTGAGCTATGACATATTATATTATATGATAATTGTCTTTTCGCGAGATGATGGACATCAAACTTTTTTTTAAATCATTATTTGTGTCACATTTTTCCAATAGTGTTTCATCTTTATTGAGTGACTACGAACCTAACATAATACTTTGGTCAAGTTAGAACGGATCACTCTTTCATCAGAGACAAATCACAATTAAGACGTTTAAAAATGTATATTCAAATTGAGTAGTTAGCATTTAGAATAATTTACCGAAGGACCTGAACCAGAAGCAAACATTGATAAGCTTTGTACGTCAACTGAATAATTTATATTATTTAAAGTTGGAGGACAGTTTTATCTGTAATAATGTTTCTATTTTGGACAAGCACTCAAGGATGTCAGGCTTGCACTTATTTTTTTTAATTATCGCTAGAAAAGGAGTTCCCGAACTCGAGGCCCGGCTTTAGTCTGCTTGAGTGCTATAGACAAAAAATCAGTGTATTGGTCTTCCTCGTGGCCCAGAATCCTATTACTTCCACCACCATCGCCAGTGCTAGCCAACATTCATTCAATACTTGCCTACGATGTACCCGATACAGAGGATGTACCCACCAAATTCCGGTTCAATGTTGGGCCAGCGTTGCAGCCCATTGCTGGTTCAATACTGGACAATCGTCTACTCGCTGACCCAGCACTAATCTATCACTGGGTCTGTTGTACACATTGCGCAAACAAGTGACATTCAACCCATACTATTTCAATGTTGACCCACAGTCTTCGACGCTGGCCAGTCATCGAAACAGCATTGGGTGATTGTACCGTCTTCTCTGACTGCTGCATGGGGGTGGCTATGCTGGTGACCTTTAAATCTGGCGTCAGAAACACCAGATAACACGATACATTGGTCCAATGCTGATGTAATGCTGGGCCACGTCTGCGACGCTGGTCCAACATTATTCCAGCCAAAACCCTTTAAGCTCTTAACTATAAAATATAATCGTGAATATTATTATTTCCGAACACTTGTTAAAGACAAAAGTACTTAAGCTAAGGACCTGAAACGTTATGGTTATATTCGACATGCTCATGAGGACTGGTGTACAGAAAGGTCACCTGCTGCACACACACAGCACCCCTCTTTCCCTAGTCCGAGCTTGGCGTGAACTGCATGGTTCAACGTCAGAGATGGACAGCATAGCAAAATCTGTGATTTTCTATGCTGGTGGTCAGTGTACGCTGAGACCATAAAGACCGTGGTTTAAGTCCTCACGTTAAGGCATTATTCTAATGAGATGTAAATCTGTCATTACAGAATGATATAAAAAATAATTGATCAAGCAATGACGCAGTAATTCATTGCGCAATCGATCGTCCGCACACCGGATTTTGGGGGGCACAACTTTAAGAATGGCAATGATTACAGACTCTGTATCGCACACAGTCTGTTATTACCGACTAATCTACTCTTTCCCCTAAATAGGACACAAACTCAGGTAAAATTAATTTAATAGTGCTAATAAGCACCATATTTTAATAATATATTCTGTGAGACAGCTTTCTGCTATGCTGGCGAACAAAATAAGAACAATATTTAACATGGATGACATACCATCGCATTTACCGCAATCTATATTGTATGAGTTCATAGGAGATAGTTATTTGCTATGCTTCCTAAACTTGGGAGAAAGGTTGACGATGGCTTCTGATGTCCATACTCATGTATTGATAGATGACGAGCCAGCCTATATAATAGGCCTAACTACATTGAATATCTATCCAGGTAGGGTGTTTCGGCTGTTTGACGGCTTTAAGAGCTGACGCCAGCCGATGCATTTTAGACTCATTGTAATACTGTTATTTATTCCCTTATGGGATAGGTTGATATAGGACTTTCTGAAGCTATTCTGAAGCTATATTGCCCGGTGTTGGGTGAGTTCCGGACTTGGCCAGCATTGACCGACACTGGGTTGACATCGGATATCTCGAAAACCCCCTCGACACCCTCGACCCCCTCGCCCCACGACCCTCGACCTTCGACTCTAATTTCTTTCTTGTTTTTTTGGATAGTCTATTTATAAAATTCGAGAAACAATATCAGGTCAATGTTGGCTCACCGTCTGCGACGCTGGCCTAACATTGGCTGAACGCCTCCTGTATAGTTTGGGGAGAGGCACGATACGCAATATATGTGGGCACTTGATTAGGCGTATAATAGATTGCCATCTGAGTCCCACCACAGTCCTATATTAACGCTGGCCCAACAGTGTTCCAGTCCAATGATAGCTAAGCACAGCAAGCACTAAGCATTGAACTAATGTTGGATTTTTGCTGACCCTACGTCTGTAACGCTGGCCCACCTCTTGCGATGCCGGTACCAAAGCGTGTGACTGAATGAAACTGGCGAGTGACATGCCCGGTGATATGACTGGCAAGTGTTTTTTTGCGCACCCAAAAAACAAGAAGCATTCAATCCCATGCTTGGGTTAATATACATAACAGTTAAAGTTAGACAAGCGTCCTAAACCATTATAAACAGTGACTCAACATTAAAATGTGTTTGGCCAGCTGTAGGCCTACGTGTATTGATAAAACTATAATCGATGGCCACCCATTAAACAAGAGACATTAAACCAACGTCGGGTGGATGCTGGACCAGCGTAGCAGACGGTCAGCCACTATCACTTGATAGCCAGGTTAGCATCACAGTAGGCCTATATTATAATTTCCCGAATGTTATTATTATACAAAAATTATAATTATATAAAATAAAAACTGTTTTTAAAATTAAGTCGAGGGTCGTGGGTCGAGGGTTGAGGGGGTCGAGGGGGTTTTCGAGATACCCGTTGACTTCTCATTTCAGCACGGATATAGGCCCTAATGCAGTACATGCATATATACATGTATATACATTTACCTTTCCGTATTATCAAAATTGTATAATACCATTAAGCCTATTGTACAATCACGTATTATGCATTTTAGATAATATTGATATCACGTATGTCTGATAGAATAAAAAAGAAATGTTCTAGCTCTTTAAGAAAATGATAATCGTCACTTTTTATGGCATACATAGAGTTGAGCAATCATGGGCAATCGCTGTGTGAAGAAATGGAAAAATATTCTCATTTCTATTTTTGAAGACTCACAATTAACGAGGTCCTGATGCCCTAGATGCTCAGCTTGCCGCATTTACATTGCTAAATACCCTGTGCCCGGTGTGACCTATATAATCATGATAATGCCACAGGGAATGACTGACGCCTTAAGCGATCGTTAGAAGGGATAAACCGCCAGCAAGAATACTCAGCAAAATTGATGCAAAATGAAGCACCAGACCGAGAATCAGCGTCTCCAATCCTAGCGCAGCCCAGCAGACACAAGACTTTCAACCAATGCAGCTGAGTTAATGCTGGGCCAGCGTCGCAGACGCTGGCCCAAAGATAAACCATGCAACTTTTGGTCGAAGTCGCGTGTCTGCTGGGAATGTGTAGATGTGAGCTACAATGCAGCAAGCAAGATAAATCCCAGCAAACTCGACACGTGGAAACAATGATGTTTTAATATTGGGCCAGCGTCGTAGACGTTGGGCCAATATTAAAACATCAGTGTTTAAACGTGTCGTGTTTGCTGGGATTGACCGAATGCTGGTTTAATGTCGGTCCAGCGTTTAAGACGGTGGGCCAACATTAAAACAGCATTGGGTCACCGTCAATGTATTGTGTTTGCTGGGTACTGATCCAGCTGTTGCCCGGCGTCGGCGACACTGGCCCAACATTGAAACAACAACATGTAATCACATCACATTACTGAAAGAAAGCACTCACACAGTTGACATCTCAAATAAAATATCGTCCGTTAAGCGATAAATAGAACGCCTCCAAAGCGGAAAATAATGAAATAACTGATGACAAATAAATACTGACCGAGGCAGCGTATATACATTACAGTTTTTCAAGCCGTGCAGCTAAATCTGATTTTGATCAAATAAACGTTAAGAGATCAACTTAATACACATATATTGAAATGAATCCACACAATGTGTTTAAACTGTCGTCGGTCTTGGTACGGTCATTATGATTAATTAGCATGTTTGGCAATGTTTTACTAATAATCAGAAAAATACTCATATTTTTTCAATGTCGCGTCTGCCTTATACTTAATGAATTGGTTAGATTGAAATTGATAATAATTATTATGTATTGTAACACGTTAGTTTTGCTAATCAGTGCTAATGTATACGATATACGAAATGGTGACATTTTGTGTTAATCCACAAAATGTTTGTCACAGTCTAAAATAAAATATAGGAAAATATGATTACTGGTGCCGTGGGACACTATATTATTCGTGGGACACTATATTATTAGTAGTGTAAATATTATATAAATCATTATAACAAAAATAAGCTTTAATTTTTTTCTTTTTGAAAACGACTAACAAAGCGTTAAAATCTCACACCCTGTATCCGTATAGTCTGGGTATACATGCGGCTCTGATCACTCTTTGTGATACGCTCTGTGAACCGCACGGCATAGTGGTGCGATTGGTGCGATTTTGTTTCTTCACTACCGGATTGAGGTCTGTAGACGTCAGATGCTGACGTCTCAAGTCCATCCCCGCACAGGGAGAAAGTAAACATATTTATAATGGCCGTTGATCCATAACATAGGTATTCAAATGAAGCGAAAAGGGATAACTTACACATTTATGGTGATTTTAAATTGAAAAAACCCTTTGGTCTTCATTGTTTTACTAACATATTTCCGCGCTTTCAGAGCTAGCCCTCGTCTGTAGCCTATAACTGAGTGATCGTTCTAAATAGTTTGTGATGTGATTGTGGTATTCCCAGGATGGCTATACACAAATCGGCATCAGCAAAACACGAAATGGTAACAAAATGCTGTTATAACGCTGGGACAACGTCGCAGACGGCGAGTGAACATCAAATCAACATTGTGTTAATGGTCTGTGTTTGAAGGGAAACAGGATGTCATCACACAAGGCTGTTTTGATATGGGGCCAGCATCCACGTCACAAGACCAGCCTTAACATAAACGTTGGGCAAATTTGTCCTGTTTGCAAGGAGTTATCGGCCTGCACTGTGTCTGAGGAAATTCGATTTTCTGCCTCGGTCCTCTAAAGGCGTGATTCCGCAAAGCGGTTTATCTAGGTAAACTCGGGTAAACGACTTATGGGCTGCTAATGGGCTGAATGCCGGAAATGAGGGGATATTTGGGGTGTGAGGCTGACATGAGCCTGGATACGGGGCCAGCCAGTGGAAACCTGATCCCGGCATTTTGTTACAGATCATTAATCCTTTTGAACGCCTCCCTATCTGCCTATTGTCCAGTGACCGTCAGTGTAATTGATTTCGGTACGGCACCACGGCTGACCCCATTTATTGGCGTGCGCTGATTTGCTGTTTCTTAATCTCAATTTCGGTTTCTGTACACCCGTGGATGCTCATCACTCATTGTGACTTTCATATTATGACGACTATCATGAATGTAATATTTTAAAGAGAACGCCAGGCTTCATTCATTACTGTCCAGAAGTGTCTGACGAGATTCCTTAAAGGTGATCTATCACCCCTTATATAGTATGAATAATCTTGTGACAAATAAATCAAAGTTGCCACAAGATAGGGCACAAGTGTTTCCTTATATGGGGTGATTGGCTATCATGTGACCCTCTGAGAGGGTCACATGATAGCCAATCACCCCATATAAGGACATAATTATCCATACCATATAAGGGGTGATAGATCACCTTTAAAGTAGGGGTCCACTGTGAATATTTAACCCTTATAGCGCGGGGATCGACTTTAGTCGTCAGAATCTGACATCTGTTACTAGACGTCAGTATCCGACGACTCAAGTCGATCCCGGCACTGTAAGAGTAAAACTATTTCTAATGGCCAGTAGACCCATAACATAGGTACCCTTAACCCGGGCTATTTTGCCACCCCCCTCCGAAAATTGATTAAATCCTCTGGTTTTCAATGAATACCATACCCTAATAAAAATAACTGTTATCATAGGTTAGACTATATTGTAGGGAACATTTTTATGTCTATTCACAATTTCCTTATATTATTTCGACACCGGAATTTTTTTTTACCGAAGTGTTATTTTTTACGCTTTTTTCTCAAAATTTGACAAATTTTAACTCTGGAATGGTAATCATCCATTTTATTAACGTACATATTTTTATTCTATGATATTTGAAGGTCCTTCTCACATAAAAACAATTTAATTGATGATTGGCCGCATACATATTTAGCCCGTGTTTATATTTATATGTATGTGCTTAAGACTGGTGGTATAATTTATTTATAAATGTCACTTATCATTTTTTTCAGATGAAAGAATGTTACAGTATTTCATGAAAATGTTGGTATTTAGCATGGGCTGAAATCTAAAAATAATTACATTTAATTTAGCTTTGCTCTGAATTTTAGTTCAGAATTTATATATACATGTACAATCTTCGTTCCTAATTTTTTCAACATCTCATTTCATGTTTTTGGTGTGGGTGGGTTGTGGCCTAATATCTTTATGAAGTCAATACAGACTATCAGAATTATGAGTATAGCTATATATAAGCCTGTTTTCAAATAGTACCTGGGCATTAAATGAAGGCCTGACTATTTTTCAGAGTGAGATAGAGTCGATATTGAACCATCGAACGTATACATGTAACTCATTACAAATAATAAGCTTATCTGATAATTTCAGAACTTTCACAAAATAACGTAATGTTATGCATCTGTTAGAGTTACAGATTACATTTTAACCAGTTATAATCACTATGCCAGCTTCTAGAATATATTGTTATAGATTAAATCGTTATTTGTGGATAATAAGCGTGTTATTGTTAAGGAAGAAAACATTATTTTTTTTTGTATTTCATTTATTGCAGATAAATCCTTAATTTTTAAATAGAATAGGCCTAGAGTCATCATTCGTTTTCAGCTCTTTCATCAAACTCAAAAAGCATATAAGTTTGTAGGCCTACACTTGCACTTTGTGCTCATACATCAATACATCAATATTACTGATCACTTTACTAAATGCCGAATTTCAACATACAATATTGGGACAGTGTTGACGTTGCAATGATTGTGTCAGTAACGGCCTAATTAATAATGATAACGGGATGACGGTGGCGTGAAGCATTGTAATTAATTTTCACCCACGTTATTGTCTATCTCTTAGAGCTGGATATTGTACAATCAATGGGTTTACTAACCAATAGACCATACTGTGTGGAAAAAAGGATTAATACATTTCCAGTAATATCATGGAGTAAGGATGAATACGTCAATAAAGTTTAACCCTTTAACCGCCAAATTATTCAATTTGAATTTTCACCCACTTAAAATTGTGTTTCGCTGACGCGATCCACAACTTCAAGGGAGTGAAAATTATTCAGATTTGACAAAATAGAGGTCAACTGTTTTAAAATATTCCTGATTGATGTCACATTTTATCTTTAACATGTTTAAAAGGTGGTGCTTATAAAAATTGAAAACCCGAATATATGGGACACCAGCGGTTAAAGGGTTAATAATACGGGTCTAGCTTCCCACGTAAACACTTATAGGTGTCCAGGCAGCCCATATAGAGTGGACCATTATCACTATATTTACAGAAGAAGCGCTTCTGTAATTACATGTAGGCCTACAATATTGAGGGACGCACCATTTGATTTCTGGGGGAGGGGGGGGGGCTAGATTATTACTTTCAGTTATGTTTTTTTTTCTGAAAAATTAGCACACAATTTTTTTTTTTGGCACCGACCTTGAAACAACATTTTTTTTGTCCCTGGAAAAAAAATAAAACATTTTTTTTGTGACAGTTCATATTTAATTAAGTATGTTGACAAATGTCATGCACTGACCTTGATGAAGGTAAGTCTCTGACATACATACAGTAACTGCGGCTGTATTGAAGGGGACACACCGGCCTGACCTGCTTCTTCAGCCCTGAGAATTGTTGGTGATATACAAGGATCTAGTAGTCATGGTGATTTTTTTTTTAATGTGCAACATGCCGTTTATACTAGTGTTTGAAATTTAATACTCTCTTGAAACCTAGTACCGGATACCAGTGTAAGTGGTAGGCCTACTCATACTCATGACCTTAAATACGGTAAACCTTCTGTGAAGCTTTGATAACCAAATAGGTCTACTTAATAAATATTTATTTTGACTCACCTCTCATTCTAGAAGCAGCATAATCTGTACGCATCATTTGGCGATCTGTTGTCTTCAAACTAGGACGCAAGCAACTATGACTTGAATACTATGTGGTAGAGCGGGCTCGGTTATTTCCGAGCGGGGGGGTATTTCCGAACATTGCTAATATATTTCATCCCGTTGCTGGCTAGACATGAATGAATTGTGTCAGGCAGAGCTGCCCGTTGTGCGTGACTGTTCTGTCACGCACCGTTATTATGGACCAATTTCATATCCATTAATTTTGCTTTTTTAAAAGCCACTTTAAAAATGTCGTAAAGTAGACAAGTCTTTAAAAATTAAGGTAATTACACGGAAGGTAATGGTCTATTTATGATATGTATTATCAATCCTGGAATTATTATTTATATGGGAAAATGTACCTTGCAATGCACCTTCTAGATATAAAAACATCAAAAAACAATTTTGGTCATGATACTCTGGTTCCCAGAGCCACACTACGCGGCGTGGCCGAGCTTCATGTAGCCTCTGGTATGCCCCAGTGGCGAATGTTTGTGACGTGTTGCTATTTTTAGATGAAAATAGGATAATCCCCGATTTCAGACATTTTTGAAAGGTCACTTCCCCGGATGAAGAGTTGTTCACAGTATTGTATTTCCCCTTTGACGCATTTCCTATGACTTGACCCAGAAAATTATTCACTGGCCTCAATAGCACAGGCATGATGGTCACGTGACTAAGAACCTTGGCCAATACCCGGCCATAAATGAAATTGGCAGGGCTCGCCAGGCAATGGTCATGATCATAGATATAGGGGAAATCTATGGTCATGATAGCCTTATCATTTGGGACGTGTTCGGAAATAGACCCATCAATTAATTTGGTTTCGTCTAATTACGAACACTAGGCCTATAGGGCCTACACCACAGTTTCACAGCGAATGCGTCATTTCGAAAGGAAATACATCAATGGAGCGATTTGTAAGCCTACAAACGGTTGTGACGTTACTATGCGGGTTTGAAAAGTAATATGAAGGAAACTATGAAAAAAATCTCAGATTTCAATAGATTCGGGTAATCTCGAACAGTGACATTTCCTAATATTTTTTTGTTTTATATTTTTTTTTGTGGACGAATTACAATTGACATTGATTCTTTTTGTATCATATTTGAGTATACTGCGCATGTTCCTGCTTCTAGACTGGTTATTTTCTCTTTAGATTAAAAAATGGGTGGATGTTCGATTATACCCTACTTGGTGTTCGACATTACCCCCTCTATTTCGAGTATACCCGCCGTTACCTTGAGTACTACAACTTCCTGTACAACTTTCAGATTCATGAATGGTCGTGCACGGGGTTAATTACGTCATCAATCATAGTTTCATTCATCAACTGATGTCACGAGGGGAGCTGATAGACAAATGGGGACACCAGACATCAAGTGCAGAGGCTTAGGTGTTCGGAAATACCCGAACCCGCTCTAAACATTCGCAAAAAAATAGAAAAATATCACATTCTTTAATAGACAAAGAGCTGACTAGAAACAAACAAAAAATACATCAGTAAAGCCGCGTCCAATTTCACTGTTAAATAATAACTTGTAGCGATCTTGAGAATTTTCCTAGAAATATTTTGCGCTCCAATTATTCCTTGTAAGTCGTTTATTTTAAATTCCACTTTGATGAGCCTCTTCAAAAATTATCAACAATTAAAATTATAAACAATTTTTTTTGGCACAATCTTTCAACATATTATTTTTTTATGTACAAGTTTTCAACATATATTTTTTTTTACAGAAATTTGAAAACAAACATTTTTTTTCAAAAATAGTCTAGGCCCCCCCCCCCAGAAATCAAATGGTGCGTCCCTAATGTGTTGCCGTATGTTGATGTATGTGGCGTGATCTAATTTGTCAATCTGGTTATTCACCTGCCTGCCGTCTTTCTGTGATGTGATGTGCTTTGTGCATGTTGTGTGTGCTGAAAAAGTAGTGTCAGTCATCAAACAGTTTAACTGGCGTCAGTGTAAGCCAAGCAGACAAAAGAAACCAGTAAGAAAAAAGTAAACAGCTGTATGGTGCAACGCTCACACAAATAAGAAAGCTTTCTCTATTCTGTGAAACGCAGTGACGTCACCGGAAACCGTTTTGAATGGGAGCTCGGTAATAATAAAGTTATGTAAGACCCCGACCCCCATACTTCATTGTATTAGCTGGGTCGGTGACAACAATGAAGGTCAAGGCCATAAAGTAACCCGAGATTAGCCCATATTGAAGCTAATCTCTTAGTCTTACCATATTTTCTAATTTCGCTTACACCATTTTATTCATGGACTCAACCGATTGCACTATATCCATCATATCTCTGGGCACATTTTAAGCCCGGTTGTAATAATTTATTGTAAGTGTGTGCTGGAAGAAAATATGACGTTTTAAGACCAAAAAAGCAAAAAAAACACATAAAATAAAAAAATCATTAAAAAACCCCATTATCATGGAAAACAAATTCTGATCAATAAAATGTAGCGCAGAGATATGATACTGAGTCTTAGAGAAGAAAAAGAATGGGAAGATTGACATTTGTTGATTATAAAGTGCTTAAATGTAGCAAAATTTCATAAAATACACATTTTTTGGAGGATGAACAATTGCAAAAATAGCCCAGCAAATTGACAAATTGGCAATTTTACTATTTTTCAAAATAGTTTTCAGATACAAATATCCACAACTTACCTGGTAACATATTTCAAGCGGCAATATTTTTATTTGACTACATGGGGCTTGCCTATTTCAGAAATATGTTCCTGGTTAATTTGTGAATATCTTTATCTGAACATTAAATGGCATAATGGTAAATTTCAAATTGATTGGATATTTTTCGAATTGTCCACGTTAAAAAATCACGTTTTTATGTGACTTTTATACATTTTATCACTTTATGGTCACATTTGTTTTATGATGATTTGGGTTTTTTCTTTCAATATAGCGCATATATGTGTAATATTTTATTGATCAGAATTGTTTTCCTTGATTAATCAGCTTTTAGATATAAATAGTGCAATATTATGGGGATTGCGAAATTAAGGGAGGGGGGGTGGGTGGGTCATTATTTCGGCAATAAGAATGCCCTTGGTAGTCAAATAAAAAATATTTCTACTTTAAATATGTTCCTGAGTAATTTGTAAATATTTTTATCGAAAAATTAAATTGCGAAATAGTAAATTACAAATTTATGAGCTATTTTTTTAATTGTCCATTTAAAAAAATCGCGTTTTTATGTAATTTGTATACATTTTGTCTATTTTGAACACAAAATATGCTATTTTCTATTCGTTTTCTTCCTTACAGCACATCTCTGCTGTAATTCAGAATTCGTTTTCTATGAGAAAACCTTTTTCAATTATTTTTTTCATTTTTATGTGTTTTTATGTGTTTTTTTGCAATCAAACTGGACAAAGTACAATCGGTTGTGTCCATGAACAAAATAGTGTAAGCAAACTCAAAAACTAAGCCAGATAGACAACGTGGCCACCACACTATCTGACAAAATTCTGAGGAAGCTAATTTCAACTGATTTGTGCGGGTATGATCGATTACCAAAAAAAGTAAGGTGGGCAGTAGATCAATTTTTCTATTAGAGAAAATACAGAATGGCCGCCAACAGCAAATATCGCCCGATTACTTTTGTACAATTTACCACATTAGTGCCTGTTTTTCTGCACGAACAATCCCCTTAGTGCCCGCTGATGAACTGATTATCACACCCTGATGTGCGTACATTACTCACTGGAGGGTTCTAAAATGGACTCCAAATCACACAGTTCATGTAGACTATCTAGAGTGTAGTCCATGCACAGAAGACTAAAGAAAAACAAGTTAGGCTTACACGACTGCCTAAATAGGCCTAGGAGCCTACACTCTTGCAAAGTCATGTAAGCCTAAGAGTACGGTAATCATAAAAAATCAAGATAGTCTATGATTGATGGTCAATGATCAATTTGTTGTTAACAACATAATTTCTAAGTTTATGTAGCCCAAAGTAAATGACGTTAAAATATAGACTATAATAGTTTATGTGGTGATAATAGTACTAACATGCTTTAAGTGTGACGTTGAGCTATTTTAGAGCATTTTACCAATATTTAACAGCCCTTCCTCGGGCTGCTGTTGACTATGTTGGGCTGTTAGACATTGCTCCGGGTTGCTGAAATAGTTGAGCGCCCTCTTAAATCATGTTATTGCTATATTATTTACACACCGGTAAATATCGTAACCAGTAGGCCTAAATAGAACCAAATTATTTAAGGGATTGCAAAGACGGTTTGCAATATTACAATTATTCATATGGCGATAAATATATTTACGTGACATACGGTAATGACACTTTTTCCTTATGGTATTCTTGGCAACCTAAATCTGGAGATACAGCTGCCAAAGCAGCCAGACGCACTGATTGAGTTTGCACAGCTAGAGCTCCTGTAGATCTCTCTTTCTCCTCTCTCTCCTCCCTCTTCTCTAATAACTGTCAATTAACCACAAAGTTTCCGCTGTGTAACCGCACCCAACATTGAACTCTTTTTGCCCTGTGTTGAATTGTTTTGTTTTGGTCTTCAATCAGAATTGATAATGTTTGACTGACATTCTAGGTTTTTCATCAATACAATGACATAAGATAACCACCGGGTCATATCTGCAATACATTTGCTTGGAGAGAGCGTGATAAAATTGTATGTGCTATCATTATTTTTTCATTGTATTTTTCTATTGGAACGCGATAGTTGCTATATATTTTTTAGTCTCAGCAGCAGTAAAAGAATGACCGCCTACCACGATGGTAATATTACGATATTTATAAGTCGGCCTACATCTATCGGCACATTCAGCTCATTTATTACCATTGGATTAGATAACCGGATTAAAGAGACGTGATTGAAAATATACAATATTACCACATCCAGCTAAACAGTTGTTAAAATGGGTACTATAATGTGTTCTAAAATAAACGTTATATCAATGTGTGATTATTCCAATTGAAACCGGGTACGGTTCAAACATATAGTCATATACTTATACTAATGTATCACCAGCTCTTGGCAATCCCTAGTGATTTATGTATACATATCTCCCGTCCAAGCAGACGACGCCACTCCGGTGAATAACTACTTCCGGTTTACTATTGACATCAATAATATAATAATATAATAATATGAATGCTACTTCCTTTTCCAAGGTATATTATTACGAATGTATCATAAAACCATTTATTAAGTGTCCTCCCCTCTGTGGAGCGACTCTGTTTTTTTGCTTATAGTTAAGCTGACTTGACGCTTCAATGTTTTTTTTATATTATGATACAGGGATATAATGTACCGTAAACAGCTGGAACAAAATGAACGTCTTGAAAAGTACTATGGTATTCCCCAACATTTTGGTCTGTTCTATGCGATGGGGATCGCTCTGATAATGGAAGGATTTCTGAGTGGCTGTTATCATGTCTGCTCCAGCTATTTAAACTACCAATTCGGTTGGTAACTTTATTTATCTGCCGATTAACAATACACACACAAATATCAAACTTATTTTGTTTTCCCCTAAAATATCTCATTATTTTGAATTTTAAAATAAGATTGTTTATTTCGGCCTGGTTTTGTGCAATCTAGTCCCAGCCTAAGGTTCATTGATTGCCCTGGTATGCATGGGTGTCAGTTCTTTCGGTCTGCGAGTGTTTTTCATTTAGAAAGGTGTCACTCCGCTGGTTATTTTATGCATTTTATAGCATAACGACACACGGAACACTATTGACTTCAAACAAGTTCGCTCTTATATCATATGGGCCAGGGGTTTATCGGAGAAATCACAAACCACGTGACCGGCTGGGAGTCAAGGTGACAATCTTCATGTAAAATATTTGTTAGGCTCTACTGCGTTGTTAATCATGAAAATATGGACAATGCAAATTTTTCTGTTTCATTTGAAATACAACTTTATAAGAAACATATATCCCACCTCAGATATTGGTTGGGTTATTACCCCTACCTCATTAAATGACAATGTTTTGTTTATAAATGTAGTCTAAACCATTCACGCAGCGACCACACATTTTATAACGAAAGTGGTACAAACAATAATTTTGTTGTCTATAGTATCACCAGAGATTGTTCACAGTATGAACAATCTCTGGATGGTATCACAGAAATCGCTATACTATGACAATAAGTATATTGATATGGTAAAGTTCTTTTGAACTTCTTGATTTGATGGCATCTTGTATTTTGTCTGCCCAAAAATATTCAAAAAATAAATAATAATTTGTCACTCCTGAAAGTCTTGCGATAATTTGGGCTACAATTTTTGAAAATTTACTGGATTTGGAAATATTGGTCAAATTATCTACAAGAAACAATAAATAAATATGTCGATCCAAAATCACATAGAAACCACATATTACACATATCTATGTAATTATATAAAGTGGTGAACCAAGATTCTTTTTCAAAAATAAATAAAACAGTGTCCATCTTGAATTTGTCGGTGAAACATACAGGTCGTTGCCAACTTTTACCATGTTTACAATCACTACTTTCAGATGGTCGTTTTTGAAAATCCGTCTGTTCTGTTGTAAATTGCTAGCAATGTCAGCACACACAGTCGCCAGTAGCCTGACATGGCAGTCTAATTCTTTTCTTAGTTTATTCATTTGCTGTCGTGGGTGAACAAATAATAAGTGGATGACAATACATAGTTTTGCGTTAAATCGATTGTGGTTATATCGCCAGAAAGCGCTAAAACTTCAAAAAACATGTATTGTTTTTTATAGAGGAAAAATGTGCTTTAAAATTCGCCTTATCATTTGGTGATCATCCGCTTCCAATCCATTCTTTTTTATAATCAGATTCACTCCTGCCCGCTAGCACAGCTGCTCTGATCAATTACACTGTAGAATGTGTTCTGTTAGGAATATTCGTGAGTTTCGACCTGATTTGTATCTGGCCAATAAGGAATTGCCTAACAAAAATAATACCGCATGGTCAAAACAGGTGAAATGGTGATGAAAACAACATTACTGCAGTTATGTTTTGATAGAAAGACGTGGTGAGGACCAGAAGTGGATCTTGACTACAACCCCAAAATTAAAAAAACTACGTTTTCTCACGAGTGCGACATTGGTATTTTACCTGGCTGTCGGAGTCTGTATTATCTGGTGATATATGCCTTTATTTGCAATCTCAGTATAGTAATTGTATGTAGGCCTAACTAGCTCAGTGAACACGATACGCTGCGACCCAAAGCTGAATCGGCGGTGCTGGGCCAACCTTGAACAAACAGTGGCTGATATCGTCAATGAGTCTAGTGGGCCTATATTACAGCAGTATGAAGTGTAGGCCTATCCGTGTAATGACGCAGCCAAGTATACAAAAAGATACAATACAGTGGGCCAACGTTGTATAGTGTATTGTATTTACAACACAGGATGATCGGAGTTTTCTGAGCATATAGGCCAGCTTGCCAGTCGGATCTAAACTAGATTGTCATCGGAAGTTGCAGTTTCGCACTTGACATATTCTTTTCAGGGATAAGCTTTAAGCGCCCTATGGGGATACGGGATTTAAACCACGCGACAGAAAAAAATCTGGAAGTCAGTAAACCTAGTCCGACTATGAGGTGGAAGTCACTCAGTTTCTGACAAAAACAAAAGGGTCCTCTTTAATTGTCACCCCGACCATCAAAATGTGGGGATAGAAAGATACTTTATTTTTTATGATAACTTGATTTTTGGCGAAGTTATTGCAAAAAATGTGTTTTTTTGGTAATGGCCGCCAACGAAAACATACATTTTGTGGTCCACAGATCCTGCAAAAACCAGCATGATGAGCTGCTGTGAACACCTACACTTCCATATTAGAGTTTTGTTGGGGCACTAAATGTGTTATTTAAAGAAGTAGTCCACTGTGTATTATTCAGTGGATTCATTCAGCAATAAAATATAATAATAGACACGAAAACCGTGTTTCTGTGATAAAAAATAAGGTTTGTTAATTATGCATTTGAAGATTAAGCATTGATTTCACGGTGGCCATTTTTAAATCGGCCATATTGATTAATTACTCTACAAATCAAGCACTAATCATATGATTTTCACTCAAGGGTTGTCTCTGAACCAAATGACACCGATCGTGGGGGTTTTCTTACAATCATGATAAAACATGTGCTTCGAAAATATTTGCAAGAAAATGTGAAATTTTGAACATTTTCTTGATCATTTCTGGCAGCCATCTTGGATTGAGTCTTAAATATCACATCGCAGCATTTGTAAATACTCACGAGCGATAAAATGTAAGATTAGACACTCAAACCGTGCTTGTGATGCGAAATTTAAGAAAACCATGTTCAATAATACATTTCGGGAAAAACCATTGATTTCACGGCGGCCATTTTGAAATTGGCCATAATGATCAATTACTTGACGAATCAAACATTGGTAACCTAATTCCGACTTAAGGGATGTATCTGAACCAAATCGTACCGCTCATGGAGACTTTCGTGCAAAAACGAACCTGCTGTCCTAAACTAAATGCCAAAATTTTTTTAAAAAAATGAAAATTTTGAAAAATTGCATTTTGCGACATATTTACAATATCCAAAATAGCCCTTAGAGGTGGGATGCTAGTGCAAAATCATATTTTTTTTACTATTTTATCTCCACAGATATATGACCTGATCAATAGGAAAAAATAAATCCAAAAATATTTCATTTAAATGGCCCAACATTATAATAAAGTGAGAATGACTTTATTTTAGGGAATATTTTCTCTAAAAATCGGGTAGGTGTACAAAAGTGTCAAATTTTTAGCCCGCCCCCATTTCCGGCAATGAAATCAACCAGATTCTGTATCTAGAGACCCCTGGGAACAATTCTAGACATGTGGACAAATGTTGTACCGCCGGTTTAGGTAACTCCTTAAATATGGCTCTTTTTTGGTGTCTGCTGCTGTACTAATACAGTATACAATTACTATTAGTTACATATGTAGCTTGACTGGTAAAAGAATTGTTCATTTAATGATAAAAGCATGAAATTGTGCAAGCTGGGAGAACATACCATGACGGTAAATTTTAGCTATATGGCCATTCCAAATATGACCCTTGACCTTAATGGCGGCCATTTTTCAAAATGGCCGCCAGAATATACATGTCTCATTATCTCACTTAATCCAACTAAATCACTTAGACAAGTTTTTTTTTGTGTCCAAATATACATTTTCAAGCCCAAGTATTACAAAAAAGACAATAACAAATACGCAAATTTGACCTTTGACCTTAATGGTGACCATTTTAAAAAATGGACTCTGGAATATACGTGCTTTAATATCTCAATTTCTAATCCACGTGGACAAATTTTTTTTGTGTCTAAACATACATTTTCTGAGCCAAGGATTATAAGAAAGACAATAATACGCAAATTTAATATTTGACCGTGGCAGTTATTTTTTCTAAAATGGTCGCCAGAATATACGTGCTTTATTATCTGAGTTTCTAATTGATTTAGAAAAAAGATTTTGGTGTCTAAATATACATTTTCTGGTTCGAGAATTACACAAAATGCAATTAAAAATACGCTAATTTAATATTTTTTATCTCAATGGTGGCCATCTGTCAAAATAGCCGCCATAATATACATGTTCTAATATCCCCGCTACTAATCAACATAGAAAAAAATTCTTGGTGTTTAAATTATACATTTTCAAAACCAAGACAGGATTAGGGAGAATAATCTGATAAATACTTGTTTTATCGTTCTATTGATTTATTTACAAATCATCGCAACATTAATATGAATATAGATACGATATGCATGGTAATGCTTTTTGTTTTATACAGGCTGAGATCGGTAGCATTAAAAAATGATATTTGTCATCAAATATTATTTCCCGTCTACAGCTAGTTGACTAGGCGGAGCATTTAAAACCAAAAAGGCAAATAGCTTGATGAATTGCATATACAATCTAACAAAACGAAGGTTGAACAAACTTACAAGAGAAAAACAGCATTAGCAGACATTACATTATGTTCTCAAAAGGTATAGGTCCGATTTTCGTCAAAATAGTGGCATGGCATATCTGTTTTTTGCATGGAACCAGCAACAGACACAGAACTATTGTACCATACGCTCGATCTTCATGCTCTAGTCAGAAAATATGCCCGACACCTACAAGATGCAAGTATGCTGCTGATCTAAACAAAGATGATGTTATTATTTAGGAGGCCAAGTACCATTTCGGTGTCTTGTGTAGCATTGTAAATGAACCTCTACAACCGCGACAGACAAGTAAGGGAGATAACTTGACGAAAAAGGAGACAGAGATCAGTGTAGTGCTGATCCACAACAACAAAAATACCGGTAACTGGTTGCGGCTCTATTTAAATTGTCACTGTGTATTATCATAATGGTAGTGTTATAAACAGTTTTACAAAATTGGGCATTCTGTCTATATTTGAACACTGATCAAGTTGTATATGCACCGAAATTTAAGGGCAAACACCCTGGTAGCCATCGATCTTTTTGACTATAACACGTGTTTTGCAAGTCGATATCCTCGAAAAAAGGCGAGTGGATTGAGTCACACACATTTGAATACTCTGAATAGTGATAATTTTTTATGGAAGAGTTGTAGACAAGCTACCGCAGTCATACACTCCAACAATTTATCCGGGTAGGGGAGGGTATCCGGCTTCTTATGTTTGTTGGACCTAATAAGTCAGACTGTAATTTCAAGTTAAAAACAAACCTTACTGTCACACATATTAAAATCTGGTCAGTTTGGATATTGTGAATTGGGGTGACTGCCAGCATTTTGTAAAATGGCCGCCAGCGAGGTCACAGGTCATTTCTTTAATGGCCATATAGCTAAAAACATTCTTATAAGTGTTCCCCTACAGCATGTAAAATTTCATGCTTTTATCGTTAAATTAACAATTCCTTCATATATAACCACCAGTCAGCCTAACTATTAGCTAAATTTGTTATTATTATCATGAGTATTTGTATTTTGCTATTATTATTTTTATTGTTCTTACGTCAGCAACATTAGGCTCCACAACATAATGAGTAGCCTATTAATTATTTTCGGAACCCTTATGAAAGTGCTAGACGTTGTTATCGGCACACGTTAATAAATAAAAACAAATAATTGGTCTTAGGGTTGTCCACAAATGAAATGGTTCCGATGAGTTGATCAATTGACTGGCTTTCTGACACACGAGCCTTCAGACGAGCGGGCCTTCTGACTAATAATCCTTAATTATTTTCTGACCAAAGGGCCTTCCGACAATTGGGATTTTCTGAGTAATTATCATTATAAGTTTTCTGACTGCGGGGCCTTTTGACAAACAGGCCTTCTGACTAACGGGCCTTTTGACTAACGGGCTTCTGACTAAAAGGCGGACACCCTCACCCACGTCCCAAAAAATAGAAATGAACAGGACATGATAAATTTGGTAGCAAACCCATACCATTTCTGATACAAAATTGTAATCTTATATACATATTTGTAGCTGATATTTAAAAATCGTATTACAAGCAAAATATTTCGGTCAGAGGTAGACAACAGCTTGTCCTGTCGATTGTTTGTAAGAGGCCGTCTCCTGTTTCGGCCAAGATATTGTAAATACAACATAACCCCAAGAAAAATAAATATTGTCTAATACGTTGCAAAGGCGATAAGGCAGAATCAAGTTGAAAAACATTTATTAAATATTTCTTTCATCACGAGAGATCCATTTAAAGTACTATTCAGGCAATATTAATGTAACATGTGTATTATGTGTACATATATTTCTACAATACAACAGTTTTCAAATGTAATTCATCTCCTGTCATGTATATACGAAAAACTCAATTGTCCATAATAATTGGCTATGAAAATATATCTGATTCAAAACTTATCTTAAGCAGAACTGATGGCTTGTATATTTACAAATCAAATTTGGAACTTTCATTAGTATTATTAGTTAGAAGTAAAACCATTCATAAATTTAAAATTATGCATCACTACGACAATACACAGCTCCAGGTGAGGGAGGGTAAAAAGCTAATAACTGTATCCGTCACAAGAGTGTGATCGTTATGTTATTAGGACCGGATTTTTTTTATTTTTGACATGGTTGTCAATAATTAGAAATCAGGAATTTTGTCTCTATATCTAGCCTAACTGGTGAATGCGCAGCACAAAAAAAAACTTTTGCAGTTCTAGTCTATGGACATGTTTACATCATATGGTCATAATTATTATTAGGCTAAAATAAATCACCGATTTTTTATGATTTTAGACTTGGGCATGTCCCTTTAACCCTTAAAGCGCTGAGTTAATTAAGAAAACATCGCAACCAAAGAATGTTTTCAATTTGAAATCATCATAAATGTCTTAGTCAGCTCCTTTTGATTCATTTGAATACTTATGTTATGGGTTTCCGTCCATATATGTTGATTCTTACAGTGCGGGGATTGACTTTAGTCGTCAGAATCTGACGTCCACAGACGTCAGATATCTGACGTCCACAGACGTCAGATTCTGTCGACTAGAGTCGATCCCCGCACTGTAAGGGTTAATCTCACACGTCCGGTCCGGAGCTCAGAACGTACCCTCTGACTGTGTCATGGGTACTAGTGTTATTATCTCCTCATCAGCTAACTACTTTCATATGTGACCCGTCTGCACGAAATGAGTCCCATGTCGGTTCCGTACAAGTTGAGAAAATGGGCAATATGCATGATATGGGCTAATAATAGCGAATTTTGTGTTTTTGTCAAATTTTGATACTTAAACATGTTTAAAGCCTAGAATTATCATTTTTAGGCCAGAAATTGGTTCTAAATCCCACTATTAGTCGGAAATGACATATCACGTCATGATTGTGATTATCAGATTTTTTGGTACTTTTCCGTCCCATGTCGGTTCCGTACAAGTTGAGAAAATGGGCAATATGCATGATATGGGCTAATTATGGCGAATTTTGTGTTTTTGTCAAATTTTGATACTTAAACATGTTTAAAGCCTAGAATTATCATTTTTAGGCCAGAAATTGGTTCTAAATCCCAATATTAGTCAGAAATGACAGATTTTTGGGTATTTTTTTTTAAATGGACGCTGGTGGCTATCTTGGATTTTACATATTGGAAAAAAACGCTCGAAGGTAACCAAAGTCCACCCGGCAGATTCTGAATGTAGACTATAAAAAAAAAACGAAATATACAAAATTTCCCGGTTCGGCCGAAAAATCCTGTTTGGCAATAAGGAGCTATTTTTTTACTTTAAAGAACTTACAATCAAATTGTTGCAAGGACTTTACAGCCAATTTTCTCCATTTTTAATTTTTGAAATATTGACCCATTCGCGTCACTGAACTGATCATAACTCAGCTCTGGATCAAGATAATTTCACATTCTTGGTGTCATAATAAAACTACAACTCTGTTCTATCCAATATTAATATTAACTCCATATTGTGTTTTTCCGACATGAAACTCATTATGTACAGATGGGTCACATATCTTTATGCATACATTGCTCATCCAGCACTTGGTTTGAACAGAGCGTTATGATGTGTTTCAGAGAATTTTTTGAAATTATTTGAAATCCTGACAATGAATAATTATTGAAAGTTCCAGAGGGAGTGTAGATAAACAAAGCAGTCTGAAATCACATGGTTTTCAGCATTTGACCTTGATTGGCTTCCTCTTCTAGCGATATTGTAACGCTTATGTGATCAGCACCAGGTTCTTGTGTGATTATTAGCAGCTTTAAACATGTTAAACTGTGGTAGGCCTATTATATTTGTGCGAAGTCTGGTCTGTGATTGACAGGCATACGGATATTCGTTTTTCCGTTGCATTGTTCAGTTAGACAGTATGTAGGCCCCGCTATGTTATTTTTCCATGATTGGTTAATCACGTTAATCCCCATTTTATGTAATGTTGATATAATTTCTGGTGAAAGCACAAACAGAACACTGGCAATCACTGTCACACTATGTGCTTCTTGTCAATATAAATCAATTCCCTGAAGAAATCAAGCTACAATCCCAGAATCAATCTAATATCACAAGGCATATATGTACAGGACCTCTCCGGGGTTTTCTGCCTCAATCATAATGTAAGCGCACTGGTATTGGTATGCATTTTGTTTGTTTGCCTTTTGTTGGACAGAATTAATTGTGCAGATTTCAATGAATTTGTGTTCCTTGTTGAAGGGAAATCAGAATAGCACAAAATTTAGTGTTAAACCAAATGTTATACTTTTTGTCCACTGGTATAATAAGTCGGTGACCTATCCACATTATATAGTTTTCGACATGTAGAAATCATAAAATAACATCAGTATGAAGTCATGACGCAGTAAAAAATCATTCGAATGGCCGTCATGGTCGTATACAAACTAAACCTTTAAATCACGTGAACTTATCTTGACAAAACGCTGGATATTGTGTAGCGCCCAATATTATTGACAATGATGTGTTTCGTTTTGCTGTTTTCTTACGAAACAAATATTCATTCTACCGCATGACGTAATAAAGGTTTACTCCGACCTGCTAGCGCTACATCAAAATAACAACATCCAGATTGAATCAATGTGTCGCAGTTTATCAACTGGTTTGCTTTGACAATAATCTGACAATAACATTGTGACCTAAATTGACATTCATTGCTGTTCTAGTAGGCCTAATGCAAGTATGATACAACTAATTTGGAATCGCACATTACTCTTGATTAAAGCTTAGATGTGAATAAAAGGGTTGTGGTCTTGTGGACTACGGAACCAATATTCAATCATGAGACGTTGGGCCACCTTCGTCGACGCTGGACCAACATCAAAACAGAACAAGGTTAACGTTTCGTGTTTGGTACAGGCGGTGCTTGTGGATATAATCATTATGTTCCAGATGTTGTGATGGCCTTGATATAAAGCACCGTGCTATGACTATCACGTAGTAAATCATAGAAAGCAGGTGTTGATCATTGTCACGGATGAGACGCCGATCCAGAAAAAGGTGCGAATTACTCTAATCTCCCCGAGGCATCATTTCGCGTGATTCTATAATTTGCCATAAAAAATATTACCATTATGGTGTGCGCGTGTACGGGAACATGCTCATTGTGGCAGTATAGAGTAAGTTGATAATGAATCATTTATATAAACCATGAATAATTTATTATTATCCAAGTTTCGGATGTGTAAACATGAGCACTAAAGATTTGACATCATGAATATTGAACTATAAATATTTGTTTTCTTTAAAAAATGAATACTAGCTAAATATGCAGAGTAAGAAATGAGTGAATGATTTCCACAGGCCCACTGTTCACACCTTTTTGTTTTAAATTGTGTGTTGACGATTGAATTAATTATATGGGATAAGACGGCAGCTCAATAACTTGGCATCTCAAATTGAATAAATCTATCTGTCAGATTGATAGGGTTATAAAGCCAAAAGTTTACATGTTTGTAAAACTGCGGCATATTACTCTTTTATTATGTCTCCCCTCGATAGAGGTGGAAACATGTTGGTTTAGCTCTGACCGCTCATGCTGTCTTATTTTCATTCATTAGATCCACTATCCTTCCACTAGCGTCAGCTATCGGCTCTGATTGATTGCACTGTGGAATGTGTTCTATAGAAATATTCATGAATTTGACCTGATTTTTTATCTGGCCAATCAGGCAATACCTAACAAAAATGGTGTCCTTGACATTTTACATGTTTTCAGCCACATGGTCAGGCCAAGCAATACACATGCGAGGCAGGTGACTATTTTCATGAAATTGGTAGCTTCTTTTAAGATGTTTTAGAGAGGGTAGGGTATACCAGGGAGGGGTATGACTACATCATCACATGTAAAGTGCTATATATGTTGACCCACCGTCTACGACGCTGACCCAACATCAGCTCAGTATTGGGTTACCGTGTCGTGTTTGGCGCCACGCTGAACGTGGGCCAGCGTTGTGCGGGCCAACATTAACCTAGCTTTGGTTCAAAGTATCGGGCTGGTAGTATAGCCGGCATAAAGTAGGCCTAGTGAGTAGGCCTAGGGTTGAATGTTTACTGGCCAGCACCGGCGACGCTGGCCCAACATTTAACAGACATTGGGTCGGTGTCGGCTTGTACTCGCCATCAGCACTGTCAGACCCGCATTGTGTTTTGCACATTGCCGGGTGTGAAGATATTAAAACTGTTGCCCCACTGCATGATCGAGCCTAAAGACGATTTAGTTACTGTAGATCAT
This sequence comes from Flabesymbios commensalis, assembly GCA_964017125.1. Lineage (NCBI taxonomy): Eukaryota > Metazoa > Annelida > Polychaeta > Terebellida > Flabelligeridae > Flabesymbios > Flabesymbios commensalis. Next base: position 50,967,424 of record OZ024905.1, read on the forward strand.
CTCCCCGGCAGCAAATCTTGACACAGCGAGGCCACAGGAATACCGAACCGTGCTGGGCAATATCACTCCCAGTAGGGTCTGTAACAGCGAGAATGAAGTCTTTATGATCCTAGTAGCAAAGTCTTGATGACTGTAACGCAAACTTGGTGATAGGCTACGCAAACGTGGTGATAGTTTTGTTCACAGTGTGACAACATACAAACTGATGACGGCTTAAGATGGCACGAAAACACATGATTTAGCAATTAAATTATACAAACATGTATAAGATATAGTTGTCCGCGTCTCCGTGTACAAAATAACATGACATATGTAATAATCAATTGTTAGTGATGTTTTGCAAATGTTATGCTGATATGATCGTTTTATGTTGTTGTTTATTTATGAAAATCAAAAATAGAGATTCTAAGTATTTCTCCATATTGTTATCTGTTATAATGGTTGTCTGTTACACTGGTGTTTGTTCGTTAACATCGTCAAAATAAGGAAAAACAATAAATGAATGTAACAAAGTCTTAGTGATAGTGTAACAAGGTCTTCCTGATAGTCTTTGTTTATGTCACACAGTCTGGATGATAACGTTCACCTTGATAATAGGATCACAATAAAGGATGTATCCATTATCATGATTATTGTTATGGAAAGTTAGGTGTTGCAATAAATGTGATCAGACACACCATTATAAAACACTCTGAAAAAAAGTTGACTGCTTTAGCCTACTCTGTCAACAGCAAACAAATTGAAATACAAAGCAAAACGTTTTGAAATATGTGAATGTGATGAGACGTGTGGTGTCGCTCAAGCCCATGCCTTGGTCACATTTCACAAATGGGGCCTTCCCGGGCATTCCCGGGCTGTCTTTGGCCGTTTTTTGGCCGTCCCGCACGGGAACCAGAGGGACCCCGACCGGCTGCCGTCCATTTTTTCACCCGGGTTACTTTTAATTTTAACTTAAAAGTAACCCGGGTCCCGGCGAGAAATAAACCACGTATCAAGCCTGTAAACAGTCCGGCAGGGGCTCGGCGGGGCCCCTGTCGGGATCCGCCAGGGAAACGGGGACAATATTTGAGGGACAGCACGCAGGGTACCTGCACGCCCCGCCCCTCTACGGGACCCTGGCGGGAGCCTATGGGATCCTGACTTGACTTGGAGGTGACCTGGGTGGAGTTCCGCCGGTGCCTTCAGGATGTCCGAGCGGGTCGGGACCATTGTATGATTTCCAGGGGGATACACAGTTACAGAGAGACGCATTTATCAATATTCAATCAATCAATCCATCAATAAATTAATCAACCAATTTAGGCTGACTTGGATCAACTTACATCACAAAATGTATACAAGTAGCCCAGTCTTTTATTTTCCTTACATGTGTGGATATCAATTGAAGGGCCAACACTGTGCACAATTTCGTGGATCAACCACGGATCCATCCTGCTATAAAGTTTGATGTAGGTTTTTTTGTGGCTTTAGACCCTGTAAAGGGGTATTGCCTGTAACGGGCTTTTAGAGCCAACAAGGGTCTAACCCACCACATTTGTTTTGCGGGATTAAATGTGTCTATATTTCTTGCTCTAAAACGGTCTAGGGCTGTTGCAAGTCTGATATAAGCCAGAAGCCAACTAAATAACTATTGTCAGCAGTGTGAATATTGCTTTTCGACGCTTTCTGCACACTCATGGCAATATCGAGACATAAAGAAGCCCAAAGTCAGCCTAAACTCTACTCTTATCGAATAACTTCAAGGGTTCTTTATAGTGCACAGTACCATAGACAGCACTGCACACTCCATGCCTTTGAACAGTTTGGAGCACAAACCTACATTTATGTATATTATGCACAACCTCGATGACGAACCTCCCACCCGACCGAGATGCAAACCCAGTACCTCTTTCGAGCCACAACTGGACCGAATGAGCCATCGGGGCTGGAAATATTATATTGTCAGCAGCTTGCATCTCCTACAGCATGTGTTTAATAAAAAAACATAATTAATAGGGACATGTCTCCATATATACCCTTGTCGGGACCCCTGAGAGGCCCTGCAGGAACGCTGCCGATTTGCTAGCGGTGCCCGCCCGATATCTCTTACACCTTACGACCCCCGGCCGGGTCCCGTGACGGATACTTGCGAGCAACGGGCGGGCCCCGGTAAGGCTTTCAGAGACCCACCAGAACTCCGGCAGAATATCTGTAAAACACAATTTATCATGACCACAGTATACAGTGCCCAGGGCCCGCCAGGGACTAACATACAAGCCGCGCTCACTGCTCGGACGGGGCCCGGGCTAATTGTGACCTAAGCATATTAACCAGGATAATTGGCAGCTAAGTTTCGACCCTACTCGGCTCGGTTGGTTGTCAATTAAAAAAATAGCTAATAAACAATGAAATGTGACAGTAGAACGATTGGTCACAAACATTCAGAAGAATTTGATGAAGTGACTGCAGATTTGAATGAATCCAAGCTAGAAGAAATTATGAAACATTTAAACAAACTTTTACCTCTTATCACCAAACGTATGACAGAACACAATCTTTTGGAATAGTTTTATTTAAGTATGGTTTCTGCTCTGGTAGCTTTGATGTTAATCTTATTGCATCACAGCTTTCCTGGGATGTTGTAAAATTCAATAAATCATAATTGTAGCACGCGGTTCACAAGGATGTAAAACAATTCTAGTCAATAAATCTACATCTTTTTCATGCAAAGTTTATGCGTGTCGTGGGAGTAGGCCTACTCTACGGTGACTCGAATATGACTATGGGAAAGCTCGCACCGATATATATAGATAGAGATCTAGATGCTGTACTGACAAGGACAGATTCGCAGCGATGTCTGTTTCATCCAGAAAAATGCTGGATGAACAGGATAATTCCATATCTGCGATAATCTAACAGACTTCGTTACATTATCATCAAGATTTTGCTACACTATCATCAATACTTCGTTACTTTATCACCAAGACTTGGTTACAATTTTGACAAGACTTTGTTACACTATCATGAAGACTTTGTTACTCATTCCATTTCTATCATCAAGTTTGTGTTACACACTTTTAGTGAAAAATATAAATGTAATCGCATTTTTTCATCTCTAACACATCACACAACAAAGTTTATCACATATATTTAGTCTTATGCTTATAACCCACCGCTATATCGATAGAAATCGGAGATCTCTGCTGTGTGCCGACCAACAATCACAATTTACTAGGGTGCTTACACAACAGCTTAAACGGGTGTGTATAGAAATCACAGGGTCGTGAAATATTCGTTGACATGGCAAGATAAATTGATGCATGAGATTGTGTTAGTTTAATGATGGTTAGAGACAGTTATTCGTGTAAAAAACAGACAAAACTTAACTTGCTCTTCATTCTGCAGTACAGAATCATCAAGTTTGCGTAGCCTATCACCAAGTTTGCGTTACAGTCATCGGGACTTTGTTACGAGGATCATAAAGACTTCACTCTCGCTGTTACAGACCCTACTGGGAGTGAATATGCTGTAGATATAAAAAACGGGTTCCACCACTTCAAAATACATAGTCTCTACTGTCCACATGAGCCTAACACTAATTACAAAAAACATTGACACTACATCTATTAGCTATCAACCTCTATGGTTATTCTGCTGGAGGGGTCAGGCATCTCAATTTTTTTACAAAAATACTAGAAGAGTCTACTTTTCTACATCCCACTTATTGCTTCACAATGGAAACCGGTGTATTCTCGTTAACACGTATAACCAAAAAGTAACAATCATGGAACACAAAAATAGCGAGAGCAATAATCGTGTTAAAATTCTATGTAAAAATCGGACTAGTTAGCGCTAATTTGTTTTATTAACTAAACCTATGGTTTGTTTAAAACCTTAAATAGCATTCTTAATTTTGATCGCAGAGTTTAAACTTGGCTACCACATATGCCATCATCATCTTCACCTATCAGGTCTGACCGTCAGACTACCAGTCTGACCTTAAAGCTGCATAACTGTTTCGTTTATTTTATTCAAACGATTAATCCATGGAGAATGGTGTTTTTTTTGTTTTTTTTACTGCTCCGGTTACTGAGTTATTAAGGATTTAAGTTTTTTTTTTTTGAAATTTTTGCCCCACCAAAACAAACCTGCTCACAGCGGAGTAAGACATACTGTCTATATCATCAGGACATTGAAAGTACCAAGTGGCAGATAACGGTCATCATAGAAAAAAGAGAGGAAGTCTTTTAAAATTATTGTTATTTTTTAAGTGATCATAGATACATTTCACAGTACAACGTGTATTGTCTCATATCAGTTAGACATATCTAGAAGTTATTATTTTGTCTGATAGGGATGATATCTGCATGTAATGTCATGTTTAATATCGGTACCGGTATGGAGAATGTCACTCACTTGAAAAATAGAACCCTATTTCGGTATGGTACTTTTAAGGGACGCACCATTTGATTTCTGGGGGGGGGGGCCTAGATTATTACTTTAAGTTATGTTTTTTTTTTCTGAAAAATTAGCACACAATTTTTTTTTTTAGCACCGACCATGAAACAAACATTTTTTTTGTCCCTGGAAAAAAAATAAAACATTTTTTTTGTGACAGTTCATATTTAATTAAGTATGTTAACAAATGTCATGCACTGACCTTGATGAAGGTCAGTCTCTGACATACATACAGTAACTGCGGCTGTATTCAAGGGGACACACCGGCCTGACCTGCTTCTTCAGCTCTGAGAATTGTTGGTGATATACAAGGATCTAGTAGTCATGGTGATTTTTTTTAATGTGCATCATGCCGTTTATACTAGTGTTTGAAATTTAATACTCTCCTGAAACCTAGTACCGGATACCAGTGTAAGTGGTAGGCCTACTCATACTCATGACCTTAAATACGGTATACCTTCTGTGAAGCTTTGATAACCAAATAGGTCTACTTAATAAATATTTATTTTGACTCACCTTTCATTCTAGAAGCAGCATAATCTGTACGCATTATTTGGCGATCTGTTGTCTTCAAACTAGGACGCAAGCAACTATGACTTGAATACTATGTGGTAGAGCGGGTTCGGGTATTTCCGAACGGGGGGGTATTTCCGAACAATATATTTCATCCCGTTGCTGGCTAGACATGAATAAATTGTGTCAGGCAGAGCTGCCCGTTGTGCGTGACTGTTCTGTCACGCACCGTTATTATGGACCAATTTGATATCCATTAATTTTGCTTTTTTAAAAAGTCACTTTCACAATGTCGTAAAGTAGACAAGTCTTTAAAAATTAAGGTAATTACACGGGAGGTAATGGTCTATTTATGATATGTATTATCAATCCTGGAATTATTATTTATATGGGAAAATGTACCTTGCAATGCACCTTCTAGATATAAAAACATCAAAAAACAATTTTTGGTCATGATACTCTGGTTCCCAGAGCCACACTACGCGGCGTGGCCGAGCTTCATGTAGCCTCTGGTATGCCCCAGTGGCGAATGTATGTGACTTGCTGCTATTTTTAGATGAAAATAGGGTAATCCCCGATTTCAGACATTTTTGAAAGGTCACTTCCCCGGATGAAGAGTTGTTCACAGTATTGTATTTCCCCTTTGACGCATTTCCTATGACTTGACCCAGAAAATGATTCACTGGCCTCAATAGCACAGGCATGATGGTCACGTGACTAAGAACCTTGGCCAATACCCGGCCATAAATGAAATTGGCAGGGCTCGCCAGGCAATGTTCTTGATCATAGATATGGGGAAATCTATGGTCATGATAGCCTTATTATTTGGGACGTGTTCGGAAATAGACCCATAAATTATTTTAGTTTCGTCTAATTACGAACACTAGGCCTATAGGGCCTACACCACAGTTTCACAGCGAATGCGTCATTTCGAAAGGAAATACATCAATGGAGCGATTTGTAGGCCTGCAAACGGTTGTGACGTTACTATGCGGGTTTGAAAAGTAATATGAAGGAAACTATGAAAAAAATCTCGGATTTCAATAGATTCGGGTAATCTCGAACAGTGGCATTTCCTAATATTTTTTTGTTTTATATTTTTTTTTGTGGACGAATTACAATTGACATTAATTCTATTTGTATCATATTTGAGTATACTGCGTATGTTCCTGCTTCTAGACTGGTTATTTTCTCTTTAGATTAAAAAATGGGTGGGTGTTCGATTATACCCTACTTGGTGTTCGACATTACCCCCTCTATTTCGAGTAAACCCGCCGTCACCTTGGGTACTACAACTTCCTGTACAACTTTCAGATTCATGAATGGCCGTGCACGTGGTTAATTACGTCATCAATCATAGCTTCATTCATCAACTGATGTCACGTGGGGAGCTGATAGACAAATGGGGACACCAGACATCAAGTGCAAAGGCTTAGGTGTTCGGAAATACCCGAACCCGCTCTAAACATTCGCAAAAAAATAGAAAAATATCACATTCTTTAATAGACAAAGAGCCCACCAGAAACAAACAAAAAATACATCAGTAAAGCCGCGTCCAATTTCACTGTTAAATAATAACTTGTAGCGATCTTGAGAATTTTCCTAGAAATATTTTGCGCTCCAATTATTCCTTGTAAGTCGTTTATTTTAAATTCCACTTTGATGAGCCTCTTCAAAAATTATCAACAATTAAAATTATCAACAATTTTTTTTGGCACAATCTTTCAACATATTATTTTTTTATGTACAAGTTTTCAGCATATATTTTTTTTTACAGAAATTTGAAAACAAACTTTTTTTTTCAAAAATAGTCTAGCCCCCCCCCCCCAGAAATCAAATGGTGTGTCCCTAAGTGTGGGGACGCTCTCCCCAGACCGTGAGAAATTGTACTCGAAATTGACATCAAATTCAGTGATGTAAATCATCGTTTTCGCTCTTTGGATTTTCGTGATTTTCTTGAAAAACATTTGCATTTTTTTATTAGGTATCTCATGGTCATTTCAAAATATAGTCAAAATGCTACTAGCCAATATCAGACTTTATTTTATTTTATCGTAAATCATCACATACAGTGATATACATCGCGCTATGCGGTAAAATAAAATAATATTTAAAAACATCAGACTTTACTGTTACCGATTTGACCCAGTATCCACAATCTAGATCTGCGGCTGGTTATGAGGGCTTTGTATCTCAACTAACACGAGGCATTGATCCAATGGCAGAATAATGTCGGCCCATCTTCTGCGGTACTGGCCCAACATTATGCCGATTCAGTTCAACGTATGTGTTTGCTATTAAGGGGGTGGTTTCGTGCTGGCCAATGTAACATTATATTGGCCCATAACCTCACCGTTATTACATGAATATTGTACACACACCGGATCACTACTTAATAATACTTGATGGTGTACCGCATGGTAAGCTAATTCCGCTACATTTACCCAGTTTTAGTGCATTTATAAGGCCTTTAAAACAATAGTAATGATTGTTTTGTACGTTTGAGGTTATTTTAATCGAAATAAACAAAACAGTTATGCAGCTTTAAATTTTTGTATATTCTAGCACTTAAATTGTATCTGTTATTTTTTGGGATGCAAATAGTCTTGACTTCTTTAAATTTAGAAATAATATCTATATAGGTTCCCTTTTAGTTTAATTTCACTGTGAGTCCATAATTAGTATAGCCAATATTTAGTTAAATCCCACACTTGTGTGTGTCTGATTGATATTTCGGTCCATGTTTCCAGTTAACCCTTTAATCGCAAAATTATTCAATCTGAATGTTCACCCACTTGAAGTTGTGTCTACCTGACGCGATCCACATCTTCAAGTGAGTGAAAATTATTCAGACTTGACAAAATGGAGGTGAACTGTTTTCAAATATTGCTGATCGATGTCACATTTTATCTTTAACATGTACAAAAGGTTATAAATAATGTGCTAATAAAAAATGAAAACCTGAATATATGCGGCACCAGCGGTTAAAGGGTTAAAACGGTTACGTTATTGTAGCTTAATCAATGATTGGTGGGGAATAGCCAAATTGTCCACGAAGTAGGTAGCCACTATTTGCGATTGGCTAGAGTATGGACTTTGCACATTAGCCGATATTACCATACACATTAAAATGATATATATTTTAGATTCTGTATTGTGAGATGTTGTTTGAGATGTAAGAAATATAAAGTTATAACCATAAAAAAGGCGCAATTTAATATCAGTAGGTTCTGAAAAAATTGTGATATAGTCTACCTCTGATGTACAGCTGAGTAGCCATTTTAGGTTTAGCAGCCAAAATGAATTTCTCTGTGTTTTTGCCAAGGCAAATTAATATTTATATTTTCAATCTCAATACGTTTTATTGTTAGAATATTGTCTTGAATCGATGTAGATAAATGAAAGAAATCCGATTTTAAATAACGATGATTATGGTATGATTAGCTTCTAAGAAATATTAGCTTTTTAATGTAATTTGGCCTAAATAAATACACCGCGTTCTAAATTAAAATATTTATTTCAATTAGATAAAAACGAGAAGTTACTTAAAAAAAGTATTGCATGATTACGACTTGACATGGTTTGTTTCATACAATTAGTTTGTATAATTGAAACACAGATTGATTACTTCAATTGGGGGGTCAAAATTATTAACGTGTGTTTATTTACTTAATCAAAATGTTTTTGAACACGCCCCGTCTCATTTTCTAATATTTAATTAACGTAAAATATGATGTATTGCAATCAACTAATAATTACATTTTCCCTATGACATGGGCTATAACCAATTTGTTTCCCGCCACTGTTTCCCCTCCCCCTTTTCATTTTATCACACCAAGCTTCATAAATGGATAAATGTCTTTCTTTCATTTCATAGCGCTTTCATATCTATTCATCGTTCGAGGTGACTCACCAGCACTTTGCATAACCAAAAGTTCATATTCACATTATCATGATTATAGCAATTTATCATTGATTTGAATGATTTAACTGTTTTTAAAATACTTGCTTTATTGTTTCATAATTGCAATAATAATACTAGCTAGTGATCCGCCAAGCCGTCTCATTCGTTTTTCTGATCATCATGCTCACATTATAAATAATAAGAACGGGAATTCCCGAACTCCGAGGGCAGGATTTAGTCTGTTTGAATGCTATAGAGAAAAAAGTCGGCGTAACAGTGTATTAGTCTTCCCCATAGACCAGAAAATCCAAAATGTTCAGGATATATAATCAATGACTGTTCATTAATAAAATCTATGATATAACAGATATAATTAGGGAAAGAATCAAGGAGGCAAGCTAAAATATATCTTCAACGTGTATTTCTTCTGGTTCAATGTAGGGCAAGCGTCGCAGCCCATTGCTGGTTCAATGCCGGTGAATCGTCTACGACGCTGGCCCAGCAATAATCCATCACCGGGTCTGTTGTATACTTTGCGCAAACACGTGGCATTTATCCAATGCTGTTTCAATGTTGAGCCACAGTCTTCGACGCAGCATTGGGTAATTGTACGGTGTTTTCTGACTACTGTATGTATGGGCGTGACTATACGGGTGACGCTTTTCATCCCAGGGTCAGAAACACCAGATAACACGATACATTGGCTCAATACTGATGTAATGCTGGGCACTGTCTGCGATGCTAGGCCAACATTATTCCAATCAAAACCCTCTAAGTTCTAATCACTATATTTAATCGTACATAACCTAGGGACCTCAAACATTGTATTAGACATGTTCATAAGGACTGATGTACAGAAATGTCAACCATTTCCCATACACACCACCCCTCTTTCCCCTAAATAGGACACAAACTGAGGCCAAATAAACTTGATAAGCTAATACTAATAATATATTGTCTTTATTATTATTATATCTGAAGCATCATTATTTCGCTGTGTAATTATGATCAACATTATTGCCCGTTATTATGTAAGCTAATAAGCCGTACCTAATCTTAAATGAGGAACTATATGCAACGGCTTTATTATAAGTTCTGGACACAAATTCTTAATATTTATGTGTGTGAAGACCTGTGTATGCTTCACCCGATGTAACGAAATGCCACAACTTTTTGAGCATAATTCAAACGATTGCATTCCTATCTGATATGCACAGTATAAGCACCAACATGTCATTTTACGAAGCTGTTATAGGCCTACGTTTGTAATTTGGCCCGCTTCTTTTCCCCACTTTTTTCTTTCATAATATAATCGTCAAGAATAATATTGGTAAATTGTATATAATAATTTATGTATTTCGTTTACGATACAAGTCTGGTTATATTTAATTGTATAATATGTTATATTATATTCGCCTTCAATAAAATTAGGGATTTTCTTGTTTTTTGTATGTTTATAGTGTCGATTTTAGAATAGCAGCGCACTATCTGGTGGATTATGTTATAAAAGCTGGTTTAACATAAAACAGCATTGGACAACCACTGGGCGATCTGTATCGTGTTGGTGTTGGTGGATAATAGCTGATCATCCATGATTTTCAACAAACCAAATTCCACTGAGAAATTATCAAGCCGTTTACTGGTAATTCAAGGCATGGTAAGGTGCCAGTTTTATCATTATTCCGGGCTTCTATCTAATGAGAAATCCTGGCTCAGCATGGCTGATTGTTGGGCTTATGTTGACCCAGCATTCCCGAGGTGTATCTCCACTCGGAAAGCTGTTGAGGATTATGTTTGCGGGGATGAAGATGCCAACGGAAACAACGCTAATTATAGCGTTTGAAGTAATGTAACGCGCGCAGAAGCTTTACTCGGGAGTAATTTATAGACATGAATCTATTATAGGCATACTTGATACCCGGGTAGTAGATACACACAGTCAATGTAACGTTACTCATGTAAATATTTTCTGGAGCACCCACCTCTCCAGCCGTTGCTTTTAATCGGCCGATAACCAGCGATGCCGTGTTCCTTCTTAGATTCGGTTCATCGGGTGCGGTTGCGAGTTTAACAGAACAGTCTGTATTGCCAAATTGCGCCTAGTTTGTCTAATCTTACTTTGTCCCTCATTTACTGTGGGAAGCCGATCGGCTCAGACACTAATTACAAAGGCTTCCCATCGATGATGAAAGCTAATTCTTGTGAAATGACGGTATAGATCATGTCATGGTGACCATACACAAATCAGTCTAACAAAGCCTGGTTACCCCAAGGTCAGCATTCTGATCATGGTTTGGTGTGCACCATTTACCACCAGATCTAACGTCAGTAAAATACATATCTGGCTGTGTAACAATCACTCATAAATCAGTGCAGGTTAGACGAAGCAAACAATCAAAGTATTGGATGCATCTGTGTTGCACCAGCCATCTAATTTCACAGCATGTCCATGGCATGTTTGAAGAGACACCATCCTGTACCAGTAACCACGCGATTTTGATGGTTAGACCAACGTCTTAGACGGTGGGCAAACAATCATTCAACATTGAGGAAGCATCTCGCGTTTGCTTTGTGTGCTAACACACATTATTATTATTGTCCCTTAATCTACTAAGCCCGACTACAGTCGTTTTTAATCTGTTTTGTTAGTCGTTATGAACGTTTAAACATTAAGATTTGCAAATGTTTGGTCGCAAATTAAACACATATATGTAATTTTCACCCATCTGTATTTGTGGGTTGCGATAGCGAGACACAATTTCATGTGGATCAAAATTCCAATTATTCAGCGTCTAAATATTTTCACAGTCACGATTATAACAAATTGATTAATTTCGTCACATGGGTTACAAGGCCTATGTAGTATGACTCCAATCCACATGTCTGTAAAATACCACGACAACAATGCAAATAATCTAAATTAAATTATTTAACTCACACCCACTGCAATAATAATTATAATATGTCGCGATAGAGAGTGCAAAAATAATTATAATTTGTTACATTTAGCGTCTATATATTATGGTCTAGTGTTAACTAATTCATTGCGCTGCGCAATAATAATGATAAATAATACGGGATGTACACGATAATAGGATGACGCGGTGTAGCCGTGTTATCTGATGCCTTTAATCCCCAACCTGAAAGGATTAGACATGCACGTCATGTCCACCCGATTCTGGTTTAATTCTGGGTCAGCATCACAGACCGCGGGCCAACACTAAACCTAGATCGGCTGAACGTCTGATGTATGCTGGGTATGCTACATGAAGGCCTTGTCCATGTTGTCCTGCTGAACAACATTCTCCACAAGCAATTTAGCCATTTCAATCGTGCGAGTGCGATACACTCATTCTTTTAATGAGTCGGCATACTATTACCATTAACTGGACAACTTGCTTGAACAATAATTATGCTACATGTACAGTGTAATAAACTTCTGTTTTACATGGTCGGATAGTGTAAAATTTGCCGATTATATGTATGGTTATGTTAATTGTGCTAAGCGTGCTTAGCACAATTTATTATGGTGGTTGTGATATTAAATTAATGTCAGTATCACAGTGGGGCAGTACACTGTCTTCCCGCATTGCTTGATAAACTATTATCAATAAAGAGGCATTCAACTGCAAAACAGGCATGCGTGGGACGGTACCGTGTAGGCCTAAAGTGTCCTATAGAGTACATGTTGACGGCATTAATATCAGCAACTAAACTGATTACAAGATACTACTCAAACGAGACATTGACCCAATGCTGTTATAATTTTAGACCAACGTCTGCGACGCTGGCTCAACATTGAACCAACATTTGCGGAGGGTAGAATGTTTGAAGAAAAGCTGTCCTATCAATACACATTTGCAGGGTCAACTGTTTTGCGATCCACGATCCCCGTAGTAATAAAATCAGTTAGCTTGCAAACCAACACCCAGTTAAGAACCAGAGCTAAGAGCGTTGGTGGAATTATTAACTCATAGATGTCGCTCTAATATATATGGACGTGCTATTATATGGGAACTTGCTCTTAATGCGGCGGCGGGTATTAAACGCATATTTTAGTATTATTATGATATAGGGCCCAGGCCTACCCACGAGCACTATTGCGTTCTGGGGGAGCCAAGTCCTGCAAGTTTTACCAGTTGACTAGGCCTTTGACGTCATCGATATAGTCCTGCAGACAAGGGATGTTTGCGTACAAAAATGGCCCACCTGTTTTTGATAGTTAACCACTCGGGGCACATTTTTAGCGACGGTGGACATTCTAAAACCAGGTAGTATTAAAGTGAGATATTCAAAATTTTATATAAAAAATAAAACGGTAAACCACGACAAAATTATCGATCTTATGCCTTCAAAATGACATATCATCACAGAAAATCCATCTGCAGCCACATTTAAGCCATCAAAATGACGAGTGTAGACCCTATGACCGGATGAGAAAAATAATCAATATGTTTAAATAAAGTTAGAGGTCACCAGAGGTCAAGATTTGGAATAATATGACCCTTGCCCATGTGTGCTCAATAAAGATAATTGTCCAATGTATACATTTTTCTGGCATACGTATTTTGAGTTGTTCATTATAAGAGTTTTATTAAGAAAATCACAGAAAAATATAATTATGTTCTCAGGGTTTTATTTAACATGTATAAGGCACATTGGCACACAACGTGGGGATTCGTCTTCTATTTGAAATTAGCCAGAATTAATGGAGCGATTGTTCGCAACTGTGACGAGTTTTTAAGGACTTTTAAAAACTTCTAGACGATTTTTTTCAAATATTTCACGAGTCTGGTCAAGTGCGATTAGTCAACAACTGTGGGACGACACAATTGCCACCTTTCAATAAAGCATAGCAAATCAACAGACCCCTGTGCGTTTGCTTAAAATCATTTTGACAAATATTTGCAGAGGCACACATCTGTCGCGATAGAGATTTTTTAATTCATCACTGACAGGCACATGCACATTATTATGTTGATACGCAGTCGTCACGAATTCTTTCAAGTCGTGTGTATAGTCGTGTCGCTCGTTAACTGGTCTCTAATCGTTTGTTAAGCAGTCGTCGTCAAATTGAATCTGTCTCGTGAAGCTAGTATCTCACCAGGCTTACGACCGACTGGCGACTGAGACGAATGGAAATTCGTCTGATTCTGTTTTTAATCTTTATTTAGTCGGAATCAGTATCTCAATCGGAAACAGGTCGCTCACCGCGATTTCAGTCGCCGCCAGATTTTGACCATCTTTAAAATCTGGCTACGACTGATAACCGAATTAATTTCGTTAATTGGTCATTATTTAGTCTGTAAGTACACTCTAATTAGTCTTTTTACTCGCCAAGACGTCTTCAGTGGTTGCTTCAACGTCGTACTTCGTTCTGTTCATCCAGACGGCATTTGCGATATTTTACAAGCCAGAGTCTTCCCGACGATGGAACTATATGATGGCGACATAATATATACACAAATGTTGATTTTTACACAGTTACCAACCGTGAATTATTGTGCAGTGGACAATAAAATTATATGCGAAATAAGCATATTTATCATGTTTTCCAGGGATTCGTTACCATGGTAACCAGAAGAAGCATTGCCATGGATACCGAAAATTTCGGTTAATCAAGTATCTGTATATTCCTAATAATACTGCTAAATATTGTCACTTTATCCACCCCAGTGACAGTGTAACACTTCTAAGAGTATGCCAATTTTATATTTTGCCAAAATAATGATGTGACTCAAAGGGTTAACGACACAGATTCGATGGGAAGACGACTGACTAACGACTGACTAACGAATGATTAGTGTCTAGTTAATGAATGCGACGACTCTGTAACGATTTGAAAGATTTTATGACGAGGTTGTTAGGCAGTCGGTGATTGGTAGATTCGTTGTGCGATCGCGACATACATAACGTCCTAATTAGGACAGCATAACGACATATACAGACAAGTCAGCGACTGAAAGACAACCCAGCGAAAATTAGGCCCTATTACCAATCATATTATCAAAATGGATCCTGAGCCTGATCAACGTACACCAACTACATCCAGTGATCAGGCTGACTCTGCCACTGCTGCTACCACCCATAAAACTGGAAAGAGGACGAAGAAAGGCGAGATGGAAGATGTATAGGCCTATACACATGGGGTGATACCGGGAAAGTCAGTGAGACCAATTGACATCATTTCTGGAAGCTAACCCTGGCTTACATGCTCATCTTGGATTGGAGTTCAGCTCGAAATGAATGCTACAGGACTGAGAAACCTCTTTACATGCCCAACATGATGATTCGTCTGGCTCGTCAACAGGTCGTTCAGGATTCGCTCAGCAATCGTCAATAGATTGCTCAAGAATGGTAAACCAGTCTGAAAGCAGTTGCAAAATGTGTTTCATTTGCTACATGGTCGGACCATGGTCGAGATACAGTAGCTGCATGTTAACGACGAATTATATAATCTACGACGACATAAATTAGCCCCCTTAGCGACATTCGTCAAATGTATTCAACCAGACGTCAAGTTGTCGTCTGATTGGCTAAGCGGTCGCAAGAATGTCGCCCCACTGTCGTCAATCAGTCGCTATAGACCACAATCGCTAAATATTTTGACAAATTCGTTAAGCAGTCGTTTAAAAACGCAGTCAGAGTCGCTAACAGTTGCTAAGCAGTCGTTTCTTGGTGAGATACTAGCTTTACACAGTTGTTGTTGTTTGTTCGTTCTCAGTCGTCGCACATCGGTATTAAAAATGAATTCGTCAAATTTTATAATGAGTCTTTCGCCAGTCTGAAATCAGTCCTAATTTATTCGCTAGCTGGTCTATAGATTTCATAATAATGTTGCAGTGTATTTTTATCAAAGGTGCAGATCGAGAAGCTTCGTCAAAGCAGTCCACTGAAAACTTCTTGCCGAGTAAGAAGACAAGTTAACGAAATAACTCGGCGTTCATGAACATGTGCAAGCTCTGGCGTGGAACAACATCAAGGTGGGCAACTAATTTTGAATGGGCTACTGATTCCGACTTCTATAGAGAATAAATGCAGACTAAATTAAGATGGCGAACATAGTTTATACAATTAGGCGAGTGTAATTCGTCTAAGTCGCAAAATGGTGAGCAAAATCTGGCGGCGGATGAAATCGATGTGAGAAACCATTATTTATAAAATAATTGTCTACTGATTCAGACTTCATTGAGAATAACTGCAGACTAAATTAGGACGGAGCTCGACAACAGAATTAGACGAATTTTGTTCGAGCCACTGAATCAAATGCCTTGCTGTACAGTCAGTGTATATCAACAGCATATTATAGTTTTTTCTCGAGTATCATGAAAGTTTGTAAACAAATCATCTGACCGTTTTAGAGAACCATGTCTTGTTCCGAGCCAATAATATGTTCATTGTGTGAATCTATCATTCAGCAGATAATATTGATATACCCGGTAATTATCTGGAAAACGTCGATCACCATTTCTTCATTGCGCAGCTAAATATCAGGGCCTGTATTATCGTACATTAGTTACGATATATCACAGGCTTCGGATTGATCGAGATGGCCACCTTAGCCAATCCGAAGCCCACGATATACATGTATGTTCGAAAATACTGACCGTGTATCGAGGGGGTAGTATATAAACAGATCCATAAATATGATAGTAAACTGACAATTTTTCAACATTTGGTTAAATACCTGGTCCATACTATAACTTTAGTTATTCAGTACTCAACAATTATTATTATTATGAATCAGTGTCAGTCTCTAATTTTATATCAAACTCTCTAACGTTAAAAATCAAGATAACTATGTGTTCTAAATAGTCTAAAAAATAATAATACATATGTTCTTGTAATCATATTATTGAGCCTGTTTATGATAGTATTATACATGTACATGTTATGAAAAGAGTCGTTCAATAACGAACATGAAAGCAGCACTCCGTTAGCGCCAGTCAGACTTTTAAATTTTTATATAAATCAGCAAACTTTGTCAAGAGTTATCCTTATAACCCAGTCGGCCATTTTGGATTTTACATTTGCAAAATTTGTCATACATGTGTTGTCCTCGTGTAACACCGGACGTGTTATTCCATATTACTGATTTAGCTATCATGCAATATTTCCGACATAATTAGTAAAACTGACTATTTTATTTTTGTTAAATTAGTCATGTTTTATCCTTGTGCGACACCTTACATTTTGTTTTATATTCATGGTTCAGCTATTTTGCATTGTTTTGAGTTATGTAAATGTCATAAATTACACAAATTTTAGCGGCTATTTCGCTCCCATTGCAATTAATACATGTACACATGTGGATTTCGCATAAATGAGAATTCGGTGAAGGAAGGTAGTTTTTCGCATAAATGCAAAATTGGTAAAGGAAGAGTTATAGTCAGTTGGCCAGAGGTTTCGTCACCACTTGAGCGTGCATACCTAAAACCTTTTTTTAGTATGTCAAGGGGACCTCTGGGCATAACTAGCACCCGGTTTTCGGCTTTAAGGTGTGTGCATGAGTTTTTGACGGGCAAAATAAGATTTATTACGAAACCGCAAAAAAAATAATTCCATGAGAATAAATTACAAATAAACAAAACGTTTTGAAAATGACACAGAATCGACCATATATATGCACAATATCATTCAAAATGTAGCTTATGATGAAATAATTCACATTTTGTTAAGTTATTGGATCATAACGAAAAATTAGTAAACGGTAAACGGTTAAACCGAGTGCTTTCCCTATGCAAGTAAATCAAGGATCAGCCTATTTGTAGAACCAGTATTTTAGGGAGATAGATATATGGAATATGCAGGATACTACGTTGTTGTGATATACCATATACTGTTCAGTCAAAATAATAATATTAAACACGATAGTATAACACATGACACCTGGGAGAATGCATATGTATGCAAATACATGTGAAATAGATGCATAGAAATAAAGTTAGGGAGACCAGATAAGTATACATAATTATCATAAATATTCATCCTCTTATGTGCTTTACAGGGGACCGAGGTCATGCTCCTCCAGAAAAATGTCAAACTCTAAGGCTTAAAATGGTGCTTTCTGGAGCACATAAAAGCCCAAACTAGTAGTGTTTTTTTTTTGGGGGGGGGGATACTGAAGGGAGGGCGCAGCTCGTTCTGGATCACCTACTGATGGGTTGCATAATTCTATTGGGCTAATTCTTCTGGAGATAATATACCAAAGAGAGCAAGATGGGCACATCACAGACCCTAATAAACTGTTTCGGGTAAGTCGTCCTTTGTGGGTGTTTTTTTTAAGATATGTTACTTTTTATCATGGAAGTGAATTGACTTCTACAGCAGTTGATGATAAAGGGATAGTACAAGTTGATCACAAATTTATCCGCTTCTTTTAATTTAAATCTGCCATTTTCAACGCTTGAATAAATAGTATGGTTGCTGACATTACTCATATCAACAAAATTAACTGATGAAGATATAAACACATTTGCTGTGAGATGTTCGCTTCATCTTGCCTAATAAATAGTATAATAGTAAAGTTAACAGATATGTGCCACGAGATGTTATGAATGTATCAGGATGATACATTAGGTCAGTAGATTTACATGCATATATTGAACTGTACTATAGTGTACAGAAACGATATTATAGAACCACAAAGTTACAATTTATTGTTAAAATATGGCATCACAATGTAGGCACATTCCATTATAATGTCACTATATGATGGTATAATCTTGTCACAAAGCTTAAAATTTTATGTTATGGCATGATAGTGTCGATATATGATAATCATAGTAGGGCCTAACATAATATGGAATTATAATGACAATATATGGCAATAAAATATAATGAAAGCTATGTTTTTATACCCCAGCATGACACTGAAATGGCGGGATATTCTACATTATGCCATACAATGATGGGATGTAGCACTACAGTGTCGGGATGTGTTACTTTAATAAAATAATAATACTATAATATTGCACTAGTAGCTTTAGTTTAAAATATTACATCCACATCATTGTATAATATGGTTTAAATCAGCATACTGTTACAATAGGATGCTATATTTTCATAATATGGAGTTATAGTATTAGGATATGATACTTATTCCCCACAACATGCTATTATAATGTATATATATGACATTACCTAGTAGATATATGACATTTTGTTTAACTTTATATGACAGTGTGAGTTCTGGTAATAAAATTATATGTGGAGATATTGTGTTTTTTTCTCATTATCACGGAAATCTTGCACAATAGCTGAAGTGGTAATATAAAATAAAACTTGAGAAAGTCTGCTGATCTATATCAAATTGAAAATGGCCGACTGCTTTCGTGTTCGTTTCTGAACAACACTCTTTCTAGTCAAAGACAGCTATTAATCTTACCACATTACGTCTACTGGGCCTATCACTGTTCTGCCATTGATTTGTTGATAGGTAGGCCTATAGGTGTACACGAGGCATGGTGGTCTGATATTAGACCAGACCTGCGATTTACTACACCGTAAAGGCGTGGAGCATGGATTGTTATGCTCCTTTTATCCAAGAAAATGAAAGTTTTTTAACATATGGTGGTGTATGAGAGCGATCTCGACTTCAACTCAAGATACAGTAGGCCTGCACAATTTTTTAATGTTGTTTATGACATATGAGCTGAGCATGGGATGTAGGGCTTAGCTGTAATGTCACTGATTCTAACCAACCAGTTCTATTATCGACCTGATTAATCGAGGCCAAGTTTAGTCTTTCATAATTATGAAGGCAAAATGGAAAGTAGGTTAACACATCTTTTATTGGAAGCCATCTGTGGCTGAAATCTTAAATTGCAAGTTTTGTCTCATCCACTATGCTTACCCCCTGCTTATTGTGTCACCCAAGTGTACTATAGGGTCTACAGGGTCACATGAGTGCACATGTAGTTCACATGCATGCATTGGGAGATGGGGAGACGAGGATGAGGTTAATATGTAGCCCACACAAGGCTATACATTTCGTCGCCTCTGAGCTAAAGGATCCTATCTGCCACTCTGACGAGTGTCAGATAGGATCCTTTAGCTCCGAGGCGACGATTTGGTGTTTTCATTACGCATATAGGCATTATGACCTTAACACTTTACTACCCAGCAAACTTGAGACGTTGGCCCAACGTTGGTTCACCGATAGCCTATCGTCTACGATGTTGACTCAACAGTAAACCTAATGTTTGTTGGGTACGACAGTCCTGGCTAGTTAGCGCAAACCGTTGTAGGCTCAGGCATTGTTAGTCAGGGGCGGATCTAGCTTTTCACTGACGGGGGGGAGCGGGGGTTGAAACAAAGGAATATTTCACTGCAGCGCGGGGTCTCTGATTTTCAAAGGCTTTCTCTTTTTCTGCGCTTTTGAATATTACATCCCTGCCCAACAAGCTAGGTTGGGGGCAGATGTTAGGCCTTATTTCATAAAGCTGACACCTGATAATCCCCATCGTACCTTATTACCATGGTTATACTGATATTATTTATATTACAAATAAATGTATATACAAGACTTTCTCCTTCTTATTTTTTTGAAGTAAATGTTCCCAATAGATAGTGTGGGCTGTGGGGACTTGATAATTAACATAGGTCTAATCATCTAAAAAGTCTAGTAGATTTGGGCAAAATCGTTCACATTGTGATAAAAGCACCAAATTTGGTACAGAGCTGCTCTAGAGTATACTGATCGCTATTGGAAGTGGAACCACCTTGCAGCTGTAGTGTAAGGGCTTTTTTCGGGGCATTTTCAACCCCCCCTTATTTTTTTCAAAAAAATCAAGTAATTAGTAGTCAACTATTTTTTTTCGCCAAATATGTCTACAAAACTGTTTTTTAGTGATGTTAGTAGCGCATTAAAAAAAAGGGCGGTTCCATGGGGCGTTAGGGGTTATCACCCCCTTTTTCGACAAAATATTATAGTAGATGCCCTGAATTATAAAAAATCGTTCATAATGTCATAAAACACCAAATTTGGTACACAGCTACACAAAGCTATACTAATCCATATCGGGAGAAGAACTACC
Source organism: Flabesymbios commensalis (assembly GCA_964017125.1). Classification (NCBI taxonomy): domain Eukaryota; kingdom Metazoa; phylum Annelida; class Polychaeta; order Terebellida; family Flabelligeridae; genus Flabesymbios; species Flabesymbios commensalis. Next base: position 50,988,316 of record OZ024905.1, read on the forward strand.
GTGCAGCTGTAGAGTAAGGGCTTTCTCGGGGCATTTTCCACCCCCCTTTATTTTTTTCAAAAAAAATAAGTAATTAGTGGTAAAAAAACAAAATAACCAAGTATATCTACAAAATTGTTTATTAGTGATGTTAGTAGATTACTAAGAAAAAAATCAAGGGCGGTTCCATGGGGCGTTTAGGGTTCCGACCCTCTTTTTCAACAAATTATAATATTAAATGACCTGAATTAGATAAACTCGTTCATAATGTGATAAAGCACCAAATTTGGTACAAAATCAGCTACACAAAGGTATACTAATCCATATCAGTAGGGTAGCTTCCGTGTAGCTGTAGTGTAAGGGCTTCGTTCGGGCATTTTCAACCCTTCACCCCCTTATTTTAAAAAAATCGAGTATAATTGTTAAACATAATTAGGTATAAAATATTAAGAATATTTTTCACCAAACATATTTACAAAAATGTTTCTTAAGGATGTTAGCCCTTTTAATCAAAGCAGGGGCGGATCCATGGGGCGCGAGGGGGGGGGGGTGTCACACACTCCTATTGTTCATTTTTTAATTAAAAGAGCTGTAAATCAATATTAGAAAAAATGATAGCATAATTGAAATCATGGTAATTATATGTCCATATTGTTGTAAAGACAACTAATATAATAAATAAATAGCAAAAATAAACCTATTCATCAGTAAAGTGTCGAAAAAGCAATGTATTTTGGGTATAAAAGAAAGTTTTCTTTTTTTACTTGATACCTCAATTGCACAAATAGCGCTAATAAATGAATGTTTATTTTCAGCATAATTTTTATCTATGACTATGACTTTTAATAAAAGCTCTTATTGAAATCTTAAAATGGTTAAAAATAATGGTCGTGACATTGTGTGGGTCGTTTATAACTCAGGATCACTGAAACAACCTACAACAGAAAACAGAGCAACTGGAATCTGCAAAAGAGTTGTCGCTCATAGTAAACTACCAAAAATTGGCAAAGCTTGCTTAGAATAAACGAAATCAAAGTTGAGCTATTTGAATACCTGGCCTCTAAGATCTGTAAAATTGACATTCAAAGTAAAAAAAATGGTATACTACAATAGGTGAGGATGTTGGTTGTACATGTATTCCTCAAACATTGGACAAGGAGAACAAGAAGCCGATGGTAGAATCATACTTCATGTGGCCAGGCAAGGCTACCATAACACAAGGGGCCACCATTCAATCTCCAGGGGGCGGGCTGGAGTATTATTTGGAATAAATAATTTCGGATAGATGTGAAATAAATAATTTAGCCTACTGAACTGTTCTATCTATATAAACATGATAGTAATAAAACTTAAAATTTACAGCGCGCCGCCGAGCCGGGTTGAAATAAATAATTTATCCGCGACAAACTTCCACCTCCTCCCCCCCCCCCCACACACACACACTTTGGTAGTTTAAAATCATCTGCACGTCTAATGTTCCATAGCTTCACTGGGTGTGATACCGCCTCAACATTTACTGGACGAGGTAAAAAAAACGGCATGGGAGACATGGGAGTGTTTCCCTGGTGTGACAGAAGTAATCCTCCATCTTTCTAAGCAATCATATACACTCTCAGATTGTTTTTGAGCGGTTCGTTATATTGATGTAGGCCTACAACAAGATATGTGATGTATTGAAACTGAATATGACAAGTCAAATTATCTCCAGTCAAGGATCGCGAAACATTGAAAATATACCGCCTACTGAGGCTGTCCTTGTTGAGTACGCAAAAAGAGCGGCATACCAGGCTGGTTACTGCTGGGCTCAGTCCATACCAAAATACAGAAAGCTGTCAAGTCCTGCAGACTGGGTGGGTCCTGGTCATTGAGTCGTGGAGGCCTATGTGGACAGCCTTACCCGAGGCTGTTAAGTCATGTTTTGAGTTGGTAAAGTGTACATGGTAGTTGCCGAGAGAGCTGCAAAGGTATTTAAACAAGTGTTTAAAGCAAATCTTATTTGTACCGGACTGTGTAGATGTGATGGTAAATGCAAAGAGTTATTTGAGTAGATAAGTTTTATAGATTAATATAAGCTTATCAATTCAGTTGGTTTTAAATAATACTTGGACTAGAGCTAAGACTATTAACCAAGAGATTTGTCAAACATGTTTATCGCACACACATGATAAACATGGTATTGTTTCGTTTGGAATGAATACAGTATAATTACATAGTTACATTTAATAAACAGTAAAATTTTGTTCTGCTATAAACAAGAAAATCGTTTTTAAATAAATACATTGTATCGTGCTACTCAAAACAAATTTAAATGTGTAATTTTGACAAAAGAAAAACAGAATAGGAGAGGCGCCGAAAACAATACAAGGGGTGTTCAATGGTTATTTTTACAGCATTGTATCAGGTTTTATGTCTTGTGATGTTTTAAATGTGTTGCATTGACTGAATAAAGTGCTCACATTATTAATAAACACTTTAGTAGACAATTATGATCAACATATATATTTTTAAATTAATTATTCACATTCTTAGTACAAAATGTGGTGCTTTATGACATTGTGAACGATTTTACATAATTTAGGGCACTTATTATATTAGTTTGTCCAAAAAAAGCTGTGTGAACCCCTAACGCCCCGTGGATCCGCCCTTGATTTGTTTTAATAAATTACTAACATCACTAATAACCAATTTTGTAGACATATTTGGTGAATTTTGTTTTTTTACTACTAATTTCTTGATTTTTTTGAAAAAGTAAGGGGGGGGGGGTGGAAAATGCCCCAAAAAAGCTCTTACACTACATCTACACGGTAGTTCCCCTCTTGATGTGGATTAGTATACCTTGTGTAGCTTTTTACCAAATTTGGTGCTTTATCACTTTATAAACGATTTTATCTAATTCATGGCATTTACTATAATAATTTGTCGAAAAAGGGGGTGAAAACCCTTAATGCCCCATGGAACCGCCCTTATTTTTTTAAATAAACTACTAACATCACTTATACACAGTTTTGTAGACATATTTGGTGAAAAAAAATATTTTACTACTAATTACTTGATTTTTTGAAAAAAAAGGGGCATTTAAAATGCCCCGAAAAAAGCCCTTACGCTACCGCTGCAAGGTGGTTCCCCTTCCAATATGGATCAGCATACTCTGGTGCAGCGCTGTTCTAAATTTGATACTTTTATCACCATGTAAACGATGTCCCCAAAATATGACTCAAATCTACTGGACTAAAATGTGTTGGTAGACGTATATGACTAGTCTTAGCCATATAACGTTGAATAGGCCTAGTACATTTATCGATAATACGTGATAAAAAACAGTGTAGGCAAAAAAACAAAAACATCTTTGGAGAAGGGGGAGGGGGAGAAACCCCCTGCGTCCCCTCTTTATGCAGAACGTGGATCCGCGACTGGAAAATGTTTGAAAATAACATGCTTTCTATTTCGGTAAATTTTATTTGCACCGATAGGCGTGTGCACATTGCTCCAATAGGCGTTCAACCAGAAAAGGAACTTTAGTTTTGGCGAATAATTACAAAATAAAGCTACCAGTTTGCTCTCCACTCTAATCTTCGCCATTCGATTATATTATGACGTTCATATAGCTACTTACCAGCAAAAACGGGTTTGATAAGGACTATTAGTCCGGAATATCAGGATGGGTAGCCAATTGTTTTCATTCGTCTGAATAAACTACAGTCGCTATACGAGTAAAATAAACACCAGCGTTGTCTTTCTACAATCTAGTGTTCCGTGGATGGGGTCATTACACTAAGTAATTGAACTTTATGTCTTTATTTACACTTTTTGTGAGCCTTCAGTGCTCTAAATTGACATTTTGCGCCGAGAAGCGTTCATCCTTCGCCAAGAAGCGTTAACTTTGCGCCAATATGCGTCTTTTTGATTCTGCAGTGTGAATAAAGGCCAGTCACCCGTACAATCACACACATCCGGCACACAAAAAATAAGAATTTTGGTCGATGCGTTGTGATTCGCTGGGCGTGCGTCAGAATTCGTTGATGATATGGCGAAAACGCCGGATGAATGTTATTCATTTGTTTATATCAACTTCTGCACACATTTCTGCATGTTCAAAAACGTGGGTGTTTTTCCACATGCGAATGTAGACGCCAGAAGAACGTCAGACCAGTGCCAGTGTAAATCACACAAGCACGACGCACAGTCCACGCATGAAAAAATAAAATATAACAACATTAGTCCGGATTGTGAAAAATGTAGCAATTTGGTAGCGAATGCACAGCGTTGAACGCATACAGTGCGCATTGAACCCTAGAACACTGATGTCGACGATTATAGTAACTTTTATCAGTTTGTTTGGTACACACATTATGTAACCATTTTTTTGGAAAAAATGTAGCTTAAGTTTATGATAACTTTTTATGTTTTGATATTATTTCAACATAAGTTCCTTTACCAATTTCTCATTTATGCGATAACTACCTCCTTCACCAATTTAGCATTTATGGGAAATTCACATGTGTACATGCATTAATTGCAATGGAGATATTTCATTACATGTATACATGGTTGAAAATCGCCAACCAGAATGGTCAGTGATATGGACGCAATGCTCTCTTGCATTTCTAGTCTGTGCGATGTGCGCATAGCTATAAATCTGTATTGTGCCCAGGTGCTACTTCGGGGGTTCTGCTTAAAAAAGAAATCGGTTTCTGGGGGAAGTCGGTAAAGGGAGAGGCCAATTGAATCGTGTTACACAAAAACTCAAATGAATAAAAATTAAATGTCGTTCATCAAAGCTCTAATGGCCTGTTGCTCGAGTGCTGAACGGTCAGCCGGCGTGTGCCTAGCGCCTGCTTCGAGCGCTCATGTAGCGCATGGCAGGTGCGTTACCTGTGACAGCCAGGCACACTTAACTCTTCCTTTACCAATTTCGCATTTATGCGAAAACTACCTTCCTTTACCAATTTCGCATTTATGCGAAATCCACATGTGTACAAGCATTAATTGTAATGGGGATATTTTATCATATGCATGGTTGAAAATCGCCAACCAGGATGATCAGTGACATGGGCACAATTTTCTCTTGCATTTATTAATTTGTGTGATGTGCGCATGCGCATAGCTATAACCTGTATTGTGCCCAGGGGCTACTTCAGGGGTCCTCCTTAAAAATGAAGTCGATTTATTGCATGGGGGTAGTTTTACCACGGGGAAGTCGGTAAAGGAAGAGTTAAAGGCGTGATACAAAGTAAACGTACTCGGCATTGATATGACGCCGTTCCAGCGCCCCCTGCGTGTTTTTGGTGGTCTTCTGGTGTGTACATTGATGCGTTCTTATGCGTTCAGTATTTTGAACATGCATTACTTCTTCTGGTGCTAGCAGTGTGCACAAAATATGTGTAGCGTTAGTAGAGCGCGCTACACGAGCCAGCAACCAGTGCTGACGCACGAACAACGCTCCACTAAAAAATGATAATTTTTCAGTGCGTCCGTCGTGCGTCGACTACGTTTGACTTAGCCTTACATCTAGAAAATACCACAAAAATGACGGCACTGAGCGCGCATGTATAGCGTCCATCTAACGTGTTCCTAACGCATGACTGTCCAGCAAAAGTAAAACGTATATGGGCGTGCTAAACGACTCCCCAATTTATTCGAGCGGCGCGCTAGCAATGCGCTGTGCATTCGTTAGCTACATCGCCTTGCTACTGCACAGCACGTTAGCTAAACGCTGTATATTCGCTGGTTTATTCGTCTTATTTATTTTTACCATGCTGTATATTCGTCAAACTCGCTAACTTTTTTCTTCACCCGACAAAATTCATGGACGCATAACGACACCTTGCTCTCTATTTTTTCACCTAAGGCGTGGACAGTGCGTCGTGTATGTGATGTGACTGGGATATAATTTCAATCAAACAGTTACTAAAGGCGACTCATCATTGATACAAAGTCGTGTTTCCAATGCCTTGCCTTTGTCAAAAAGGTAAATTAATAACCTAATAATACTTTAAGTGTGAGCTTAACTCAGAAGTTTATATTTTGCAAAGTGTAATTTCAAAAAAAGGCAATATGTGTGTTCTAAATATTTCCATCGATGTAAGTTTCTGTATTATTCTAGCACTTTTTGTAATTTAGTTGTCACGAGCTATTTTAAAATGAAAAATGTGGATATACATGTATAATAGAATCAAACAAAAAATGTTTAATTTGTCACCTTCACTGCATTGCCATTCAAAGCTTCACCTGCAGTATATTTGACAAGTTATCATTGTTTTTCAAGTAGTTGATACTTTGCTATTTCGATTATTCAAACATATTAAGAAATCTCTTAAAAAGTGTCACCCGCACTAGAAATGGTAACTATAGATGATGATTGTCAGCAGCAGATGTTGACCCGATACTGGGTTAAAGCTGGAGTGCCGTCTGAGACGCCGGTGCCGCTGAGTCTTCATTTCGTGTTTGCCGAAATAAGTGGAACCTATAATACCGGTCCAAACATAACTATAATGATGATAATGGCGTGATAGATACCTACTGCCCTGATGTGTCGTTCGTGAGACAAGTCTTTACAGCCATTCAGTATATCTCAATATATCACTGATGATGATTATGACTTTTGACGCTATGCTGACAGTGTAATCCAGAACATGTCGCCCTGTCTCCTGACGTTCACCCAGTGCTGATTTATTGTTGGAGCTGGCCCAACGTGAAATCAGCACTGGGTGTACACCTCGTATTTGTCCTCCTGCACTGCAGTGCTGCTAACTGAGTTAAGTTTAGTGTAGCAGCAGCATGTTACAGGGAATCAGCAGACATATTTATTGCCTGGACTGTCAACGGTATAACAAGGATCACCAAAATGAATGCCCAGCCGGGTTTAACCCATTAAGTGCTAAGTAGGCCATTTAAGCTAGTAAATATATCGTGTTTTCTTGCATTGAAAATAAATCACATATATCAACGGTGCATGCTACCAGAGCTTCGTTTTCGTCTCAGCTAATAATTATATAAATATATGCGAGTACCACAGTGTTACATTTTGTTACAAGTAGAGTGTATCTTCAAAACCATGGTAATTGGGCAGTTTAAATAAGAACATTATTAACATCCAGAGAAACCTAGGCTATCTAAGCTACCTAGCCAGTTTGAAACAATATACAAACTGTACCAATATTCTACACATATACTAGGGATAGCGACAAATGGGTCGAAAGCGATGAATATTTATGTTGGTAGGCCTGCGTGTATATGTCCACAGTGAACACAAAGCATTTGTATAACATTTGAACAACTTCGGCCCAACGTCTTCGACGTTGGGCCAACATTGTACAGATGTTATACAAATGTTTTGTGCTTACTGGGAAATTCAGTTGCGGAAGGGTTAAATAATGGTCTGGTCAATACGACAGGACGTACACGGCCCACACAGAGAGTAAAATATGTCCTTCCGGGGCATTACCTACAGTTATTAGGGCATGTTCCACTAGTCATAGTAATTTATAGCAGCTAGCCATCTACATGCAGCTATGGCACCCTTTCGGCGTAACAGTGTGCCATCAAATCATATTAGCGCGCCACAAGCGCTCTATAGCCCACATTGCTAAATTAATACACAATAATCACGTTTGCGGGAGAAAACTGTTAGAAATCAACAATGAGCCACTGCTAATTGAAATTTGATAGCCGCGCAATATTCATCATTTAACATGTATGATTAGAAAAGCGGGTTTTTTTCAACGCAAAAAAACAACATATTTCAAGTTAGCTGCTCTAATATAGCTTACTGGTTTTGCTTCTTTTGGACATCGCGATAATGATTAGGTGTATGCATTCGTGCGAGCGTAGGCCTGCATAACAAAGACGAATACAAATAAAACACAATAATACAGATAGAGCTCACAGGCATTTAAAGAGGAAAGTTGACAAGCATAGCGGGAAGGTTAATAAGTTAACATGTATTTTTTCACTCGATGAATTATCAAGTGTGAACTGGTGTGATATTTCTCGAGAGGCCGCGACCCCTTGACAAACTGTCTGGTGCACGGTGTTGTATCTGCTCTGCACGTGTATATTATCTGGCTGGTCAGACCAGCGTCTGGAGATCCATCAATCCACGGGGATCCGGGTTTGAGTCTGTAATGTCCAGACTGTCAGTTTAGTATCACTGGCAGATAACCTGGTCATTGCTCTGTAGGAAGGCTTGCGTCGTCAGTCTATTAACCATCTGTGTACTGGTAGTGAGTTTATATAGTTTTATATCCAGATGCATTACAAAGTGGTTTGTTATAATGAAGTTCTGAACATAAAGTTTTACGCACGTTCTGCACTTCGTGGGGAGGTCATCAGTTTAAAGCCACGTTTTAAATTTTACCATTTTGGCAGTGGACATTGAATTCATTTATTTAAACAATACTAGAATTTTGAGGATAATCTGCCCAGAATTATGTATTGCCAATGTTATAGGCATACATTGCACATAACACTATAAGTAGTGTTGAATATTACGAGCAACACAAATTAAATCTCAATTTGTATGTGAAACTCAAGTCAATAACGTAAATACTGATAAGCGTGACAAATCAAATCATAATATTGTTGAAGCATACAGCAATATAATATAATTGTTTAAATGGCATTTTCTATATTTTGAATACTTTGTCCGGACCAGCAATGCCCTTTTATTCAGTTATAATAATAATAATAAATCATTTTTATAGCGCCATGTATCTGTCAGACAATCACAGGCGCTTCACATTACATGTATATTAATGAAAAACTAAACATCGGCAAATGCCATTTGAAAAATATGTGTTTTTAACACTTTCTTAAATGTGGACATCGATGATATTGTTCTCATATGCAGGGGGAGTGAATTCCATAAACTTGGAGCCTTTACAGAGAATGCTCTGTTCCCATAAGATCTGAGACGGGTACGAGACACGACAAGCTGTAGGTCCCCTGATGACCGTTATGATCTTGCTGGCTAATAGACCTGCAGCAAATCTTGCAAGTAATTTGGTGCTAGCCCATTTAGTGCACGATAGGTCATAAGTATGATTTTATACTCTATCCTATATTTGACAGGTAGCCAGACGTGAGTGTAGTTTATAGAAGACAGGCGTCATGTGGTCATACTTGCGAGTGCCTGTAAGTATGCGTTCTGCTATATTTTGGACTCTCTGCAATTTAGCAAGAGATGTCTCAGGGATACCAACCAGAAGAGAGTTACAGTAGTCCAATCTTGAACCAACAAATGCGTGGATTAGTTCCTCGGCAGCTTGTTTTTCTAAATAACGCGGAATATCAGCAATGTTTTTTAAGTTGAGCCATCATGGATTGGTATTGTTTCTGAATATGAACGTCCATTTTTAATGCATGATCAATGTGGACTCCCAAATTCCGTGCGGATACACTCGCCTTAACAAGGGATGTTCCTACTGTCAAAGTTTCAACACGTATTTCGTCACGGGACCAAGGAGCACACACCACTAAGAATTCCGATTTGTCGTCATTATATTTTAACTTATTATAACACCAAAATGAGACGTGTTGTTTGTAAATTAAATATTCACACTTATTTTGCATTTTTTTTCAGCTTGTAGGCCCAGCCCTATATTGAATATTACATGTAGTGACTATAGGAAACGACAGAACATTAATAATAACAGTGCTCAGAGGCGGGAAGCCAATCCAGCGCGGAGAGCAACTTTAGACGTTATATTCTGTCGTCTAAATTCACTGAAAGAGTAAATATATTTATAATGGTCGTAGACCCATAACATGGGTATTCAAATGAAGCGGAAAGAAGGCATTTGTGATGATTTCAAATTGAAAACAACAACTTTTTTGTCCCTTGGTTTAGATGAAACATTTCAGTGCCTTAAGAATTAACACGTGGGACTATAGGCATTATCCTGGCCAGACAATCCTGGACTCGCTACAACCAAGGAATCTATAGATTAATATCTGCCATTTAATTTTGCGAAGACATTTCCTGAGGTGGTATGTAATAAAGGGTTATGTTATTGCAATTTACTGGTCATTAATTTAACTAAAATTTTATTTGCAAGAGCCTAAAATACACTTTTCCTGATATGCAATTCCGATCCTATTAGAATGAATTCGGTTTTACTCAGACTGAGTTTTAACTTCACCTTGCATGAAGCAAGCCTACCCCCTAATTTAAATAGCAGCTGGGGCCCATCCCACTAACCATCTTAAAATTAGGATCATCTTAACTTTCCTTATTTGCATTAAAAAAGTTAAGATGATCCTAACTTTTTTAATGCAAATAAGAGAAAGTTATGATGATTTTAATTTTAAGATGGTTTGTGGGATGGGCCCCTGAATGATGGCGGTGATTGGTCAATCTCATCATGTGACAAGCTAAGCAATTCTTTCACTGGTCGTGGTAGCATAATATACGTAATTTGTCCGCCAGGTATTGGCTTGCGACATCCACTTAAAGATACTCTGACACATATCGCTAATGCTTTCAAAGATTGCTGAACATTCTCAGTGAATTTATAAATCTTATTGTCATCTGCATAAAGATAAAAATGAAATGAATCGGGCTTTAGGCCACCTTTGTGCACATATAGGCTAAACTGGGCCAGGAGAGCCTCCTGAGGATGGTGAGATGATTGAGATGACACTGTCCTCCAGACACAGGATTCGAAATTCGAGCCCTGGCGGTCTGAGGCCGAGCACGCTACCTCTCGGTCACGGAGGCTCCCCACAATACTGACTTTCACACGTGGATGGGGAAGAAACATTTTAGTTTCTTTCAAACCGCCGAGACCGGGAACCGAACCCCGAACTCTGGCGTGAAAGGCAGCGGTGCTAACCACTACCCTAGGGCCCCCGCCCTGCATAAAAATGGTGACTCAACTACAAGAGACACCTTACGCCAGCCTGTAAGTTAGTATGGTGTGATCGATAGTGGCAAAAGCTGCAGACAGGTCAATGCAGTGACTTAATTCTCCCTTAGCTAGAGAAATGGCAATATCATTATTGGTTTTCATCTAAGCTGATTCATTTGAGCGACGTTTACGATAAGCTGACAGTAATGGATATATCTAGAAATGAATAATAAACATACATACATAACATCCCATACGCTTCTACTTACACATTTTATTTTAAAACAAAATATACAATTTTGATTTAAAATTTATGATTATTATAATGTTAGCTTTAAAGAGGTAACTTTTTTTACCCTCTAACATTTATGGCACAGCTGAATTTTAGTTTTGAACCTTCGGATTATTGATATTCTTCATACTTGACTTGAACACAACCCCGGACTAGCTAAAAATGTATTGGATCTTGAATCAAACATAAGTTCAATTTATTCCACTTCTCATAGAAGTACTTATTATTTTATCTAAAATGAGCTTGATAGCATGGTAGTCTTTTGACTTTCAACTGTGCTTTATTGATCAAGTGAAAATAATGCCAAATGTAGCACTTGTAAGTCTTTGCTGTAGAGCCAAGCACGATTTTGTTTCCTAAAGTAATGAAAGCATTTAACTCTTCCTTTACCAATTTCGCATTTATGCGAAAACTACCTTCCTTTACCAAATTCGCATTTATGCAAAATCCACATGTGTACATGCATTAATTACAATGGAGATATTTCATTACATCAATGGTTGATAATTGCCAACAAGCATGTTCAGTTACATGAACGGAATGTTTTCTTTCATTTTTAAATTGTGCGATGTACGCATGCGCATAGTTATGACCTGTATTGTGCCCAGGGTCTACCTCAGGGGTCCTTTTAAAAAAAAATCGGTTTATGTGGGTAGTTTTATCAGGGAGAAGTCGGTAAAGGAAGAGTTAAGCATGCAAAAACTGTATCTGAATATCCTCGCTCGTCTCCCGAAATAATTAATATGATGACATTTAAAACTATTAGCAAGTTTTAATTTATGGTATTGGCTAACGGAACCATATCTAAATTATTACAAATAGCGTTGGGCCCATGGTTCCGTTATTTTTATTTTGTCTCGTAAATATGATACATGTATCTAATGCAGATACTCCACATACGTATTCCAAATGTGTACAGGTCGTAGCTAAGATGTGTGCATTTATACTGTTAAAGGAGTTTTAAAGATTTTCAAAAGGTATGATAATTAAAGTGTCAAAATAACGACGGTAAATAAGAAAATGTATAGAAAATATTTGTGATTATTTTTATTTTAAAAATACATTTTTTTTGAAATGATATAAAATAATTATTTCAAATATTATTTTAATGTTTTTTATCCTCAAGTACACACCGTGTACGTTTATTCTAATTCTAGATAAGTGATCGAAAAGATTTTTGTAACAGTTGTACATGTAGCTCAATATTGTAATATAAATTTTAAATATTTTTTGTAGGGTATCATGATTGAAGTGTCAATTTACCTTTTGATTGAAAAGGGTATATTACATGCATTTATAGTTCTTATGTCATAATCAGTCTAGTATCCCGACTCTAACGGGAAATGGAGCAAAAATGTTTTAATCCAATAATTTTATTATAACTCTTAGTTTTTAGTTTGCTCCCAAAGTAGCCATTATCTTGGATTTATCTTGCGTTACATACTAAAAACATTGACCAGAGTATTAAACAATCCTTTTTATAACACTACTAAATCATTGTTATCTTCATATATTTAAAAAAATTGGTTTATGACTTATTTTATAGCCATACACTTTAATTTTAATGCAGTTCAACCCAATGTCGAACCCAAAGGCGAACTACTGTAAAAAAAATTGTATTGATGGATATACTATGGGGTGTACTGATTCATGAGAACTAAACATAAATTATTCTTCACTTTTTTTTCCACAAAATGACCACTACCACCAAACTACTGTTGTATTCAGGCTCGCCAGTTCAAGCTCAACGGGATATTTTGTCAACAGCGACAAATGGATTCATTCATAAGACAAATACATACATGTATGTATGCATCTCGTTAATCATGCCATTTGACCACAAGACAATGATCACGTTAGTGATATACTGTGTGGTTGCCCTGACATGCCGTTGGTGAATTTCAGCGCTGGAGAGTGCCTATAATAGGCCTATCCAACCGTGATTCAATGCGTCATATCACAATTATTATGGCAGGTGTGAGTACTTATGATTTGACGTCAGCTGGCTGGCTGGCTGGCTGCGTGTATATATATCTAGTTGTCCCATTCCAAAGCATGATGGATGGGTTCATTCAACTTTGATAAAAAGAGCGATTTTTGGGACTGTCATTTATGGATTTTATTATGACGTATCGTTCACACAACACCTCAAACTATCAAGTATACACCGAGGACTACCCAGGAAACACAAAATATTTGTAAATAACATTTTTACAATGATGGGCCAATGTCGAAGACGTTGGCCGACGTTGTAAAAATATTATGCACATGTTTTGTGTTTGCTGGGTAATAGACAGTCATGTCCTCGCTAAGTGATGGGGAATTTAATTTAAAAGTTTTGTGATTGATATGAATTGAAATAGCCATATTTAAGTAACTAATACAGTGTCACATGCAACTAAAATTGGCAAATGTTTTTTTTTAAACAAACTTAACAGTTACTTAATGTGTAGCATGTTTGTTTTCTTTCTAAGCAAGTCAAATAGCGGCGTGGGAGCATTGTGTATGGTTTTACCCTTCCCAACCCTTACAGATTTGCCCTTAAAATTCGAAGTGAAGTGCGTAAACACATCATTATGTAGCGCTTAAATGGGTAAAATATTTTTTAACGGCTCTTGCATGTAATTCTTTGGAAAGCACTTAAAGTTGATGTGGTATATTTCACATGTCAAAAAATGAAATGAATCGGGCTTTAGGCCACCTTTGTGCACATATAGGCTAAACTGGGCCAGGAGAACCTCCTGAGGATGGTGAGATGATTGAGATGACACTGTCCTCCAGACACAGGATTCGAAATTCGAGCCCTGGCGGTCTGAGGCCGAGCACGCTACCTCTCGGTCACGGAGGCTCCCCACAATACTAACTTTCACACGTGGATGGGGAAGAAACAATTTTTGTTTCTTTCAAACCGCCGAGACCGGGAACCGAACCCCGGACTCTGGCGTGAAAGGCAGCGGTGCTAACCACTACCCTAGGGCCCCCGCCCTTCACATGTCAAGTTAACCCAGGAGATCAAATTCTTCCGACCAACCACTTGATCTGATAAACTATATGCTGGTTTTGTGTAATCCGTGATAATCCGAATTTGACACAACCAGGGTGACTGGTGCGACAGGTGATTCCTCTAATCATCCACTCATAAAATCACCCATGCTGTCGAGAGATCACCACTGTGGTACCAGCGACTGGTGCGGCTGGTGATTCCTCTAATCATCCACTCATGAAATCACCCCTGCTGTCGAGGGATCACCACTGTGGTACCAGCGACCGGTGCGGATGGTGATTTCTCTAATCATCCAATCATGAAATCATCCATGCTGTCGGGGGATCACCACTGTGGTACCAGCGACTGGTGCGGCTGGTGATTCCTCTAATCATCTTGGTGTTTCGCGCTGACGTAAGTCAATGCATTTTTTAGATTGTTTTTTAACATGTTAAATGCAATGTACATACTCTCACTCATTATGTAATTACTCGGCTTCTACGCTTTCCAGAGGGTTTTTTGCTATATGCAGTAGCTATTTTATCTCTGGTTTTGGTGCGGGAAACTTAAAAATATCATGCCAATGCTGTTTAACTGTAGGTTATTTCAAATAGTTCTGATGCATATTGTATTTAACCTGTGCTTGTTTTAGTATATAATGCCGTTTGATTTTAACATGTTTAAGTTAACTTAGCATGCATATTTTACCGAACTAATCCTGTTGTATATAGTCTTGTAGATATGTTCATTTTTAATGACGCATAAGTCTGCATAGACTTACCGTCGTCAATAAATATCTATCTATCATATCTCGCTCATGCCTACATGATACTGTTATTACGGACTATAAAAGTGATGAGCTTGTTGTTGTGGAACTATAGATCTTAGGGAGTATAGAGTGCACACACGATTTACGATATGGAGATGCTCAATGTCGTGACATAACTACAACAAATAGGCAGATCCGATAAGATTAATGTTTTATATTTGTAGAAGATATTTTTGGTTTAATGAATCGTATTCTGTATTAGCATACTTAGGAGCTGTATTGTTAACCCAAACAAAAAACAAAAGGGTAAGTCAACTCTAAATCATTGCATTATTTCTTCCTTTTTTTGAAATCACATTATCATTTTTTTATTCATAAAAACCATGTTGTCACCACTGTCTGTTTGATTTAATTTGTACATGTACAAATAACGTAATAATATTTAAATGTGATGTAAAATATCCACTATACAGAAAAACATATTATCTACACCACATATTACCTCGGTCACAAAGGTTCGTTCGACAAATAATATGAATCATTCCCTATTTTTTTTACGCTCGTACAGCGACACATAGTCGTAATACTTTTTTGCGAAATTTTGAAAGTTACCATTAATTCGTAACATCGACTTACTATCGCCTCACAATCACCGTACCCACACATTGAGGCGCTGAGCCTGATACGAGCATCGCATGAATGTTAACATTCGTACGGCGTCCATACGAGTGGTCTGTGATAACAACTTGATGAATAATCACGGCATGGGTGCTATCACCGTAGGAATAATGGTGCCATTTTTGTTTAGCTCGGTAGTTCCATCACTTTAAAGCCTGGCAACGTACATGACCCGTACGAATGCCGTATTAACGAACTTGGGTGAATTTCTTGTTGCGTTCTGAAGGCGGTCGTAAGAATAAAATAATTATTCTTACTCTGTTCTTAAGCTCTTAAACAGTTCATGGACTTGTCTAAGAGCTCCATCGTACAATCGACGTGGGAACACTAAATGTAGCACATAATTAAAATGTTCGCAGATTATTCTGTCACGATAGCCGTATCACAGAGCGCAATGCCTGATCAAGTTGATATCACGGAGTGATTACAGCGTGTGTATGAACGCCGTAAGAACCGGGGTGGTCGCACTATCTCCATAGACTGTAAGTATGTCGCAATGACCCACCAATTTGTTTTGATAGCGTTTGTATGAACACAGTACAAGCTTGGCCACACGACTCCAAACCCAAACTACCAGTGAGGCCGACCTCGCTGTCACAATGTCAAACTACAACCGGACTTAATGTCTTAGGTCCGGTTGTAGTTCGATCCCGACCGCGTCTGAAGTATGTCATTGAGGTTGTGTATAAAATTATCATGTAGTGTTTCGAGCTGTCCAAAGGCCTGGAGTACGTATGGTTGTATTATGGTACTGGGTACTATAAAGAGCCTTTGAAGTCAATCGATAAGAGAAGGGCATATAGTGCCGTCTTTGGTCTACCCTCTGTCGCGATTATTATATGATTGTACAGAACCAGTGATCGAGCTGAAATATCAGCAATACCACCCTCCCACTTGTTAGGTATATAGAACGCTACGCAAACCAAACAGGAAATTTTTGATTCAATGTTAAAATATAATTGTTGGGCGACCGTCTACGACGCCAGTTCAAAATTAAGCTGAGTGTTTTGTGTGGGTCATATTATGGCCGGGTAAAACACTTGTTTCCAAACATGCCTCGACTTCGTCCTTTTAATCACTATTAACAAGCAGGTGGGTTAAAACAGTAACTGTCAACAAAAAATGACAAAAACTGTCTTTTATGTGTTCCATGTGATGGGAAATTAAGTTAACTTATGTTTAGACACTTTATTTGCTGTTGTACATCGATTATTAACAATACTATGATGATTAAATGATTTCGCGAATTGGGATGACGGCCATTTTGAAAATTTTGAATACAAAAATTTGCTCAGCAGGAATTTTTGGGGACTTTTCATCAGAAAAATCAGCTTTCTACATTTTTCTCCCAAGTCAGCATGTTTTTAGACCTAATGTTCCTGCACTACGACGAGGCCGATGTCATCTTGTGAGTCTTCAGTGACGCTACTCAACATTTATGATTTCAATGATTAAAATAAAAAGCTATTAAAAGCCTTTTTATTCCGCTTATGGCTTATTTCTTTCTTTAAATAACTATTCAATTGAATTATGGTTATTATATACTTAATTTCCATTAACCCTTTAACCGCCAAATTATTCAAATTAATTTTCACCCACTTGAAGTTGTGTCTCGCTGGCGCGATCCACAACGTCAAGTGGGTGAAAATTATTCAGATTTGACAAAATGGAGGTCAACTGTTTTTAAATATTGCTGATTGATGTCACATTTTATCTCTAATATGCTCAAAAGGTGGTACCTAATGTGTTAATAAAAAATGAACACGAATATATGCGGCACCGGCGGTTAAAGGGTTAATGTCAAGAGACCGCACATTTTAAGCTTTCTCTCAACTTAAACGTTAAGCGCTACTTTGGATGATCACTATAGCAGTTGTACATTAATCTTAAAAACATATACATACATGTACGCGGCAAACACAATAAATCGATAAAATGTTGGTTTAATGGTGGGCCAACCTCGGATGTGGCATAAACAAGCAAATCATCAATCAGTTATGTCACATAATAGGCTCTTTCACATTTAGCATACCTTCATATGCAGATAAAAAATATATATGTCCGCGAACATCGCACGTGGCTCTTATGGTGTTCATAAGGCGATCTCTCATACTGTACTATACACACTGATACGTATATCAGGGGTTTTTGCGACGTCTGTAGTGGACTTTGTGAATATTTCCAAGACATTTCTACGAGCTTATTAAGAACGGAATACGAATATGTTTTTTTACGGCTGCCTTGCAAAGCCCGCAGGCCGATTGTTTCTAAAATGATTGTTACGGTGTTCGTACATTGTGATCGAGGCACACGGTTCCGCCTGGCTATAGTGTGTGTCGGTTACAGCAGTCTGCCTGCATGGATATTCACTCAGATATGACAGTTTCCAAGCGGAACCATTATAGTCCATGAGCCAGGTGGGGTCATTGGTACCACAAAGAGGTACACAAAGTCAATGGTACCATCTTATTCAGTATGTCATAGTGTACATTATTTGGTATGATAGCAATCTAAATCTGGTAGCTTAAGGTCTCACGCACCTGATTACTGATTCTTCTGGTGATATACATGTCCAGTTTTTGTCGTTGACACGTGTAACTTGGGATTATCATAACCACAATAAATTATACACCATTTTCAAGATAAAAGTATAATTGTGCAAATTTGTAAATAAAAAATGCGGGTCATACAGTTGCATTTTTCGTAAATGCCCACAGAATACAGATAACTTCAATTTCAAAACTACTGATTCCGTTGGAGAGATATAACGTGATTATGAGTCATGTAGCGTCATTGGTGCCACAGAATGAAACAATTGTGCAGTGATACATTTTTTGTTCAAACGGGAACTTCATCTGGTCTAATCACAATCCCTAATTGGTATCAGAACAGCATTGTTGTTTATGTAGGTGTATGCATATTCCCTATCACTATCGCTGTTTTCTACACGACCGTGTCGATGACATTATCGCTGCCAAATTGATGTATGTTTGAAAATAATTATGGAGTGGGAAGATGATTTTGATGGAATTCGTAATCCTACTTTCCAAGCAAAACTTGCACGCCCTCAGCTAAAGTGCACCATCCACTGTACAAATGACACTACAAAATTAGTATCCACAGCCAGTCTTCAATCATGGACGACACTACTGAATGCCGCGCAAATCCGAAAACATCAACCCCTTCTAGAAATAGCAGAACATGTGAATCAGGGCGAAATCCCGTCTGGTTTGTACCACAGAAAGTGCAGATGTATTTTTACAATGAAGCGAGATTTGGAAATTATCAAGGAAGACAGAAATGCTGAAATCAACTATGAGCAAGGAACCTCTTCAATTAGAGTTTCACAAAGAAATATATCTGGCCAACGTGGCTTCTCTAATGCACTTTGCTTATTTTGTGAGAAAGTTGACAAATATCAAAAGGGTTCTAGAACACGGGAACCTCTCATTTTGTGTGCTGATCTTCGCGCAGATGATAAAATTCGAAGAAAGGCTGCCGAAAAATCTGATGAGAGAATTCTAGTAGCAGCATATCTAGATCTCGTAGCTGCAAAGTGTCATTATCACAGGAATTGCTACCTAGAATATACACGGACAGAAACTCCTTCTACAAGTACTGAGACAAATGAACTAGATCCTGGTGTGCTGTATTCCAAACTGGAATATCAAGCATGTAAAAAACTATGCAACTTCATAAGAGTTCACGTCATACAAAATCCCAAAATTAGGTGAAAATGACAGACCTGACAAAACAGCTTGTGAAATATATGCACGAATTAGGAGTGCCAGATGTAAATTTGTGCACACGAAATCACATAAGACGCAAGCTAGAACTGGAATTTCAAAATGCACTTTCATTTTTTCCCAATACCACGGGCAAACTCCTTGTGTATTCAGATAACCTGACAATGGAACAGCTAGTGATAGATAATTCAGATCTGAGAAAGGAGCTTGATACTCTGAAAAATAAATCATCTGATATTGATGCTGTTTTAAAAGCAGCAGCTTATTATCTCGGAAGCGGTCTGAAAGAGGTGCGAGCGGATATGTCATGGATCACACAGACCACAGATATGACAAGTGCTGCAAATATGGTTCCTGATTGTGTAAATAAATTCTTGCAGTTAATTATATCAGGATAACTCAGTGATTCGCCATATCAAAGAACACAACGCCTGGTAACATCATATGGCCAAGATCTTATTCATGGTGTGAGTAATGGACAAATAAAAACCCCGAAACACATTCTGCTGCTGATGGCAGCGAAAACTCTCACTGGTAATGCACAACTTATACAGATCCTAAACCGACTTGGCCATGGTTTGTCATATTCTCAGTGTGAAGAGATTGACACCACACTGTGCCTGAACAAAATGTCAAATATACCGGAAAAAACTGTTGCTTTACCTTACAATATTAAACCCCATGTTTTTACCACACTAGCATGGGACAATATTGACAGACTCGAGGAAACTTTGTCCAGAGCCGGGACATCACACCGCGTAAATGGGATAGCCATCCAACAGAAGGGTGAGCGCTCACAGCTACCAGCGACAACCACAAGGTGTACCTTTAACATGCAAAAAAGGCGCACTATTGAGCCATCAGAAAAACTGATTCCCATATACAATGCTGGAGAACGTGTTGGTCAACAAACAAGAGATTATGTCCTAGTGCGCAACAAAGACTTGGAATACAATGCCAGGGGACATAACTTTCTCTGGATTCTAGCACGTCTTCATTCACAACAATCCCTTTCGGTGTGTGGGTGGACGGGTTTTAACATAAAAACACATGATTCTGTGTCTGTCAGTCAAGATTACATTGGGTACCTTCCTACAATAAATGCCCCAGCAACACAACTCTCAACTGTTCAAGAGATTATTGTACAATCTGTCAAGATTAAAGAGACACTTCATTTGGAATCTATTGTTTTGGTCTTTGATCAGGCTCTTTATGCAAAGGCAGCAGAGATCGTCTGGAAGCAAAACCCCAAATTTGAGAGTGTCATTCTTCGTCTTGGTGTTTTTCACACATTGTGCACTTTTTTAGGAATCATAGGGAAACGATTCCAGGACGCAGGACTGGCAGATATATGCATTGAATCGGGGGTTATAGCAGAAGGCTCTCTAGCAGGTGTGTTCAGTGGCAGAAAATATAATCGTTCCCTTCGTTTCCATAAGCTAATGTACGAAGCTCTGATGAGGCTTGCCTGGAGAGGATTTTCCGATTGGATGAATGACCATAGCGACATCGAAAAGCTGCATGTGAACACGGCTTTAGATAACATACAGAAAATGAGCAGTGATATAAATCAGACATCTATCAATGACGTCACCTATCATCCCTCATATGCTCATCTCAAAGGCTTATTCGATCAGTACATGTGCTTTCTTGATAAAGACAATGGAATGCTCTCCTCTTTCTGGGTGTCTTACCTTGACATGGTAGAAGTGGTTTTAAGTATGGTGAGAGCAACCAGGCAAGGCAACTGGCAGTTACATCTAGTATCTGTACGCTCTATGGTACCATGGTGCTTTGCATATGACAACGTCAACTATGCACGCTGTCTGTCTTCTTATATTGCTGACATGTCACATCTACCAGATGAGCATCCTGAAGTCCAAGCATACTTTGAGTCCGGAGGTTTTTCTGTTCAACTCGGACGTGAGAACACATTCGGCAAGATACCTGTTGATCAAACAATTGAAGAGACAGCAAACAAAGATACACAAACCTCTGGTGGTACAAAAGGCTTCAGTTTAAAGGCAGGAGCAGTAATGAGATACTACAATAATGCAGAGTACCGTACTATGTTCTTAAAACAGCTAAAGGACATGACCGGTATCAGCAGCACTCCAGCTAGGCACACAGAGTTTCAACCATCAAGAATAACAAAGGATGAAGCTGATATTGAAAAACTTATTGAAATGTTGGACAAAAGTTGGATCAATCCATTTGAACAATCCTGTGATATTGTTAGTCTCTCGACAGGAAAGCTAGCCCCAGTTGATGTAGCAGGAGATCTTATGAAAGCAAATGAGGTCAGTGAACAAAAATATATGGAGTTCCATAATTAAAGATTCGCCTCCAATCCGACAAAAAAATTCCACGGTACCCTGCTAAAACAAAAACTAAAAACTTTCAGCGCGATAGCAAACAACAAAAAACAATCAAAGCGGCTGGGAAAAATGTGGTTGTCAAGGCTGACCGGACTTTGTTTGCACATATGGTACTCATAGCTCAGAGTAAAAACCTTCAGATCCAAAATGTCCTCACTCACCCACTTGGCCCAGTTCCATGGTCTCTTCCTACTGATCAGGGTTCACTCAGGAAGACAGCAAAAGCTGTGCTAGCAAAAGAACTTCAAAAGCATGTTCCAGTGGCAGAGGATATGCCAGAGCCATGCGCAGTCATTATTGATGGTATGGGACTTGTACATAAGTTGAAGGGAGACAACAAAAAATTCTCAGATATTGCCCAGTCTTTACTTGCTACTGTGCTGAATGAGTTTCCTTCCGCCAAGCGTATTGATATGGTTTTTGATGTATATAATGACGAGTCCATCAAGAATGCTGAGAGAGAAAGTAGAGCACCAGAAGCTTGTACCCAGTACAAAAACATTACACATGGTCACACAGTTCGACAATGGAGAATTTTTTTGGCAAATTCAAGTAACAAAACAGGCCTTATACATTTCCTTGTGTCTGAGTGGCAGCACCAGAAATACAGAAGTCAATTGCACCAGAAAATCATCGTGGTGACCTCTGGAAGTGCGTGTTACAGGTATAGCAGCGTTGATTTTCAGCAAGTCTCAGAGCTTGCATGTACTCACGAGGAAGCTGAAACACGTTTGCTTTTTCATGCAGAACATATAGCAAAGTCTGGTTTCCGTTCTGTTGTGATAGTTTGTGACGACACTGATGTCTTCGTTCTGTGCCTTGCCTATAGCAGAAGGTTATTTTGTCAACTCTTCAGCAAACATGGCTCAAAAATTCGCACTGAATTTATAGATATTGGGAGTATCGTCATAGCGATTAGAAACGATGTCTGCACGGCACTTCTTGGTCTACACGCTATGACAGGATGCGATACAGTTAGTGCTTTTGCTGGCCGTGGCAAACTCAGTGCATTGAAAATGGTTCAAAAAGATGAGTCTGTGCAGAAAATGTTCAGTGTTCTTGGAGTCAACTAGGATGTGTCAGATGTTCTATTTGATCAATTGATGAGCTTCACGTGCTCTCTATACAGTCCCAAAGCTGGGACCATAAAAGCTAACGAGCTACGCTACAGACTGTTTTGTGCTAGAAAGGGAGAGATAGAGTCACATATGTTACCTCCAAGTGAAGATGCACTGCGGAAGCACTGCAGTCGTGCTAACTATCAGGCAGCTATCTGGAGAAGGTGTCCCAGTTGGGAAAGGATGGAAGAGAGACGATAACACTGATGAACTTGTTATTGATTGGATGAACGGCTTACCAGCACCTTAAGCTGTTCTTGGATTACTGTCATGCAAGTGCTCAAGAGCCTGTTCCCCTGGTGTTTGCCAGTGCCTATTGAATGGTCTAAAGTGCACCAATATTTGCAAACTTCAAACTTGCGATAATCAAGGATCAACGGAACCACAGATGAATGATACAGAATATTCTAGTGATGAAGATCAATAAAAACAAAAATAAATTTTAAAAAAATCTATTTCGAAGTCATTTTTTTCTCGTGTTGTTGTGTTTTACTTGGCCTTAAACCCTAATTTAGAATATAGGATTTATTTATAACCGCAGACAATGAATATGGATTGATAAAATAAACTAGTTTTTAAATTTAGGACACAAACGTATTCATAATTCATGAAAGTGAAATAGTGTCAAAAGTTAGAGGGTATGTTGATATTTAATGAGAAAAAACACATTAAGCTACTACATACAGACTGCTATCATACAAATAAAAAATGGTACCTTTTTGTGGTACCAATGACCCCCTATATTGGGGTCCTGGCTCATGGACTATTATCTTATTATCTATAACTGGAATATAAATAAATCATATCAGGGTAGAAATATTATTGAAACTGAATGATTAGCTTAGTAATGAAAACTTAATTATCCACAAAATTGTAGCTCGTTGAATTGCAGTACCACGACAATTTCGATTATGTTACATAATATTATATAACTGTTCCGCTTAACTTGAATACCCATGCTACGGCAATATGGCCATATGTTTACTCTTACAATGCCGGATCGACTTTAGAGGTCAGAATCTGATGTCTACAGACGTCAGATTTTGACGTCTAAAGTCGATCACCTCGCTGTAAAGGTTAA
Source organism: Flabesymbios commensalis (assembly GCA_964017125.1). Lineage (NCBI taxonomy): Eukaryota > Metazoa > Annelida > Polychaeta > Terebellida > Flabelligeridae > Flabesymbios > Flabesymbios commensalis. Next base: position 51,012,187 of record OZ024905.1, read on the forward strand.
AATTATGTTTGATGGACATCAGATATCAACAAACCAAATTACAGATAATACATCACCATGTAAAAAAGAAATAAAACATATTTTTAGATACAGTGACTTAATATCAATAAGTAAAAAAAAAAAGATTTTTCACACCACCAGAACACCCATATTACTGCACATTTTTCAAAGCGAAGTATACGAAACAGATTATTTTTAAGAATGGGTGGCGATTATTCATGTTACTTTTTCAGTTTCAGTGACATTTTCAGTCCCGTGGAAAAAACCCGGAAAAACATCATTTTTATACCAACGTAAGATGAACATCAAATATTCATGTGATATATAACATTCAATATATAATTACACACAATGTTCAGAAGAGCATGAGGAATTAATAAAGATAAATAGTGACACGTTAAGGGGTTTTGTCAAGTTGAAAAAAATCAAAAAATCCGAGAAAAACTCGGAAATGGGTGGGTGGGTCAAGCCCCAACTCAGATTTTTTTTTTTTCAATTGTGTGTTTTTTTGTGTTGTTTTCATGTTTCAAGATGTTTCAAAAAAAAACATTAGATGGGGGTGGGTGGGTGAGGTCTGACCAATCCGAGTTTTTTTATTTTTTTTAACTTGACAAGACCCCTAAGATCACAAATAAAAAAAACATGATTTTCACACCACCGTAACACCCTTAATACTATTTATTTTCAAGTGAATTATAAAACATAATATAGATCATTGAAGATAATGTTGCACACACTGTTCAGAGCACACAGAATAAAAAAATATTCCTTTTTAAATATAGTGACACTTTAGGCTCAATAGGTACAAAATAAGAAAATACACGTTTTTCACACAACCGTAACACCCTTAATACAATTTTGCAATATAAAACCAATAGTTTGGAAAATCGGTTTGCGATTATTCCCTTCAGTTCTAGTGAAACTCTGGTTTCAATAAATGACCAATTAAAATACAATCATTTTTACAGCAACCAACGCCATTGATCAGGTACACTCCTAATCTTTCATGCCTAATTACATGTTTTCCAAACTGCTGGTAAAATCACCATTATGACATCTGATACAGATTTGTTTATTTATTCCCCGGCACAAATATCCATTGCTGAGGCATAAATACTTCCACCGAGTTTACACAGGGAGCAAGAGCGGAGCGATTCATCTTGAGCCAATATTATATAACACACATAATCCTCTCATGGTGGACGTCCTAATTGGTTTCCATGCATTTACAGGAGCATTATTCAAATAATTGGCAAGATAGATAGTAAAGGAAAAATAATTTGCTGGAAAATGAAACAAAAGTCTGAACCAAATATTCTTCATATTGGAAATATTGTGTATCCGCTGGAAGAAGCTGATCTAGGTCTTCAAAATTGTACGTGTTTTTTGTTAAGCTCAGCTGGGCAGCAGAATGTGACGAAGCTACACATGTTCAGGAAGAACGAATCCGCCCTGAAAAACTGCCTCCAACCAGGGAAGCGCTCTAATATCATGTGTTGAAAGCACACTACCAGTATATGGTCTCACTCAAGACATGTTTTGCATATCTTCCACTGGCCCCAAACGCAATGATAGAGCTTGTTTAGTGTGGATGCGGTGGAAGCAGTTGCAGGGGTTGCACATGTTTGTGCTTCGTGCAGGGGACAGTGTTTATCCTCCACTGAGATGTGTATCCAATGTGTTTGAACACGTTCTGTCTAATTTTCTAATCTTTAATTTATGTAAAATATAATATATTGCCATAAACTAATAATACATTTTCCTTATGACATCGGCTCTAACAAATTTACTCCCCGCCACTGTTTCCCACCCCCTTTTTTTCTTTTGACATACCAAACTACATAATTTCAATGTATATATGTACATGTATTTCTTTATTTTTATAGCGCTTTCATATCGTCATTCAAACAGACTTAGTAACAGTCCCTTTGAATGACCAACATTTCACATTCACATTATATCAATTTATCATTGCTTTTAATGATAAACATTTTCAAATGCTTGTATTATTGTTGCATAATTGTATTAATAAATACTAGCTAGTCATCCGCCAATCAGTCGCATTTGTTTTTTTGGTCATCATGCTCACATTATAAATATTAATATACTGTCTTTAATATTATGATATCTCATCATTATTTCGCTGTGTAATTATGGTCTACAACTGCCCGTCACTATACGTAAGCTAACCCCTTTTTTAATTATGAATTTGAAACATGCTGATCCATCTTCTTGATACAGCTCTAATTTTGTTCATGTAGCCCATTGTGCTAATTTAACTTTATAATAAAAATACGCATGATTAAACTAATCTCAAATAGTGCACTATATACAACGGCTTTAAGGGCTGTAACGAAATGCTTTTATACGCCTACATTTGAAATTTGGTCTGCTTGTTTTCTCCACTTTTTTCTTTTATAATATAATCATCAAGAATCGGTATATTGTATATAGATCTATTTATGTATGTATTTTTGTTACGACACATGCCTGATTATATTTGCATTTAATTGTATAACATGTTATATTCGCCTTCATTAAAATTATGGATTTTCTTTTTTTTTTGTATGCACATAATGTCTATACGGTCATTAACGTATAGACCCTTTATTTATTTATTTAGCTAGGTTTCTTTGGTTAAAAAGCATTCCTTACAATACATTCATTTCATTGTCTAATTATTCAACAACTGCTAGATTCGTCTGAAATAAATTTATTGAGTTTCTTGTTTGTTTGTTTTCTTGGGTTGCTTCCACGTTAAAAACACAAATGTATGAGTCTGAGTATGAATTTCCCTTAGTTAAAACGCAAATAATATTGGTATGCAGTAACAAAATGAGTTTCATATGACGTAAAGTTTTAGAATAGCAGCGCACTATGTGTCTGAGTACCCGGTATGACTGGGCCGCCTAACTCATTTACTGCGATGTCACCAGGGTGTCTGATACATCGAACGGTGGTTTAACATAGCACAGCATTGGACCACCACTGTGCACCAAACGGCCAAGGAATATATCTGAGCCAACAGCTAGTATGCACTATGGGGCGATATGTGGCGATATGTTGTGTTGGTGTTGGTGGATATCAGCTGATCATCCGCTATTTTCAACAAACCAAATTCCACTGAGAATTTTACTAGCCGTGTTCTGTTAATTCAAGCCATGGTAAGGTACCAGTTTCATCATTATTCCGCGTTCTACCTAATGAGAAATCGTGGCTCAATGTTGGCCCAGCATTCTCGAGGTTTATCTCCATTCGGAAAGCTGTTGAGGATTATGTTTGCGGAGATGAAGATGTCAACGGAAACAACGCTAATTATAGCGTTTGAAGTAATGTAACGCGCGCAGAAGCTTTACTCGGGAGTGATTTATAGACATGAATCTATTATAGGCATACTTGATACCCGGGTAGTAGATACACACAGTCAATGTAACGTTACTCATGTAAATATTTTCTGGCGCTCCTACCTCTGCAGTCATCGCTTTTAATCGACCGATAACCAACGATGCTCTGATCCTTCTTAGATTCGGTTCATGGGGTGCGGTTGCGAGAACAGTCTGCTTTGCCAAATTGCGCCCAGCTTGCAATGTTTGTGTAATCTTACTTTGTCTCTCATTTACTATGGGAAGCCGATCGGCTCAGACACTAATTACAAAGGCTTTCTGTAGATGATGCAAGCTAATTCTTTTGAAATGACGGTATAGATCATGTCATGTTGACCATACACAAATCAGTCGAACAAAGCCTGTTACCCCACGGTCAGCATTCTGATCATGGTTTGGTGTGCACTGTTTACCACCAGATCTAACGTCAGTAAAATACCTATCCGGATGTGTAATTTTCACCCACTTGAAGTTGTGGATCGCGGTAGCTAAACACAATTTCAAGTGCATGAACATTTCAATTATTTAATTTACCGTTTTAATAATTATCTTCATCGTCACGATTATAACAAATTGATTAAATTCATTCACATGGGTAGGCCTATGTATGACTCCGATCAACATGTTTGTAAAATACCACGACTGCAAAGCAAATAATCAATAGTAAATTAGACAGTGAAAAATTAATTTTAATTTCTTTAATTTAACGTCTATATATGGCCTAGTGTTAAGTAATTATTTGCGCCACGCAATGATAATGACAAATGATAGGGGATGAACACGGTAATAGGATGACGCGGTGTAGCCGTGTTATCGGATGCCTTTAATCCCCAACCTGCAAGGATTAGACATGCACGTCATGTCCACCGATTCTGGTCTAATTCTGGGTCAGCATCGCAGGCGCGGGTCAACACTAAACCTAGATTGGCTGAACGTCTTATATTTGCTGGGCATGTTACATGAAGGCCTTGTCCATGTTGTCCTGCTGAACAGCATTCTCCACAAGCAATATTAAGCCTGCACCAGGCCTCGCATGTGAATCGTGTGAGCGTGATGGAAGGATTATTTTAATGATTCGGCATACTATTACCATTAACTCGTCAACTTGCTAGAACAATAATTATTATGATACATGTACAGTGTAATAAAGTTCTGTTTTACTTGTGTTCGGATAGTGTAAACATTGACGATTATGTGTATGGTTATGGTAATTGTGCTAAGCATGCTCTTTATATGGTGGTTGTAATATTAAATTAATGTCAGTATCACAGTGGTGCAGTACAATTACTTTCTGCATTCGCTTGATAAACTATTATCACTAAAGAGACATTCAACTGCGAAACGGGTATGCATGGGACGGCCACGTGTGGGCCTAAAGTAGCCTATAGAGTATATGTTGACAGCATCACACGGCATAATCAATGGAGCGAAGAACAGTGAAATTGTACCTCAAGAGTGAAGATTGAGCCGAGACGAGTGAAAACGCTGGAGATCCCTCCGATTTTGTGCAAATTCAACACATTCAATATCAGTGACCAACAAATGAATATCCGCACGGAACTTTTACATATGACTCATTTTCACGATTTTAGGGCGATGTAATTAGCCATACTAAAAAAAACAGTTTGTAGTTAGAGCAGCACGCTCAGCATATTTTGAGGCTTTCCAAAGGTCCACGCGATCAAATACGGTAAAACTGACATAGACCAAAGTATTTTTATAAACCCTTATTATTCATCTTGACACAAAAAAATCCCATAGCTGGGATCAGTCGTTTTGTTTATAAACGCCGTTTCATGGGACAGACATTGTCTGTTTTTCTGATCGTCTTTGGAAGAGTGAAGGTTGAGCCGCGGAAGAGTGACATTTTCAAAGCCTGGGAACGGTTCTATACCCAGCAAACACCCGATTCTGTTTGAATTCGCCTAATTCTGTTTCAATTCACACAAATATGTTTCAATGCTGGGCCAGCGTCGAGGGCGGTGGGCCAATATTGCGTTTGCTGGGTACACTCATCTACAAGAGCCTTACAGAAACCGACGTAATGTGGGTTCAAGCAGGTGTATTATGTAGCTTATGTGGGTACACCTCATACATTTTAAAATTGTCCAATAAAATTATGCTGACCCTTTTTTCGTAACTGCCGACATGATAAAAAAAATATTTGACCACATTCCACAGTTTTCACTAAGCAAGAACAATGCTGTACTTGATCAAAATCTGAGCTAAATTATAAAAACGTACAAAAGTTGTGACCTCAAATGTTGCAAATGGCAAATGGCAGGAGAGATACAAAATCCAAAACATCACCCAGACACTTGAACTTTTTAAAGCTCTTGAAGAAATCTACTGTGATGACGTTCCTGAGAGTTTTCGGTTTTAGATAGGCCTACATCAGGACACCCAATGAGTGCCCAGCAATACAGTAATAGTTGTAACTATACCACATATGCACATACCAATCTGAAATTTGGGCATAGCCTCCTGCCCCTGGTTATCTTTATTATTCTGGTTATCTTTTTTTAAGTCTACGAGGGGGTCATGAAAGAAGAAAAAAATGGTGGTTTTTCATCCTTATGGCTAAGAAACTTCCGTTTTTATCCTCGTTGCGTCCCACGAGGAATACAACTCCACCCAGGTTTTACCCTGGGCAAACTAGTTGGTATGTAATGTGTTTCATATTACAATGTCCCTTGGTAAAATAGCGTTTCACACTTATAGCACTAAGGTGATAATGATATTGAAATCTGGTGTGAATAATATAGATCTGATTCTATAGATAATAATATAATGACTTCTATAGCGCCAGTATCTCTCAACAATATTGAGACTCAATGCCGCTATAGATGATTGTAACCATAGCCTTTTGATTTTATTATACTCCTAGTACGTCTTGAATGGTAATGTTGAAAATATTTTCATCAATCATTATTAAAAAAATGGAGGTCATAAACATGTAAAAAAAATAATGTATTATTTTAGAAGTGGTTTACTACCTAATGTATAAGAGTGCGTAATCACCTATAGTCAGTTAATTGGACAACTTCATCGTAACAGTGAAAATAAATATTAATCTTTAAGTGTGACATTGTTTTCTTTCACCTAATTCCTACATTTGTTTTGGGGAAAATGATCTTCATTATATGACTTTAATACGGATAAAGATGGTACTGCAAAATGTATTTGTGCATCAATTGGACTATATCCACCCCTTTGCATTCACCACCTACGACCTGGACCATTTTTTTCATTCAAGACATAAATACAATATTGTTTTCTTTCAATAACCATAACCCCGCTTTCCAAAATTATAGTGTATCTCCCAGTAGTACATTTGTGTCGTGGTTTGGTTGGAGAGCCAACGAGCATGAGACGGAATGCCATGTTCTTAGTAGGGCATGTAAACCCTACCCTCAGCAATTAATTTGAGCAGCAGTCGGAATTCTAGCAAGCATTTCTTTTTTTCAATTGTTTGGCCACTGTTTCCATCTGTCTTTGTCGCACCGGTTACTGTACATTTCTGCTCGCTACCCGAAATTGTAGGTATTTTAGACACATTTTGGTCGATAACACAGTCAAACGTTTTTTTTTGACGAGAGACTCCTGTTTTTTATCAGTTTTTTGTCCCGCAATTTTATTAACACATTTGGTTATGGACTCAACAGGATTTTTTGTTTGTTTTGTTTTTGAAGCTATAGCCATAGGACATGTTACAGGTTCATTAAGTAAAAAAAAAGTAATATTACAGTCATAATCTATTATTCTTGAACTGAACATTATGGCTGTTTTTTATTACAGAAATATCACGGAAAAATCATTTTTTATGTTAATTCTTATAGAGCTTACTCACATACATATTTCCAGTTGTGTTGATATTTCGTACCTACAGAGTGAGCGCGTGACATTGAACGGCTACAGCTTTGTGATCACAAAATTTACTACAATGCTTAACATAATTTGCCACATTAATGTCAGATCTGATTCAATCTGCAGCTACCAACCGTGTTTAACCCCTAAAACCTCACGATGCATCAAATCATCATTCTGTATTTCTGAAGAATGACTTGATTTCTTACAACTGGGGCTAACATTTTCATGGAGCTGTTTTAATAATAAGAATATATTTCTTTCATTTTTCCCCCACTTCCAAGTTTATATAATTAAAGTATATATCACAATGAATCTCCAAACTTATCAGTTATTTTCAAAAATAGAAACTGAAAATGTGCACATTTTCTGGGCTGGGCGGATCCCGCAACTCATGACTTCACACACAAAAACCGCCCATTTATTTAATCTGAATTAACATTGAAACTGCATCGGGTATATGCTCAAGGTTTCTTGTATTTATACATCAGCTGAACTAGATTTCTATTAATTTCAATATGCCCGCATCGACAGGGTGAACAATAGGCGAGTGAATGCTAGACGCTGGCCAGGAGCGGACGCGGTGATGGCCTTCAATTCCATTGCTGCTCCTGCATTCAGGCAGCGTTGGACCGGCGTTCCGTGTTGACTTTGGTCAGTTTTAAAACATCATACACTACACCATCAGCTACATGTACATGTTTTATAACCAGCCAATCATGTCTCCATCTTGGGACGTCACTAATCAGCTGCGTTCCCTACTTTTCCCTTCGGGAAAATCGTTCTCAGTGGTTAAATTTTTTTTTTAAATATTTAAAAAGTCATCTAAAATAGTATGAAATATGACATTGAGCAGAGTAGGTCTAGGGACTACATGGGGCCTATTATAGTTTTTTATTATAGTTTTTCTCAGGTATCATGAAAGTTTTTAAACAAATCATCTGACCGTTATAGAAAACCATATCTTGTTCCGAGCCAATAATATTGTCATTTTGTGAGTCTATCATTGTTTATTGTTTATTGTTTATTTGACTTCCAGTTAAAAACATGCAAAAATGGTACATTATAATTATTATTATCATTTTTTGAACATGTTATTAACTTTGGTTGACGGGAACAGGTCGAGACGACCTCTACAATGCCTGTCAACCATATAAGTGAATTAAAATTATAGAATAAAATAATATCCATTGTTTAAAATAGCAATAGCAATTTAAAAATGTACATAGTATAGATTATAAATTTTACGATTTGTACACATAAAATAAAATAACCAGCAATTGTCTGTCATCTGTTTCCCGCACCAAAACCAGAGATAAAATAGCTACACTGTGCTCTACACCGTGTAGCAAAAAAGGACACTCTGGAAAGCGTAGAAACCTAATTAAAACCTCTAAATGCTTTAGTTGTCTATTATATCAAAGGACATACAACTAGGATATGTGAAAAGGAAAAACAGTAAAAACTTATGGCACTCTTAATTTTAACATAGGCCCACATACATCCCTAAATAAAAGTAATACTATAAACCTAGAATACATCTACTGACGTCAGCTCATATAGCCGTCGCGCAGCCGAAATATGCTGAGTAGTACCACATATGTAATATTAGACTGGAGGAAAAACAATCCCAAACTCAAGAAGTAAATCAGTTGATAAGAGATCTTTGAAATTCAGCAAATGGACCCACCTGGTCTGGAAACAAAGGCGACTGAAAAATCACTAAACCTAAGAATAAAACAAATAAAACGAATAAAACAAATAATAATTTTGAGGGAAACAGCCATCCATGCCATGTGGTAATACTCTAAGTCAGATCATGACAAGCGTGATCATGTAGAGTGATGTCGGTCTGCTCCGAACAGTATCAGAGACTGTCTCCGGCCTGAATTCGAGCCAGGCAGACAACACAATGCAACATTCGCAGATTAAGGTGCCATTTGTGCTAAATATATAGATATATATTCAATACACGAGTATAAGTAAGGCGGGGCGGTTTGTCATCTGCCAACACATGCGTATCGACAACGGAGCCCTCCGTCCCTAGTCATGAGTGGCTGGTGACAGCTCAAATAGCCGTCTCACAGCCGATTAAAATTGCACATGTAGTTTAAGACACAAAATGTTCCGCTATATTCGACAATTTACACAAGCACATGCCAGGCTCCAGGTACATCGATTATTCACATCAAATAATTTTACCATGGCGAGATATAATTCATTCAGGTTCTTCTTAAAAATCTGCAAGCTACTAGCATCTCGGATAATAAAAGGTAAAGTGTTCCATAAGCGAGCAGTGCGATAAAAATAAGTACATTGGAACTGAACAGTCTTGCACAGAGGTAGTTTGAATAGAACACCCTGTTGAGCAGATCTGAGGCCATTATGCGGACAAGCTAACTCAAAATTACTAGAGTAATCACAAGATAGTTTACCGTGAAGGTAGCTGTATAAAAAACACAAGTCGATTATTTCCCGACGGAAGCACAAAGGCATTCAGCTGAGAATATTGATATATCTGGTAATAATCTGGAAAACGTCGATCACCATTACTTCATTGCTCAGCTAAATACCAGGGCCTGTATTATCGTACAAAAGGCTTCGGATTGGTCGAGATGGCCACCTTAATCAGTCCGAAGCCTACGATATACATGTATGTTCGAGAATAGGGGATAGTATATAAACAAGTCTATACATATGATAGTGAAGCTAACAATTTTTCAACACTTCGTTAACCTTTTCACTACCATACATGACGGAAATTTCCGTCGTCATTCGTCAATGAACGTAACCATAAAATGACACAAATTTTCGTCAAATATATACTACATTTATGTATTTTTCGTCATTTGAAGCTGGAAATTGCGTTAGCAATTCCAGCTTCAAATGACGAAAAATAGAACTCCTACACCAGTATATCTGGATCCTGGCATGCACTCCGGCCTGGAAGTCAAAGGGTTAAACACCTGGTCCATACTTTTGTTATTCGGTACTCAACAATTATTATTATGAGTCGGTCTCAGTCTTTATATCAAACTCTCTAACGTTAAAAATCAAGATAACTATGTGTTCTAAATAACCTAAAAATGAATAATACATAATTATGTTCTTGTAATCTATTAATTGTGCGCTGTATGATAATATTATACATGTACATGTTATGAACCTAGAAAGAATTGTTCAAAAACGAACACGAAAGCAGCCCTCCGTTAGCGCCGGTCAGCCTTTTAAATTGTCATATAATCAGCAAACTTTGTCAAGAGTTAGCCTTATAACCCAGGACAGTTTATCATACAAGGTTTCCATGATAATGAGCAAAATTATAACAAATGGCTACTAGTCGGCCATTTTGGATTTTATATTTGCAAAATTTGTCATACATGTGTTGTCCTCGTGTAACACCGTATGTGTTATTCCATAATCTGATAATACTGATTTAGCTATCATGCTATATTTCCGAGATAATTAGTAAAACTGCCTAAAATGTCCGCAATGCAGTCGGCCATTATTTTATTTTTGAAAAAATTGTCATGGGTTATCCTTGTGTGCTACATAACATTTTGTTTTATATCCATGGTCCACCTATTTTGTATTGTTTTGAGTTTTGCAAATGTCATAAAATTACACACATATTGGCTGCCATTTTGACATGTTTCGCGCACATTGCAATTAATACATGTACACATGTGAATCTCGCATAAATGCGAATTTGGTGTAGGAAGGTAGTTTTCACATAAAGGCGAAATTGGTAAAGGAAGAGTTAATGCAACACGTGAGCTGTCGACACACAGACAACAATAATTATTGCGTATTCAACTCAATCGACAGGGACTGAATGTCGAATACTATTTGACAAAGATGTATCCGGACAACTTTCCCACAGTAATATAAATTTGTTTATTGCAGAATAATTTGAACACATCGTAGCCTACGTGTGGCATTCGGCGAAGCACTTGTCATCGCGGATGCAAAAGTGTGCTGAGTAGGACGTGAAACGTAGTTTTATTACCCCTCGGGTGTGCGTGATTTTTGAACATTCCAAAAACTGGCCCTGATTCTCATTTCACGGCCGGATGGTGATGGATCCCACAGGGTATTGAGTATTAGAAAGCTATGCCTTCCGATGTTCCCGGAAAACCACGCTCGTGTGAATTAGACAGTAGACCTACAATGAAAGTTCACACAATAAAGGCCAGTCACACATACAATCACGCAAGTCCAGCTCACAAAAAATGTTAAACATTTATCGTGTACGTCAACTTCTCCGCACATTTCTGCTTGTTCAAAAACGTGAGTGTTTTTTCACATGCGAATGCAGACGCCAGAAGAACGTCAGACCAGTGTCAGTGTAAATCACACAGCGTTGGACGCTTACAGTGCGCATTGAGCCCTAGAACACTGATGTCGATGATTATAGTAACTTTTATCAGTTTGTTTGGTACATACATTATGTAACCATTTAAAGAAAAAATGTAACTTAAATTTATAAGTGATGAACGGTCAGCTGGCGTGTGCCTAGCGCCTGCTAGCGCCTGCTTCGAGCGCTCATGCAGCGCATGGCAGGCGCGTTGCCCGTGACTGCCAGGCGTGATACAAAGCAAACGTATTCCGCGTTAATATGACGTTGTTCTAGCGCGCCCTGCGTGTTTCTGGCGGTTTTCTGGCGTGTACATTGATGCGTTCTTATGTGTTCAATATTTTGAGCATGCAGACTTCGTCTGGCGCTAACAGTGTGCACAAAATATGCGTAACGTTAGTTCAACGCGCTCCACGAGCCAGTAACCGAAGCTGACGCACGACCAACGCTCCAGTAAAAAATGCTCAATTTGTATTGCGTCGGTCGTGCGTCGACTACGTGTGACGTAGCCTTACATCTAGAAAATACCTCAAAAAAGGCTGCACTGAGCTCGCATATAAATATAGCGTCCATCTAACGTGTTTCTATAACGCATGACTGTGCAGCGAACATAAAATGTATATGGGTGTGCTAAATGACTCCCCGATTTATGCGTGCGGCGCGCTGGCAATGCGATGTGCATTCGTTAGCTTTATCGCCTTGCTAACGCACCCGACAAAATTCATTGCCTCACAACGACGCATTGCTCACAATTTTGTCACCTAAGGCGTAGGAAAATGAAATGAATCGAGCTTTAGGCCACCTTTGTGCACATATAGGCTAAACTGGGCCAGGAGAACCTCCTGAGGATGGTAAGATGATTGAGATGATACTGTCCTCCAGACACATTCGAAATTCGAGCCCTGGCGGTCTGAGGCCGAGCACGCCACCTCTCGGTCACGGAGGCTCCCCACGATACTGACTTTCACACATGGATGGGGAAGAAACATTTCTTTCAAACCGCCGATACCGGGAATCGAACCCCGAGCTCTGGCGTGAAAGGCAGTGGTGCTAACCACTACCCTAGGGCCCCCGCCCGAAGGCGTGGGCAGTTTGTCGTGTATGTGTGACTGGGATATAACTTCATTTAAACTTAAGTGGACTCATCATTGATACAAAGTCGTGTTTACAATGCCTTGCCTTTGTTAAAAAGGTAAATTAATAACCTAATAATACTTTAAGTGTGAGCTTAACTCAGAAGTACATATTTTGCAAAGTGTAATTTCAAAATAGGCAATATGTGTGTTCTAAAGAATTCCATTTATGTATGTTTCTGTATTATTCTAACATTTTCTGTAATTTACTTCTCTCACCATTTACTTTGTTGCAAATCAGTTTTCATATTGTCCAGTAAGTTTGAAAAGAATTGTGGCGTCTTTCTTCTTGAAATATGTTTTTGAAAGCTTTGTACATAGGCTTTTTGCTGGATAACATATCTATATATTGACCACACATATAAAAAGGCATTCAAATGTACCTCTTGAAATTTGGTTAGTTTCTATTATGATGTAGCATCTTGTGTAATATATCTGAACTGGTCTGTTTAACCAACGTTAGCTTAACACGTAGGCAGATTATATCCACATAATATTATTTAAAAAAAATTGTACATGTATTCATACGTGCTTCTGTATTGAACATACTACTTTTTACATCATAAAGGAGCATATGGACACATGTATGCGAGACTTGGCACTCGGACACTTTAATCGATTCAGGACCTCCCACTCTCTAAATTTGTACATTAAAAGCCTTGGAAGCATTTGTATGTCAAGCGTACTCATACTCTGGCCTACCACATACTGTGTCTGAGCTGCCCTGATGCTAAACCTTATGAGGGCAAACTACGTGTCAATGAGAGACAAGACCTGTAACGGTACTTTATCAGATGGCCAAACATCCCACCAGTGGAACAAAAATGTGTGGAAAGTGTAAGATAGCATGTTCATTCCTGACATATATCTTAGTTCACCAAGGGTTGTTATTGAGCTCACCAAAAATGGATGCAAATCAGATTGCAGTGGAGCCAGATATAGTTAAAATGCTCAGCATTGCAGACTCCTCTTTATGCAACAGTGGGGTATATGACAATCAAACCAGCTTAGCCTATATGTGCACAAAGGTGGCCTAAAGCCCGATTCATTTCATTTTCTGTAGGTATACGCGAAACAGAGTCTGTAATCATAGCGCAGTCGGGCGTCCTTGTTAGATTACTGATTTATATATTAATTGGTAATAATCAAATTAAAAGCCCCATTTTATTTTTTCTTGTGCATCATTTAAGAATTTGAAAGAAACAAATCTAAAAATCTAATATAATGTTGCGGAAATGATTTAATTGATCACAATCACGCGCCATGATCATGATGATTGATACTGATCATTTGTTTGAGAGCACATGAAACATTGCTGAAACGCACATATTTTGTACTATTATTTAAATTTCGAATTGGACCTCCACCCCTCCTATCCACTTCTCAAAAGCGTGTACTTTTTTGTGAAAGACACACTAGTTGTTTTAATATTCATCTGTGACTGTTGTAAAATGTTCATTTGCAAATCAAGAAAATGTACCAAACATCATTATTGAAGTTGTTCAGTTTCTACGCTATCATGTTTACGCCTTCTTGATGGAATATTTGGTGTCCATCAACGAAACATCCACCATTCGGAAACCATCAGCAATGTACTATTTATAATAATACAGACTGAATAATCCTACCGGAATAATTGTTTGAAAAAAATTTCATATTCGAGACCAAAAATTGCCAGAAAAAGCTTACAAATGAGTTTTATTTTTAACATCGAAATATTTACAAGACATACACATTTTGTATGGGAACTATTGGATTCCTCATATCCAAAACCCTGGGTATAGACATCAAAATCGTGAATCTAGCTAAGATAGAGCCCATGTTATGGCCAAATATGTGATTTCGATGTCGATCCCCGCACTAAAAAGAAGGCATTTGTGATGATTTCAAATTGAAAACAACAATTTTGGTTCCTCGGTTTACATAAAACATTTCAGTACTTTATAGGTTAACACGTGAGACTTTAGTCAGTACCCAGGCCAGACAATCCTGGACTCGTTGCAACCAAGGAATATTCATTGCTGCAATTTATTTTTGCGAAGATATTTTCTGAGATGTTATGTAAAAAAGTGTTATATTAGTGCAGTTTAGGCCTACTGGTCACTAATGCAATTGAAATTTGTTTTAAAAGAGCTGAAAGTACATTTGTTCTGATACGTCGAAGATTCCGAGTGTGATCTGTTTAGTTATCAAAAATTGGAAAGGGGTTGCAATTCCGATCCAATTAGAATGAACTCGGTTTTACTCGGATTGCGTTTTAACTTCGAGTTGCATGACAACAAGGAACAAGTAACAAGTAGTTTATTCTGATGGTCTTCTTTAGTAGAAGACAAGACAGAATTTCCAGGATGGCGTTAGCACAAGATACAAAATAATTATACAAGGTCATTTCTAAATTTTACAAAGCCTACCCCCTAATTTAAATAGCAACTGAATGATGATGGCGGTGATTGGCCAATCTCATCATGTGACAGGCTGAACAACTCTCTCTTTGGTCTTGGTAGAATAATATACTTAATTTCTCCGCCAAGTATTGGATTGTGACATCCACGCAAATATACTCTGACACACATATCTGATGTTTTCAAAGATAGCTGAACATTCTCAGTGAATTTATAAATATGATTGTCATCTGCATAAAGATGGTGACTCAACTACCAGAGCCACCTTACGCCAACCTGTGAGTCAATATGGTGTGATCGATAGTGGGAAAAGCTGCAGACATGTCAATGCAGTGACTTAATTATCCCTTAGCTAGAGAAATGGCAATATCATTATGGGTTTTCAGTAAGCTGATTCATTTGAACGTCTTTTACGATAAACTGACAGTAACGGATATACCTAGAGATGAATAATACACATCCAAACATAACATAAAATACGCTTCTAATTACACAGTCTATGTAGACACAAAATATATAATTTTGCTTTGAAATTTAAAGTTTATCATAGGAAAATGTAAAAATGCGGGCTTGGATGACTTTACCTTTAAGCCATTCAACTTATGGAAAGGGTGTTTTCCGCTCTGATTTTCCGTCTGGGCGTTGTAAACACTATGCTGACTGACTGACTGACTGTCTGGTCGATTGATTGATCGATTGATCGATCGATTGATTGATTGATTGATAGATTGATTGATTGATTGATTGATTGATTGATTGATTGATTGATTGATTGATTGATTGATTGATTGATTGATTGATTGATTGATTGATTGATTGATTGATTGATTCATTCATTCATTCATTCATTCATTCATTCATTCATTCATTCATTCATTCATTCATTCATTCATTCATTCATTCATTCATTCAGTCACTCCTTTATTCATTAGATCATTAAATAATTGATTCATTATTTCTAGGTTTTTAAATATATTTATTTCATTTGTGTTATTTTTTTATTATTATTACTCTCTTTCTTATTTGATTGACATGTTTCATGGCAATAAA
This sequence comes from Flabesymbios commensalis, assembly GCA_964017125.1. Classification (NCBI taxonomy): domain Eukaryota; kingdom Metazoa; phylum Annelida; class Polychaeta; order Terebellida; family Flabelligeridae; genus Flabesymbios; species Flabesymbios commensalis. Next base: position 51,028,379 of record OZ024905.1, read on the forward strand.
CTACGATTTTCTAAGTCGCATTTTTATATTTTCTGAATAGCCTCACTTTGTAAATTATTTATGTCATAATTATAGCTGTTGATTCAGGTTCGCCAGTTCACGCCCAACGGTATATTTTGTCAACAGTGACAAGGGAATTCATTCTTCAGACGAATACATATATGTGTATCTCGTTAATCATGCCATTTGACCACACTGTGTGACACTGTGTGATTTCCCTGACAGGGCTTGCCGTTGGGGAATTTCAACGCTGGAGAGTATATGTGATTTCGATGTCGATCCCCGCACTAAAAAGAAGGCATTTGTGATGATTTCAAATTGAAAACAACAATTTTGGTTCCTCGGTTTACATAAAACATTTCAGTACTTTATAGGTTAACACGTGAGACTTTAGTCAGTACCCAGGCCAGACAATCCTGGACTCGTTGCAACCAAGGAATATTCATTGCTGCAATTTATTTTTGCGAAGATATTTTCTGAGATGTTATGTAAAAAAGTGTTATATTAGTGCAGTTTAGGCCTACTGGTCACTAATGCAATTGAAATTTGTTTTAAAAGAGCTGAAAGTACATTTGTTCTGATACGTCGAAGATTCCGAGTGTGATCTGTTTAGTTATCAAAAATTGGAAAGGGGTTGCAATTCCGATCCAATTAGAATGAACTCGGTTTTACTCGGATTGCGTTTTAACTTCGAGTTGCATGACAACAAGGAACAAGTAACAAGTAGTTTATTCTGATGGTCTTCTTTAGTAGAAGACAAGACAGAATTTCCAGGATGGCGTTAGCACAAGATACAAAATAATTATACAAGGTCATTTCTAAATTTTACAAAGCCTACCCCCTAATTTAAATAGCAACTGAATGATGGCGGTGATTGGCCAATCTCATCATGTGACAGGCTGAACAACTCTCTCTTTGGTCTTGGTAGAATAATATACTTAATTTCTCCGCCAAGTATTGGATTGTGACATCCACGCAAATATACTCTGACACACATATCTGATGTTTTCAAAGATAGCTGAACATTCTCAGTGAATTTATAAATATGATTGTCATCTGCATAAAGATGGTGACTCAACTACCAGAGCCACCTTACGCCAACCTGTGAGTCAATATGGTGTGATCGATAGTGGGAAAAGCTGCAGACATGTCAATGCAGTGACTTAATTATCCCTTAGCTAGAGAAATGGCAATATCATTATGGGTTTTCAGTAAGCTGATTCATTTGAACGTCTTTTACGATAAACTGACAGTAACGGATATACCTAGAGATGAATAATACACATCCAAACATAACATAAAATACGCTTCTAATTACACAGTCTATGTAGACACAAAATATATAATTTTGCTTTGAAATTTAAAGTTTATCATAGGAAAATGTAAAAATGCGGGCTTGGATGACTTTACCTTTAAGCCATTCAACTTATGGAAAGGGTGTTTTCCGCTCTGATTTTCCGTCTGGGCGTTGTAAACACTATGCTGACTGACTGACTGACTGTCTGGTCGATTGATTGATCGATTGATCGATCGATTGATTGATTGATTGATAGATTGATTGATTGATTGATTGATTGATTGATTGATTGATTGATTGATTGATTGATTGATTGATTGATTGATTGATTGATTGATTGATTGATTGATTCATTCATTCATTCATTCATTCATTCATTCATTCATTCATTCATTCATTCATTCATTCATTCATTCATTCAGTCACTCCTTTATTCATTAGATCATTAAATAATTGATTCATTATTTCTAGGTTTTTAAATATATTTATTTCATTTGTGTTATTTTTTTATTATTATTACTCTCTTTCTTATTTGATTGACATGTTTCATGGCAATAAACTACGATTTTCTAAGTCGCATTTTTATATTTTCTGAATAGCCTCACTTTGTAAATTATTTATGTCATAATTATAGCTGTTGATTCAGGTTCGCCAGTTCACGCCCAACGGTATATTTTGTCAACAGTGACAAGGGAATTCATTCTTCAGACGAATACATATATGTGTATCTCGTTAATCATGCCATTTGACCACACTGTGTGACACTGTGTGATTTCCCTGACAGGGCTTGCCGTTGGGGAATTTCAACGCTGGAGAGTGCCCATACTAGGCCTATCCAGCTGTGAGTCAATGCCTTATATCACAATTATTATGGCAGGTATGAGTACTTATCCTGGGACGTCAGCTGGCTGGTTATAGTTATACCATTCCAAAGCATGCTGTATGGGTACATTTGGCTTTGGTGAAAAGAGATAATTTTTGGGACTGTTAATTATGGATATTATTATAACGTATCGTTCTCACAACACTTGAAACTATCAAGACTAGTATACATATATACAGAGGACTACCTAGCAAACACAAAATATTTGTATAATATGTGTACAATATTGGACTAGGGCCTACGTTGTACAAATATTATACAAATGTTTTCTGTTTGCTGGGTAATAGACACTCATGTCCTCGCTAAGTGATGGGGAATGTAATTTAAAAGTTCTGTGCTTGAAATGAATTGAAATTGCAATATTGAAGTAAATAATAAAGTGTCACATGCAACTAAAATCCATCTTCCACCACAAGTTATCTTACCCACGATCACGCAGTGCGATACCTTGCTTTATCGAGCATGGTCCAACTATCTCAAATAGCCAGATACCTTGAGTGTCGCGCGTCGCAAGACCGGCCAATCAGAGAGACTCTTGACCAGGCGTCAAGATAGATAAGCTAGGAATCTCACGCTGATGTCATTGTGTTCCCAACTCCCCGGATGGCGGCCACTATATTATGATTACTGGCCGCCATGACGAAATTCGGTACACGTCACTGTTCAAATGAGAGATTCACAACTTGTCTATATAATACATCTAGCAACGGAAACATGTGACTGTGTATGAAAGATGAACAAGAGGTCAATTCTTCGCGACATTTTTTGACATATTTATAAATCTGAAACTTTCAATGAGTTTTGAATCTCAGACACACCCCAAGATGACCATGTAGACAGAATAACTGATTGTATTACTCGATACGGCCAGGCTCCTGCGGTATGCACTCGCGTGAGACTGGCCAAGGGAAGATGCTAAAATCTGAAAATGGTTTTATTTTCACCTAACTCGACAGTTAGCCAATATGAAATAGCATGTTATTTTCTTTCTAAGCAATTAGTCAAATAGCGGACTGCGTGGGAGCATTGTGTATAGTTTTACCCTTCCCAACCCTTACAGATTTGACCTTATAACAACAAAATTTGAAGTGAAGTGCGTAAACAAATTATTATGCAGCGCTCTAATAGTTAACATATTTTTTATCGCCCAGTGCATGCACTTCTTCGGAGAGTTCTTAAAGGTCATGCGGTATTTTTCACATGTCAATTTACCCCTGGAGATTAAACTCTTTCGACCAACCACTTTATCTGATAAACTATATCTTGGTTTTGTGTGGTGAAAGTGATAATCCGAATTTGATGCTACCACATGTATCGCTCAGGCCCACATGATACTATTATTACGTACTTTGAAAGTGAGCTTGTTGTTTTTGAACGATCAGGTTAATGTTTTATAATTGTAGAGGATATTTTTGGTTTGCTGAATTGTATTCTGTTTAGGGTTTTTTTTCAAGTTAAACAAAATACAAAAATCCGAGAAAAACTCTAAAGTGGGTATTCGGGTCAAGTCTCCACTCGGATTTTTTTTTTTTTTTTTCTGTCTTTTTATGTTGATTTTTTCGTTGTTCATGTTTAAAAAAAAATGGATAGGGGGTCGGGTGGTCGAGTCTGGTTGAGTTTTTCTCGGATTTTTGATTTTTTTTAGCTTGACATTAGACCCCTTAGCATCTTAACATACTTAGGAACTGTTTTGTTAACACAAACAAAAGGGTAAGTCAACTCTAAATCATTGAATTATTTCTTGCTTTTTTGCAATCACATTAGAATTTTTTTAACTATAATGACCTTTAGTTGAGCGATTTTTAACCTAAAACAAATTCCTTACCAAATTATTTTTTACCATTGTATAGCATAAGGTCTTAGCTAACTTCTGACATTATTTGTTTACGCTCAATTGTCATAGGAGGGTTTTTCACAGAGCAACATGTAAGATGGCCGAAATCGGTAATGAAAAAATTGAAACCAGACATATGTTGTCATGGCATGCTAATTTACCCTACATTTTATCAGCCGTGGGTAGTAGGCAGTTATGTTAAACGTAGTATTATTTATAAAAGTAAATAATATCAACAGAAGAAAAACCAACATGGCCGCCTTAAACAGCAAAACACGATAGTGATCAATAGATGTTCACACTTGCCTTTTTGGTTTGAGAAGTGCAACATGCAAATCTTATGTCACCAATATTACATGTTAAACATGGACAGGTCTGTTTTTTGTAATTCTGAACCACATATTCTTTTGTCTCTATTAGATGTATGTGTAATAAATATAGTGTATGTGTAGTACATGTAAAAACGTAGATTGCAATAAGTTAGGAGCTTTGTTGAGTGGTGAAATGCTCCAGACAGTCGAATGTACCAATGACATATATCTTGATCTGGACTGGGAATGTTGGCTCTAGTGATATGATGTTGTTAAAACATGTGTACCCAAAATTACCGTAAGAAGATCAAATGTACCCCCAGGAATTTACCACCTTGGTTTGACTCTGAAGTGAGACGTATAAAAAAGAAGCAAGCTTGAACAAAAGTTAGGAAGTGTAATTTAGCTCATCATTGGAATACATTTATAAAAGTAAGAAAATAATTACATAATTACATAAAGTATTGCAGCTCAAGCACAACCAGTTCATTGCTGATTTGCCTGACACACTAAAAGAAAACCATAAACGATTCTGTTCTTATTGTAGAAGGAAAAAAATATATACATAGAACAAATTTCCTTGAAGGTCTAAGCGCTATCAATCCCAATGATAATTATGTTTAATACATATTTTGAATTAGCTTCTAATAACAACACTGGTGAGTCAATAGCTTTTGTAGTGGCTGAGATAACTTTTAAAATGGCTGTGATGACTTCTTCAGTGGCCAAGATCGTTTTTTTATGGCCAATATCACCTTTGTGGTGGCTGAGATAGCTTTTAAAGTGGCCGTGATGACTTCGTCGGTGGCCAAGATCACTTTGCACTGGCTGAGATCACTTTTAAAGTGCATGTGATCACTTCTTCAGTGGCTAAAGTCATTTTTTTGTTGGTTGACATTAGTTTCTTTTTGACCAAGATCACCTTTGTAGAGGCTGAGATATTTTTTACAGAGGCTGTGATCAGTACTTCAGTGGCAAAAATCATTTATGTAGTGGGTGAGATAACTTTTTAAGTGACTGTGATGGCTCCTTCAGTGTCCAAGATCAGTTCGTTTGTGGCCAAGTTCACCTTTGTAGTGGCTCAGATAACTTTTAAAGTGGCTTCAGTGGCTGACATCGGTTTGTTAGTGACCAAGATCACCTTTTTAGTGGCTGATATAATTATTAAGGAGGATGGGATCACTTCTTATGTGCCTCAGATCACTTATATAGTGCCTGAGATAACTGGTTGTGGTCACTTTTTCAGTGGCCAAGATTACTTTTGTAGTGGATTAGACAACGTTTAAAGTGGTTGTGGTCACTTCTTTCGTGGTTTAGATCACTTTTGTAGTGGATGAGATAATTTTTAAAGTAGCTTCAGTGGCTGACATCAGTTTGTTTGTAGCCAAGATCACCTTTGTAGTGGCTGAGATCATTATTAGGGATCATGTGATCACTTCTTGAGGGGCTAAGATCACTTATGTAGTGGATGAGACAACGTTTAAAGCTGGCTGTGATCACTTTTTCAGTGGTCAAGATCATTTTTGTAGTTGCTGTGTTTTCTTCGCTGGCCAAGATCATTTTTATAGTGGTTGAGATCACTTTTAAAGTGGCTTCAGTGGCTGACATCAGTTTGTTAGTGGCCAAGATCAACTTTGTAATGTCTGAGATAATTATTAAGGAGGATGTGATCACTTCTTAAATGATCAGTAAATTATCTGTGATATTGACCGAGCTATAACTCGATATAGATTTTTTTAGTAATGGCGGCACAAATTTGCATACAAATGGCACGTGGGACATTTTTTCAGCTGGTGAAAAAAGCTAATCGTTTTCTACGGGTTTTTTACAAGCTAGATACACCAATTAGAAGTATATTTACCAGGGTGCACTGGAAGCCTATTATTTGACTAGACTAATAAGCTTATCAAAGCCACATCCAAAGGTTATAAAAATAATTGCAAATAATAGCAAAAATAATGTGAAACATAAAAAAGTAAAAAACACAAAATAGAAAGTGAAATTAAATTTAGTTTGACACATAGACTACATACAGGCGCAAACAATGTTCCATCAATGAAACATTTGGCGGCCATGTTTTTTTTTAATCTCGTTTATTTATTGTAAAACAACTTCCAACCCTTTAATCAGCACATTTGTAAACAAATTGATGATTAATTATCACTCCCTATGTTATTTCTGTGAGATCATCGGCCATTTTGGATTTTACCCTCCTAAACCTCCTCCTATGAATATCAAGAGTAAACAAATTGTGTGTGGCTAGTCCAGACCTTGTACAAGACCGTGGTACAAAAATATTTTGGTAAGGAATTCGTTCAAGGTTTTTTGCTAAATTTCCCCGACTACTTGTTGTTACGACGGTTTGTTTGATTTAATTTGTACATGTACAAATACCTTAACCAATTAAAGCCCACTGACAACAAAAGTTGCCACTGATCAAATTGATGACGCCATGGTTAGTAAACTATTTTAACTACATATAATGATGTACACATGTGCATAAGACCTGGATCGTTCAACTTGGTTTACTTATTCTGTGGCAGTTTCACAGACATAATATTTGTATCATCGCGTTTAGTGAAGAAATTCAAGTTTGCAAGATGCCACGGAAGCGCCTTGAAAATGAGACGTAAGAAAAATTTCACTTCACATACCAGAATGAAAACTGTGTGTGGGTAACCTAACAATAATGTGCATGTCTATTATATTTAATAATTCTACATAATATGTACATAATATACAGTCATACATGAAGCCAATATTTAATACTATGCTACAATATGCTATATGTATAAGCCCAGTGGCAATTTTTGTGGCCAGACACATTATTTAGCTTCTTATGGACACCAGCTTAGTTATATTATCCCAATTGGACAATCACTTGTAATCATAGTTACGTCAGGTAGTTGTTAACTCGGTTATAACCCGATAGTTGTGATCAACTGGCTGGGTTAAAGTACTACTGCAATTTTAAAATATGTAGATTGGCAACAAATGCTGCCACTGGGAACTTGCACACTATAATATAATTTCAACAGAAAACATTCTATTTTCTTTTCAGATACAGCATGGCACATGCCTTACAGTGACTTGAGCAGTTCTGACAGCGTAACAGACGACCAAATAGGCTACCTCGGTGTTTATCGAATTCAAAATGTCATGTGTCAGGGGGGGGGGGGGGTCACCCAGGATCATCAAATACGGAAACTGTTGAAAGACGTCAGACATTCCTCCTGTGAGATAATTGACTGTAATGGGGTAACTGACAACGATGTACCTCCTGTCACAAAGATGAGGGAACATGCAAAAATAGCCCTATCACCGTCCCAAACAAGCTCATCGTCGTCAGGGTATGAAACTATCAATGAAGAGGAAATAGCACGAAAGCGAGAGAACCGCCCATGTACAGTGGCACAAAGAAGATGAATAAGGTTTTATTAAGATCAGAGTGGAGCAAGAATACTAAAGCCATATTTGCCATCCCGGAGAGACGGCTATTTAGTCCAACTGCTCAGGATGATCTGCGAGAGAGAATCAAAAGTCGTGCTGATGTGTTTTTCTCAATGTTTCCACCTACCTTGATGGATACCATATTGATAAACAGAGCAATCTGTACTCCTGCGCACCCTGAACATGCAGATGTCAGAAGTCTTAAGATATTAGGTATAATATTTTTGTCGCCTGCCATAGCGTCGGTTCTAGGGCCTACTGGGCAGATTCAACTGAAGTGCATTACACGTTGGTCTCTAATTTTATGAGATGCAATAAATTTGACAAGATAATGAGATCCATTTCGCTGATGTTACAAATCTGTCAATGGATCGATACTGCAAGTCTCCTCCTCTTGTCGGGATCCGAATGGAGCCTTCAAACAGGCTGACATCTCTGAAAATAGCAGCATTGATGAAACAATAATACCCTATATGATACCCTCGGGCCAGGGATCATGAATTGATTGTACGCTTCGGTAAAGCTGCCAAAATGGGCCGGCTCCTACAGTGTGCAATTGCATCTGCAGAGTAAAATGCCATCCTCTTTCATCAAACAAGTCACTGGCCAAAAAGAACCGAGAAACGTCATACTCACTGCGGACGCACCGGGGACCGACGCACCGTATGTGACATTGCACCCAGACAATATCAGATGGCATGCTACTGACACAATTCAGTATAATATACCATCACATACTAGTATGATACCTGATAGCTTCTTTCCCACTTCAAGCTGGATATTTCTAGTATATTATTTACGTCATATTTGAATTTATAGGCGTTTTGATATGATTATTAAGCAGTTCAATTATGATCTACATAATTTGAAGTTCTGCCTATTATTCACCACAAGATAATACATACAGAGGCTCCTGTGTTACTAATAGCTAGGGCTACTGGTGGTGGTTTGTGATTTGTTCAACCCCCTTAAAGCCCAGTAGTGTAAGAGGTCAACTTTCCAGTATCGTGGACTATTTTTTTATCAGAGTTGACATTTAGTGAAATATTTGTATAAATCGATGTTGAATTTTTTTAGGTGGCAGTATTTTAAAAAGTTGGGCTTTAATGGGTTAAAAAAATTTAAGAAGTGATGTAAAATATCCACTGTACAGGCAAACATATATTATCTACACTATATATTACCTCGGTCACAAAGGCTCGTACGACAAATATGAATCATCCCCTATTTTTTACGTTCGTACATCGACACATAGTTTCGTAATACATTCTTGCGAAATTGGGAAAGTTACCTCGAAAATATCTCAAAAATGACGGAACTGAGCGCGCATATACTGCGTCCATCTGACGTATTCCTAACGCATGACTGTCTAGCAAACACAAAAAGTATATGAGCGTTCTAAATGACTCCCCGAGTTATTTGTGCGGCGCACTAGCAATGCGCTGTGTATTCGTTAGCTTCATCGCTTTGCTAACGGAGTGCGCGTTAGCAAAACGCTGTTAGTTGCTAGTTTTATCCGCTGGTTTGTGTGCCTGATTTATTTTTAACATGCTGTATATTGGTCGAAAAACTCACTAACTATTTTTATTACCCGACAAAATTCATGGACGCACAACGACGCATTGCTCTCAATTGTGTCACCTAAGGCGTGGACAGTGCGTCATGTAGGCCTATGTGTGACTGGGATATAACTTCATTCAAACTAAGGTCGACTCATCATTGATACAAAGTAGTGTTCCCAATGCCTTGCCTTTAAAAAATGTATACATACATGTATAATGAAATTAAACAAACAAAATGTTTATTTTGTCACCTCCGCTGCATTGCCTTTCAAAGATTCACCGGGCGGGGGCCCTAGGGTAGTGGTTAGCACCGCTGTCTTTCACGTCAGAGCTTGGGGTTCGGTTCCCAGTCTGGGCGGTTAGAAAGAAACAAAAATGTGTCTTCCCCATCCACGTGTAGAGAGGTAGCGTGCTCGTCCTCAGACCGCCAAGGTTCAAATTCCAAATCCTGTGTCTTGAAGACAGTGTCATCTCATTCATCTCACCATCCTCAGGAGGTTCTCCTGGCCCAGTTTAGCCTATATGTGCACAAAGGTGGCCTAAAGCCCGATTCATTTATTTTTCTTTCCAAAGGTTCACTTGCAGAGTATTTGACAATAATTTGTTATCATTGTTTTTCAAGTAGTTGACACTTTGATATTTTGATTATTCAAACATACTAGAAAATCTCTTCAAAAGTATCACCCGCACTAAAAAGGATGACTATGAATGAATATTGTACTAGCAGCATCAGATGTTGACCCAATGCCGGGCTAAAGTTGGTGGGCCGTCTGAGACGCCGGTGCCACTGGGGCTTCGTTTCGTATTTACCGAAATAAGTGTAGCTTATAATACCGGTCCAAACATAACTTTAATGATGATAATGGCGTGATAGATACCTACTGCCCTGATGTGTCATTCGTGAGACAAGTCTTTACGGCCACCCATGTATATCTCAATATATCACTAATGATGATTATGACTTTTGACGCTATGCTGACAGTGTAATCCAGAACATGTCGCCCTGTGTCCTGACGTTCACCCAGTGCTGATTTGATGATGGGCCAGCGTCGCAGACGCTGGCCGAACATTATATCAGTATTGGGTGAACGCTTCGTGTTTGTCCTCCTTCACTGCAGTGCTGAATTAAGTTTAGTGCAATAGCACCATGTTATAGGGAGTCACCAGGCATATTTATTGCCTGGACTGTCAACGGTATAACAAGGATCACCAGAATGAATGCCCAGTGGGGTTTAACCCATCAAGTGCTAAGTAAGCCATTTAAGATAATAAATTTGTTTTTTCTTGCATTGAAAATAAATTACATAGTACTGGTGCATGCTACCAGAGCTTCGTTTTTGTCTCAGCTAATAATTATATATGCGAGTACCACAGTGATACATTTTGTTACAATTGGGCAGTTTCAATAAGAACATTATTGACATCCAGAGAAACCTATGCAATCTAGGCTACCTAGCCAGTTTGACACAATATACAAACTGTACCAATATTCTACACACATGGATAAACGGTCGAAAGCGATGAATATTTATGTTCGGCCTGTGTGTACATGTACCAAGTGAACACAAATAATTTGTATAACATTTGCACAACGTCGGCCCAACGTCTTCGACGTTGGACCAACATTGTACAAATGGCATAGAACCTACAAATGTTTTGTGTTTACTGGGTAGTTCAGTCGCGGAAGGGTTAAATAATGACCTGGTCAATACGACAGGACGTACACGGCCCACACAGAGAGTAAAATATGTCCTTCCGGGGCATTACCTACAGTTATTAGGGCATGTTCCACTAGTCATAGTAATTTATAGCAGCTAGCCATCTACATGCAGATAAGGCTATGGCACCCTTTCGGCGTAACCGTGTGCCATCAAATCATATTAGCGCGCCACAAGCGCTCTATAGCCTACATTGCTAAATTAATCCACAATAATCACGTTTGCGAGAGAAAACTGCTAGAAATCAAAAATGAGCCACTGATAATTGAATTTTGATAACCGCGCAATATTATTCTTTTAACATGTATGATTAGAAAAGTGGGGTTTTTTCAACGCAAAAAATCAACATATTTCAACTGAGCTGCTCTAAGATAGTTTACTGGTTTTGCTTCTTTTCGACAACGCGATAATGATTAGGTGCGTGCATTCGTGCGAGCGTAGGCCTACATAACAACGACGAATACAAATGAAACACAATAATACAGATAGAGCACACAGGCATTTAAAGAGATAAGTTGATAAGCATAGCGCGAAGGTTAATAAGTTAAAATGTATTTTTTTCACTCAATGAATTATCAAGTGTGAACTAGTGTGAGATTTTTGCCAAGCTGTCTGGTGCACAGTGTTGTATCTGTTCAGCATGGGTATATTATCTGGCTGGTCAGACCAGCGCCAGGTGATCCATCAATCAACGGGGATTCGGGTTTGCGTCTGTAATGTCCTGACTGTCAGTTTAGTATGACTGGCAGATAACCTGGTCACTGCTCTTGCGTCTTCAGTCTATTAACCGTCTGTGTTTTGGCAGTGGGTTTAGTCTTATATCTAGATGCATTGCAAAGTGATTTGCTATAATGAAGTTATGAACATAAAGTTTTACGCACGTTTTGCACTTCGTGAGAAAGACATCTTTTTAAAGCCACGCTATCACCATATTCGCATGTTTAGTAGTAATACATGTATGTTCATTTGGAGTGTTAAGTAATTCATGTCCATTGAATTCATTGATTTGAACAATACTTTATTTAGAGTTATGAGAATAACCTGCCCAAAATTATTTATTTCCATCATTGCATACATTGTATTGGACATAACACGTGTACAGGATCACTATTACTAGTGTTGAATATTACAGAAAACACAAATTACATCTCAAATGTCAAACTCAAGTCATCAACGTAAATACTGATAAGCGTGACAATCAAATCATAATATTTTTGAAGCATACACCAATATAATATAATTGTTCAAATGGCATTCTCTATATATTTGAGTACTCTGTCAGGACCAGCAATGTCCTTTTATTCAGTTATCGATGCATATCACCAAAATGAGACGTGTTGTTTGTAAATTAAATATCTGCACTTTCTCTGTATCTTTTCCCAGCTTGTTGGCCCAGCCATATATTGAATATATTATATGTCGTGACATGGATAATAACAGTTCTCAGAGGCGGGAAGCCAATGCAGCGCGGGGATCGACATTAGACGTTATACGTCACGTCAGAATCTGGGCCCGTATTCTCGTACAAGTTACGATATATCGTAGGTTTCTGATTGGTCGAGATGGCCATCTCGACCAATCAGAAGCCTACGATATATCGTAACTTGTACGAGAATATGGGCCCAGTCGTCTAAAGTCGATACCCGCACTGAAAAAGAGTAAACCTATTTATAACGATCGTAGACCCATAACATGGGTATTCAAATGGAGCGGAAAGAAGGCATTAGCGATAATTTCAAATTAAAAACAACAAATTTGGACTCTTGGTTTACATAAAACATTTCAGTGTCTTAAGGATTAACACGTGGCACTTTAGTCAGTATCATGGCCAGACAATCCTGGACCCGCTGCAACCAAGAAATCTATAGATTAATTTATGCCATTTAATTTTGCGAAGCTATTCCCTGAGATGGCATGTAATAAAGGGTTATATTATTGCAGTTTACTGGGCACTAATGCAAATAAAATGTGTTTTGCAAGAGCCGAAGGTACACTTTTCCTGATACGTCGAAGATCCCGAGTGTGATCTGTATGGTCTGTTTAGTTATCAGGAATTGGAAAGGGGTTGCAATTCCGATCCAATTTAAATAAATTAGATTTTACTCGGACTGAGGTTTAACTTCAAGTTGCATGAAGCACGCCTACCCCCTAATTTAAATAACAACTGAATGATGGCGGTGATTGGCCATTCTCATCATGTGCCAGGCTGAACAACTCTTTCATTGGTCGTGGTAGAAAAATATACTTAATTTGTCCGCCAAGTATTGGCTTGCGACATCTACACAAAGATACATCTCTAATGCTTTCAAAATAGCTGAACATTCCCAGTGAATTTATAAATCTGACAGTCATCTGCATAAAGATGGTGACTCAACTACGAGAGACACCTTACGCCAGCCTATGAGTTTAAGTATGGTGTGATCGATAGTGACAAAAGCTGCAGAAATGGCACTATCATTATGGGTTTTCAGCTAAGCTGATTCATTTGAACGTCTTTTACGATAGGCTGACAGTAATAGATATACCTAGAAATGAATAATAGACTTACAAACATAACATCCCATACGTTTCTAATTACACAGTTCATTTAAACACAAAATATATAATTTGGCCTTGAAAATTAAAGTGTATCATAGGAAAATTGGATGACTTCACCATTCAACTTATGGGAAGGCTGTTTGCCCCTCTGATTCTCCGTCTGACTGACTGACTGACTGACTGACTGTTTGGTTGATTGATTGATTGATTGATTGATTGATTGATTGATTGATTGATTGATTGATTGATTGATTGATTGATTGATTGATTGATTGATTGATTGATTGATTGATTGATTGATTGATTGATCGATCGATTGATTGATTGATTGATTGATTAATTGATTGATTGATTGATTGATTGATTGATTGATTGATTGATTGATTGATTGATTGATTGATTGATTGATTGATTGATTGATTGATTGATTGATTGATTGATTGATTGATTGATTGATTGATTGATTGATTGATTGATTGATTGATCGATTGATCGATCGATCGATCGATTGATTGATTGATTAATTAATTAATTTATTGATTCATTCATTCATTCATTCATTCATTCATTCATTCATTCATTCATTCATTCATTCATTCATTCATTCATTTAATCAATAATTAATTGATTCATTTTTTTAGGGTTTTAAAGATATTTATTTCATTTGTGTTAGTTTATTATTATTATTGCTCTCTTTCTTACTTGATGGACATGTTTCATGGCAATAAACTACGATTTCTAAGTCGCATTTTTGTAGTTTCTGGATAGCCTCATAGGTCTGGGGCTGGGGCTGATTTACGAAAACCTGCTAAAAACACGATTTCGCTGCACCCCCCCCCCCTGAGCTATTGTAGGAAAATATATCAACTTTATATTCGAAACAGTAACCAAAAATTCCGGCGTCCAAAAACCATAATTGAGACAGTTTAATCACCATACCCTAAGAAAAGTCATAAAACTAAAAATAATATTATTCAGTCATCATTTTTTATCTGAATTATACTATTTCATTAAACATTCAGCTGAAATACGCTGAACAAATGTATACATGCGCAACCATAAAACAAAAATAAATAAAACATTTGTAAAAGCTGTAAAAAAATTATTTTGATCAATTTTTTTTTTTTTTTTTTTTAAATTTTTTTGTAAGTTTGATTTCGCTGAATTCCCGCTAATGGTAGTTTTATACGAATATGTTTTAAACATATGTGATTACTTAGTAAAAATGATAGCATTAACACAAAATAAAAAATCCCGAAATGTGTCATATTAAGTGTTTTGTGACCATACCCGAATGGATATTTATTAGTTCCTTAGCGTCATTGTTTAGCATTATATTTATCGGGCGGACAAAAACACCAAATTTGGTACACAGTTTCTCTAGGGGCAAATTTAGTCGTTAAGCTTTCTAATTTTGGCTCTGCTTTTCCAGAAAATCCAAAATGGCCACCAAGATGAAAATATTTTTCGTCGCATTTCCCTGTAAATGAACATTATTTTCTTCATAATATACCTTTTTAATTATAAACCTACGAAACCTTCCTAATACATATAATTTACTGCTGTAGTTATTTAAAAGAAAAAGACCACATCAAACGTAAAAAAACCTGTTTATTTAATTAATGTGGGCTCAAAATTGGCTGTCGTTCATTTTAGTATGACCTATCACTTTCTGACAATATAATTGCAATTACTTTTGTCATAACGTGAGCCGCGAAGCTTCTTCTATATATTTTTTGTAATAATAACGACCTGATAATAATAATAAAAAAATAATAAAGTTATTACAATTTAGATATGAAAATGAAATAACATTTTATCAAAATCCCTGAAATACATTGAAGTATGATGATGCCTTCGGATTGGACTCTTTGTATAATACCACAAACACTGACATGAATACTTCCTCAGACACTGATAGGGATTACCGCACCTTCGAGCTCGTCCCTCCGAGGCGTTAGGCCCTATATAAGTAATTTAATTAAAAGGATAGTGAATTGAATTTGTGCCGTTATGTGCATTAAAGTTTTAAAAATATTTTTTTTAAATATGTTTTTATACAAACATAATATTATAATTAAAAAAAAAGATTTATTTAAATTTGAAGCTGCTGTCTTTATTACAAAACCGGAAGGTGTAATTTACACAAAGGTAAAATAAACAGCAAAATGTAAAGTTGGCACATTGTCTGAAAGGCCTGATATATGTCATAAAACCTGAAGTTGTACTCCCTCCAGCAAAAACTACATACATAATTTGCAAGGATGTATTTTGGGGGTTTACTTCCTCGGTTGGTGTCTATCATATTTTGTTTAAAGTACATCATTTCAGTGATTATGATTCTAAAAATGTTCTGATATAACGCAACAAATTAACACAAAGCTTGCATCACAGCAGGACTGTTAATTATTATGTTTGACACAAGGAAGACTGTATTTACTCGTTTGAGAAAAGGCAACAAGTCAAACATCATGAGCTACATCAACTCTGACTCATGAACGACGGAAGGTTCAATAAACTTATTCAACAATTCCACGATTTAGGCATTGTCGCAGCTTTATAAATATACATCTAGAAGTAAAAGTGGCTCTGGCTAATTATATGTCTACTTATTTGCGTTTTAAAGAAGATGATTGTGGCATCAGCATGTCTTAGGTATATTCACTATGGATGGCTATTCATGTTCAACTATCCCCAGCCATTATTTTCAAAGCACAGCAATAAGCTATGCCCATTCATAATTAGTAATAAGTACACATATAATACCATTATCTGGTGAAACAAGATTTGTTTTGAACAAACTGTCACCAAACACATTTGCCTGATAATTGCGGTACTGTTCTTGGCGTTAACTGAATACAAGAAGTAGATAAAAAAATGACGAAGCAATGCCACACATGGATTACAAGAATTTTGGGTACTCCTCAAATACAGTCTTGCATTAAAGTATCATTTTTTATTCACCTTGAATCATATAAATTATTAACATATGAGGCATGAATTTCCGTCCCAACTTCTAGCAATATGGATTAGAATAACTACAATACATCCTAAGCAATTTCATTTGAAACATAAGTACATGAAGAGCAATCATAGTTCTGCATCTTAATTTTATTCAAGTTAACTATATTATCAAATTAGATGAAAGCTTCTGGGGTTGTATTAGATCTCAACGAAAAAATAAAAATGCATGCTGATATGTACGGGATTTCCCACTAATAAAGGCCTACTGGTTGGGCGAATTTGTAATATTAGCAAGTCAATCAAAACCTGTTCCTTAAATAAACAACAGGTTTTAAAAGACAAAGTCCCTGGAAAAATTTAATAAATTTTCAAATTTTACTTTGATCGGCAGCTTTATTATAAAATGACTAGAATAAACATCAGGTGGGATATCTACATAGAATTTCACAGCCCTACAAGATGCGGGCGAGGAAACGATGGATCAGGGTTCAAGATCTGCTAAATAATTGGTCAACCATTTGAAATGTGTTTATCCATGGTTCTGGGAACAAAAAGTCGATTTATACAGTTATTTTTAAATTCAATAAGTAATATTGCCATATCGCATTCAAACTAACCTGTAATACTTTTTCATTTTGAAAAACACCGTAGCAGCTTGGCACAACATTCAACATTTCCAACGAACTGCTAAGAGAAATAGAGCGAAGTATGTGTACCATATAGGCATATGGGCATAAACAACAGCATATTGTCAACGAATTGATATATTATCTATTTGGATCGCTCACAACCGATCCATCACGTCTGCCCCAATGTCAAGATGCTATATATAAACATATTATGCGTTCTAACTATCAAGTTTCAATATGGCGCAAGAGTTTAGGCCTACTTGACCCCACATGGACATGGTTGGAGAGTGAAAGTAAACAGCATTTCCATAGACTAGATGAATAACACACCTGCCCTAAAACTTCTTCAGGCGTGTCTTAACTGTAAGTGCAAAAGTTGCAAAGATCAAAGATGTACATGATGTCGTAATAGCCTGAACTGTACCAGTGGCTGTGGATGTAAATCTCTATGTGATAACAGTTGATGCAACAAATGTCATCCAGGATTCTGATGACTATTCTGATGGCGAAGAAATAAAATAGACAAAAACAATCATAAAAATTAGTCCGGTACTGCATACAAATACTGTAAATTGAGTACATTATATACCCCAATGTTCGGTTTATCGCTCTAAAAAACAAATTAATATATTTGCGAAAAACAATACGATCTACATAATTCCTTCTAAAGTTCAGTATAGCTAAAAGAAATCAAAGTTTAAAATGTGTTCTTTTTTAAACAAAAATTTCAACAAAACGCTTTATTTGTAAATTTCAAATTTTCTGTTTATTTTTGTTTCGATTTTGCATCATCTACACAGCTGTCGTAGATATATTGGTCGGTTTTTCAAACGATTTTTGTGTCCTGAATTTTTTTACGAGATGATTTTCGCATATTAATTGTCACAAGTCATTTTTGATGCTCTGGTGTTAAAAGGGTTAAAATTACATGTTTTGGACATTTTAATTTTTGGTTACTGTTCCGAAATTTAAAGATTATATGTCCAGGATTAAGAAAAAACCATGAAACCTATGTCGCAGGGAGGGGGGGGGATGCAGCGAATTTCCATTTTTTTTAAAACAGCCTCAGGCCTAATCACTGTGCAAATTTATGTCATATAGCTGTTTATTCAGGTTCGCCAGTTCACGCCCAACGGTAAATTTTGTCAACAGCTACAAGAGAATTCATTCATAAGACGAATACAAATAAGTGTGCATCTCGTTAATCATGCCATTTGACCACATGACAATGATCACGTTAACTATACAGTGTGGTTGCCGGGACAGGTCGTTGAGGAATTTCAACGCTGGAGAGTAGGCCTATCCAACCGTGATTCAATGCTTCATATCACAATTATTATGGGGGACCCAGCAAACAGAAAACATTTGTATAACATTTGTACAATGCTGGACCAACGTCGAAGACATTGGGCCATAGGAAATGTAATTTAAAAGTTTTGTGATTGCTAAGAATTGAAATTGCAATATTGAAGTAAATAATAAAGTGTCACATGCAACTAACATCTGCAAATGTTTTTTTTCAACTAACTCGATAGTTATCCAATGTGAAATAGCATGTTATTTTTTTCTTGGCAAGTCAAATAGCGTGCTGCGTGGGAGCATTGTGCATGGTTTTGCCCTTCCCAACCCTTCCAGATTTGACCGTAAAACAACAAAATTTGAAGTGAAGTGCGTAAACAAATTATCATGTAGTGCTTTAATAGTTAAAATATTTTTCAACGGCTCCTGCATGCAATTCTATAGAAAGCACTTAAAGTTTATGTGGTATATTTCACATGTCAATTTAACCCAGGAGACCAAACTATTCCGACCAACCACCTGATCTGATAAACGATATGTTGGTTTGTGTAGTGAAAGTGATAATCCGAATATGACGCTACCACGCTCAGTGGCCGTATTCTGGTACAAGTTACGATATATCGTAGGCTTCTGATTGGTCGAGATGGCCATCTCGACCAATCAAAAGCCTACGATATGTCGTAACTTGTACGAGAATACGGGCCCAGGCCCACATGATACTGTTATTACGGACTATGAAAGTGAGCTTGTTGTTATGAAACTATGGATCTTAGGGAGTATAGAGTGCACTCACGATTTACAAGATGGAGATGTTCACTGTCGTGACATAACAAGAACAAATAGGCAGATCCGATAATATCAATGTTTTATATTTGTAGAGGATATTTTTGGTTTGATGAATCGTATTCTGTATTAGCATACTTAGGAACTGTATGTTAACACAAACAAAAGGGTAAGTCAACTCTAAATTACTGCATTATTTCTTGCTTCTTTTGCAATCACATTATATTGTTTTTCACTATAATGACCTTGTTGTCACGACTGTTTGTTTCATTTAATATGTACAAATAACTTAATAATATTAAAAATGGGATGTGAAATATTCACTATACAGAAAAACGTATTATCAACACCACAAACCGCGGTCACAAAAGGTCGTACGACAAATATGAATCATCCCCTATTTTGTTACGTTCGTACAGCGTCACATAGTTTCGTAATACCTTTTTGCGAAATTGGGAAAGTTACCATTAATTCAAAACATCGACTTACTATCGCCTTGGTCTTGTCAAACAGGTAAATCAATAGCATAATAAAATTTTAAGTGTGAGCTTAACTTGTCTAAACTCAGAAGTAAATATTTTGCTCAGTCCGATTTTCATAAAGGCAATATCTCTGTCCTTATCTACTGTAACATATTGCTATGCTTATGTATATTCCTGTATTTATATATCATTTGTATGATTTAGTTCTTTCGAGCTACATATAAATGACAAAATGTAGACATATAATGGAATCAATTTTTCAAAACATTTTAAATATATTTCGTCATCCCTGTTACATTGCCATTTTACATTATATTCATGTAAATCGGGCATTGCTGACACAATTACCAGCTTCAAACGGAAAAACGTTACCAGCACACACGAGACGCTGGCGCAATGTTGGGTTAATGTTGGGCAAGTGTCGAAGACGATGGGCCAACATTAACCCTATATCGGGCCAACGTCTCGTGTTACTGGATTACCTCTACATTTCAAAGCTACACCTGTGCTATTTTACAAATTAGCATTGTTTTTTCACAGAGTTATACTTTCATATTTTGATTGATCAAATCAAGGAATCTAAATATATCAACCAATCTCTTCGAAAGCTTCACCTGCACAAAAAAGGGTGATTATAGAGGTCGGTGTTGGTGGGTCCGGTGAGACACTGGTGCCGCTGAGTCTTCGTTTTGTGGTTGCGGAAATAAGTGCAGCATATAATACCGATCCAAACATAACTATAATGATGATAATGGCGTGATAGATACCTATTGCCCTGATGTGTCATTCGTGAGACAAGTCTTTATGGCCATTCAGTATATCTCAATATATCACTAATGATGATTATGACTTTTAACGCTATGCTGACAGTGTCATCAGGAACATGTCGCCCTGCCTCCTGACGTTCACCCAGTGCTAATTTGATGTTGGGCCAGCGCCTGCGACGCTGGCCCAACGTGAAATCAACACTGGGTAAACGCCTCGCGTTTGTTCTCCTGCACTGCAGTGCTGCTAACTGAATTAAGTTTAGTGTAGCAGCAGCATGTTACAGGGAGTCACCAGAGATTTTTATTGCCTGGACTGTCAACGGTATAACAAGGATCACCAGAATGAATGTCCAGCCGGGTTTAAGTGCTAAGTAGGCCATTTAGGCTAGTAAATAGATTGTGTTTTCTTGCATTGAAAAATATAGTACTGGTACATGCTACCAGAACTTCGTTTTTGTCTCAGCTAGGGGCATTACCTACTTTTATTAGGGCATGTTCCACTAGTCATATTAATTAATAGCAGCTATACATCTATGTAGATAAGGCTGTAGAACCCTTGAAGCACCACAATGTGCCACAAGCTCCATAACGCACATCTCTAAATGAATCCGCAATAATCACGTTTGCTGTGGGGTGGGGGAGTTAATGGTTAGAAATCAAATATGAAACTGAAATAATTGAATTTGGATTGCCATGCAATATTCATCATTTAACATTGTATAATTATTAGGAGATTATTCTTAAGCGCAAAAAATCAGCAAATTTCAAGTGAGCTGTTTTAAGATATTGATTTTGCTTCTTTTGTACATCCCGATAATGATTAGTTGCGTGCATCGTGCGCGCGTACGTTACAGGCCTACATAACAAAGATGAATAATATAATACATAATAATAGACAGATAGAGCTCACAGGCATTTAACAGTGTTCACGGAGGAGAGTTTACAGCCAGAGCTGGTAGGTTAATAAGTTAAAGATTAGTTTTGTTCGCTAAATTAATTATCAAGTGTGAACAGTTCACACTTGAATCATTCAGCGAAAAAAAATCTCAGTTATTGGTGTGAGATTTCTCGAGAGGCCGCGACCCCTTGCCAAGCTGTCTGGTGCACAGTGTTGTATCTGCTCTGCATGTGTATATTATCTGGCTGGTCAGACCAGCGCCAGGTGATCCATCAATCCACGGGGACTCGGGTTCGAGTCTGTAATGTCCAGACTGTCAGCTTAGTATCACTGGCAGATAACCTGGTCACTGCTCTGTTGGAAGGCTTGCGTCGTCAGTCTATCAACCATCTGTGTACTGATAGTGGGTTTAGTTTTATATCTAGATGCATTGCAACGTGATTTTTTATATTGACGCTCTGAACATAAAGTTGTACGCACGTGTTGCAGCTCGTGGGGGAGTCATATTAGTTTCGAGCTACGCTTTTACCATTTCGGCATGTTTAGTAGTAATACATGTGTGTTCATTTTGAGTGTTAAGTAGTTCATATCCATTGAATTCATTTATTTGAACAACACTGGAATTATGGTGATAATCTGCCCAGAATTATGTATTTCCATCATTGCACATAACAAGTGGGATCACTATAATTAGTGTTGAATATTATGAATAACACAAATTAAATCTCAAATGTCAAACTCAAGTCATCAACGTCAATACTGATAAGCGTGACAAATCTAATCACAATATTTTGAAGCATACACCAATATAATAAATTATAATTGTCCAAATGGCATTCTCTATATATTTGAGTACTTTGTCAGGACCAGCAATGTCCTTTTATTCAGTTATCGATGAATATCACCAAAATGAGACGTGTTGTTTGTAACTTAAATATCTGCACTTTTTTGCATCTTTCTCCAAATGGATACATTGAATATTACATGTCGTGACTATAGGAAACGATAGAACATTGATCATAACAGTGCTCAGAGGTGGGAAGCCAAAGCAGCGCGGGGATTGATTTTATACGTCATATTCTGACGTCTATAGACGTCAGAATCTGTCGTCTATTGTCGATCCCCACACTGAAAGAATAAACATAGGTATTCAAATGAAGCGGAAATAAGGCATTTGTGATGATTTCAAATTTAAAACAGCAACTTTGGTCCCCTGGTTTACATGAAACATTTCAGTGCCAAATGGGTTAACACATGGTACTTTAGTCATTACCCTGGCCAGACAATCCTGAGCTCCAAGGAATCTATAGATTCATTTCTCCTAATTTAAATAGCAACTGAATGATGGCGGTGATTGGCCACTCTCATCGTGTAACAGGCTGAACTACTTTTTCATTCGTCGTGGTAGAATAATATACTTAATTTGTCCGCCAAGTATTTGCTTGCGACATCCACGCAAAGATACTCTGACACACATCACTAATGCTTTCAATGATAGTTGAACATTCTCGGTGAATTTATAAATTTGACTGTCATCTGCATATAGATAGTGACTCAACTACCAGATAAACCTAACGCCAGCCTGTAAGTTAGTATTATCGATAGTGGCAAAAGCTGCAGACAGGTCAATGCAGTGACTCCCTTAGCTAGAGAAATGGCAATATCATTATTGGTTTTCAGCTAAGCTGATTCATTTGAACGTCATGTACAATAAGCTGACAGTGATAGATATAAATGAATAAACCACAAAATAGATCATTTTGATTTGAAATTTAAAGTTTATCATGTGAAAATTTCAAAATGCGTACTTGGATGACTTTATCTTTAAGCCATTCAACTCGTGGTAAGGGTGTTTGCCTCTGATTTTCCGTCTGGGCGTTGTAAAAGTTATGCTGACTGACTGACTGTCTAGCTAGTTGATTGATTGATTGATTGATTGATTGATTGATTGATTGATTGATTGATTGATTGATTGATTGATTGATTGATTTATTGATTGATTGATTGATTGATTGATTGATTGATTGATTGATTGATTGATTGATTGATTGATTTATTGATTGATTGATTGATTGATTTTTTTAATTTTTTGACTGTTTGATTGATTGATTGATTGATTGATTGATTGATTGATTGATTGATTGATTGATTGATTGATTGATTGATTGATTGATTGATTGATTGATAGATTGATTGATTGATTGATTGATTGATTGATTGATTGATTGATTGATTGATTCATTCATTCATTCATTCATTTATTCATTCATTCATTCCCTCATTCATTCATTCATTCATTCATTCTTTCATTTATTTATTCATTCATTCATTCATCCATTCAGTCACTCCTTCATTAATCAATTAATTTTTTATAGGTTTTTAAAGATATTTATTTTTTTTGTTTTGCTTTTTAATATTATTACTCTCTTTCTCACTTGTATGATGGACATGTTTCATGCAATAAACTACGATCCTCTAATTCGCGATTTTTAATTTGCCGAATAGCCTCACTGTGTATAGGCCTATTTATGTCATATTACTGTTGTATTCAGGTGGGCGGGGGCCCTAGGGTAGTGGTTAGCACCGCTGCCTTTCACGCCAGAGATCGGGGTTCGGTTCCCGGTCTCGGCGGTTTGAAAGAAACAAAAAAAGTTTCTTCTCCATCCACATGTGAAAGTCAGTATTGTGGGGAGCCTCCGTGACCGAGAGGTAGCGTGCTCGGCCTCAGACCGCCAGGGCTCGAATTTCGAATCCTGTGTCTGGAGGACAGTGTCATCTCAATCATCTCACCATCCTCAGGAGGTTCTCCTGGCCCAGTTTAGCCTATATGTGCACAAAGGTGGCCTAAAGCCCGATTCATTTCATTTTTTGTTGTACTCAGGTTCGCCAGTTCACGCCCAACGGTATATTTTGTTAACAGCGACAAATGGATTCATTCATAAGACAAATTCATAGATGTGTGCATCTCGTTAATCATGCCACTTGACCACATGACAATGATCACTTTAACTATACTATGTGCTTGCAGGGAATTTCAACGCTGTAGAGTAGGCCTATCCAACCGTGATTCAATGCCTCATATCACAATTATTATGGCAGGTATGAGTACTTATGCTGGGACGTCAGCTGTCTGGCTGCGTGTATACATCTAGTTATCCCATTCCAAAGCATGATGGATGGGTTCATTCAGCTTTGGTGAAAAGAGACGATTTTTAGGGATTTTATTATGACGTATCGTTCTCACAACACCTCAAACTATATCAGGTATACAGAGCACTATGGTATGTCCTCACTAAGTGATGGGAAATGCAATTTAACCCTTTAACCGCCGGTGTCGCATATATTGGGGTTTTCATTTTTTATTAGCACAATAATTACCACCTTTTAAACATGTTATAGATAAAATATGACATCAATCAGCAATACATGAAAACAGTTAACCTCCATTTTGTCAAATCTGAATAATTTTCACTCACTTGAAGTTGTGGATCGCGTCAGCGAGACGCAATTTCAAGTGGGTGAAAATTCTGATTAAATAATTTGGCGGTTAAAGGTTTAAAAATTTTGTGCTTGATATGAATTGAAATTGCAATATTGAAGTAAATCACAAAGTGTCACATGCAACTAAAATCGGCAAATGCAACTAACTCAACAGTTACCCAATGTAAAGTATTGTTTTTCTTGACAAGTCAAATAGCGGGCTGCGTGGGAGCATTGTGTATGGGTTTACCCTTCCCAACCCTTACAGATTTGACCTTAAAACAACAAAATTTGAAGTGAAGTGCGTAAACAAATTATTATGTAGCGCGCCAACAGTTAACATATTTTTTAATGACCCGTGCATACAATTCTTCGGAGACTACTTAAAGGCTATGCGGTATTTTTCGCATTTAAATTATTTAACCCTGGAGATCAAACTTCTCCGACCAACCACTTGATCTGATAAACGATATGTTGGTTTTTGTAGTGAAAGTGATGATCCGAATTTGACGCATATCTAGCTCAGTGGCCGTATTCTCGTACAAGTTACGATATATCGTAGGCTTCTGACTGGTCGAGATGGCCATCTCGACCAATCAGAAGCCTACGATATATCGTAACCTGTACGAGAATACAGGCCCAGGCCCACATGATACTGTTATTACGGACTATGAAAGTGAGCTTGTTGTTATGGAACTATGGATCTTAGAGAGTATAGAGTGCACACACGATTTACGATATGGAAATGGTAAAATGTCGTGACATAACTACATCATATAGGCAGATCCGATAAGATTAATG
Source organism: Flabesymbios commensalis (assembly GCA_964017125.1). Taxonomy (NCBI): domain Eukaryota; kingdom Metazoa; phylum Annelida; class Polychaeta; order Terebellida; family Flabelligeridae; genus Flabesymbios; species Flabesymbios commensalis. The sequence continues at coordinate 51,054,075 of OZ024905.1, forward strand.
TTTCATATTCGTAGAGGATATTTTTTTTGATTGATGAATCGTACTCTATTTAGCATACTTGGGAACTGTTTTGTTAACACAAACAAAAGGGTAAGTCAACTCTAACTCATTACATTATTTCTTGCTTTTTTGCTATTTTGCTTTTTTTTCACTTTTAATGACCATGTTGTTACGACTGTTTGTTTGATTTAATGTGTACATGTACAAATTACTGTGATGTGAAATATCCACTATACAGGAAAACATATTATCTACACCACATATTACCTCGGTCATAAAGGCTCGTACAAAACAATTGAATGACTCAGAGGTAAAGTGATCGAAGTCCAAAATTCTATTTTGTTCTATTTTTTGTCATTTTGGGAAAGTTAAATATATAGGAAACAATATACTAAAATATCTAAGCCATTCATTTAAAATTGCGAGACTTAATAATCAACATATATTTTATCACTTTCAAAATTGATACTTTTCTTCAATGGTAAAGTGATCCAAGTCCATCAGTTTATATAGGGTCATTTTGACTTGGGTCAGTTTACCTCTGAGACATACGTAAAATGTCTGCTGAAATGTTATAAACCATCCCTTCTAGGAATCAGTTTGTGTTTTGCCAATAATTACCAATTTATATTATGTTATAATTATGGTAATCATGGATTAAAACGTTGGATTATTTAACATTACAACAAAGAAATTAAAAGTTGCTGTTCAAGGCGTATGTACAATATATATTCAACACAGCGTTGGCCTTTGTAACCACAATATCTAAAATTCAAATGAGTGGTAGAGAACATTCCCGAGGCAATGAATGACATTGAGATCACAGCTGGTCTTACAGCTCGACATCCGTGGCATTTCTTGTAACTCACACAAATGTAGGTACAAAGTTGCGCCAACTTCTGTGACGCTCGCTTTATCTGGTGATGCCAACGGTGTGTCCCTGAAAGGAGGGTATTTCAGACACAAATCTGAGCCATCATGAAGGCTTGACCATACCCACCGCCCCTTATCTTGTGTTATCTGGCAGGATCAGTGGTATTTAAATCAATGACCAGACGCTGGTCAGCATGGGGATACTTTATCCACGTTCACGCCATGCACCCACATCAAGCGTAAAGCGCAGAATTATTTGTGTATAAACTATGGAGACCAACAGTTTTTTTCTATTTGAAATAATTATAAATGGCTTAGCTAATACTTTCCGCTTCATTTGAATACCTATGGTCTGGGTATACGGCCAGTATGGCCATATTGTTACTCTTACAGTGCGGGGATCAACTTTAGACGTCAGAATCTGACCTCTACAGACGTCAGATTACGACATCTAAAGTCCATCCCCGCACGATGTAACTGATACGCCAGACGTACTGTATATATAATTATGTCCGCGCCAAACCTACAAATCTTGCTTCTGAATCATCTGTGATGTTGAACTTCATTATCTTCATTATGCTATATGCAATACCTCGATGACGTCAGTGGTATGCCCCCACATTTTTCTTCGCAATCATATTAGTGTAGGGGCGTGTGTAATGCCGTGAGATATTGTGTTAATTGATGCCACGATACATCAAAATTTTCAGAAGAATACGTAAAATCAGAAAAAATAGGTAACAATTTTTTTTTTAATTTTACTGACACATTGTGTCCCATGGGAAAAGGAGGTAAACACATCATTTTTATTTTAACGTTACAGCCAAAATTATATTTGATGCAGATCAAATATTAATGCGAAAAACCTAATTACAGATAATAGGACACACACTATTCAGAAGAAACACAAATATGTTATTTTCAGATACAGGGACAGTGATACATTTTATGCCAACGTAAGATGCATATCTGATAGTCATGTAATATAGAATATTTAAGATAATGAATTATTACACGCAATTTTCAGAAGAGAAATCAGAAAAAAACAAATAGTGACACGTTAAAATCAATAATTCAGAAATACAAAACACATGATTTTCATACCACTGTAACACCCTTCATACTATTTATGTTGAAGTTAAATAGGAAATATAATATAGAACATTGAAGACAATGTTACACACACTGTTCAGAAAAGCGCGCAAAAAAAAAAAATATTGTTAGATCTAGTGACACCTGAAGCTCAATAAGTACACATTAATAAAACACATGATTTACACACCACCGAAACATCCTTAATACTATCTATTTTTCAAGTGAAACACAAAACCAATGGCTTAGAAAATCGGTTGGCGATCATTAAATAAGTGACCAATTAAAGTACAATCATTTGTACAGGAACCAACGCCATTAATTTTGCATTATTTACATCCAACAGTCATCTATGTTGTAACTAAACATACCACATCAAAGGTGATCTATCACCCCTTATATGGTATGAATAATTATGTCCTTATATGGGGTGATTGGCTATCATGTGACCCTCTCAGAGGGTCACATGATAGCCAATCACCCCATATAAGGAAACACTTGTGCCCCATCTAGTGGCAACTTTGATTTATTTGTCACAAAATTATTCATACTATATAAGGGGTGATAGATCACCTTTAACGGAAACATTTGAATCTAGGCGGAATGTTATAGACTGTATATGAAGACAATGTTATTTCTTGACGTCATAACTCTGATGATTGATGACCATATACACCATGCCATCATATTAGATAGAATTACATAGTATGTATAGTATGTATGTACAATAGTACCAAAGACCCTGTACAATAAGATAGTCAACTCTCCCCAAAACGTGAAATCCCTCCCAGTGCTGTCCCCCGGTATTGTGAGTTGGAACTAATGCTCTTACCATCCATCAACTATGATTTTACCATATTACGACGAGTAATTATGACATTGATCCTATTAAAAACAATACATACTTTACATCATAAAATCAGAAAAATAAGTATTGACGGAGGTTTACTTCTATTTTTTATCCAAAAATTTGTTGGTTAGTTATTAATACTTTTTAATTGTCATCTTCCCTTTGGTACCTCAGGGGTTGATGCGCCCGTATAAACAAGTATGCATATGCATTGTTTACAAACAACAGGTGACGCCCAGCTAACACGAGACGTCGACTCAATTATAGTGTAATGCTGGTCCAAGGTTTGTAATGCTGGTCCAGCATTACACCATCATTGGTTCATCTTCTCGTATTTGCTGGCAGGTGACGATGTGTGCAAGGGTAGATACGGGCAAAGAAAACCAAGATAGAGCAAAGGAAAAACATAATGTTACTATATATTATAGTTTAATGACACGGATCATTTGTCATGTTTATCATTCGGAATATATCAGAACAGAAATATTTTGTTGATATAAAGCATGTTCCTGTTACTGCTGATTCACCTGATCTGAGCGATTCTGTAACAGAATTAGCTTATTCAATGCTGAAATCATTCACGCCACAAATGGGTATTACCATTGAGGAGGACAATTTCCTGTTATATATATCAGTGGATATCTTTGTCGCCAAGTATCTCGATCTGCAAGTAGAGTAATTTTGATGCCAATAATAAATTACATACATTTCTGTCTAAGAAGCAATATTTGAATATTCAAGGTGTGTGGCTTTTGTTCCACGTCAAAACTTAATACAATTAATTGGTTAAAATGAACGAATTTTCGGAAATATAACTGAACACATTCTATATAGGAGTCACAACAGAGATCAAATTATTACGTTCATCAAAAACACTAAATCACGTGTAAGCTGTGAATGTTTCACGTTAATTTTACATATTTATGTCCCCATTCGGCTACACCATGTACCGCGGGAAAACAATGAACACCTTATCACCAGTAACGGCAGGAGTAATAGGAAATTATTAAAATCCAACTATAAATAAATTGAATTATAAAAATGAACGTGTCCTGTTTTCAAGATATCAATATACTGCTAACGCTCCAGTCCTCAGTGACATTGATGGCAGTGGTCCGAGAGAGAAGGCTTACATATTATAAATTTATAATATTGTTTTTGTTTAAATAATAAAAGTTTGAATTAAAAGTTATGGTTGTTACTAATGTTTTGCCCCGATCTCCTTTGTGGTCGGGATGCTTGACGACATATCGTCAATCCCCCCCCCCCCCCGTTCTGTGCCCACATATTTGTGTACTTTCTGTACACAGCTCTTCTGTTATCTAAATGAAGACATTTTAATCTCTAAAATTGTATGATAATATAACATAACTTTTCTGCTATATGAGCAGTTATTTTCGTTCTAAAAATAAATATTATGAGATATTGTCATAACTGTCAAACCTAGAAAAAACATTACATTTTTATTTAGAGGCTAAAGTGGTGAAATTATCACTTGTTTTATATGATGATACATTCTTGCCAAAGCATAGTTCCAACTCCTGTTAAAAAGGGACAGCACTGCACAATGTATTACACGCATTTGTATGGTGAAATCCGTAAGTCGACCATATTATTGTACAGGGTATTCGATAGTACGTACATGGAGTCATCGTATAGAGACAATGGTAATCTTAGTGAAAAAGAGGTGGAGCCATGTTATGCTATAGTAGCTAATTGTTATGACATGAACGATTCAACTCATTTGAAAATTCTTTGAACATTCCTTGGTAACTACGAGATAGTAGATAAGTTGCCATTACACTTAATTGTAAACCTTTTGACACAATTAAAGGGACTGGCCCAGGCTAAAATCATCAAAAAATCGGTGATTTTATTTCGAGTTCTTAATATGACCATATGATGTAAGCATGTACATAGACTAGAACTGCAAATGTTTATAATTTTTGTGCTGCGCACTTACCAGTTAGACTAGATATAGAGACGAAATTCCCGCATTTCTTATTTTTGACATGGTTGTCAATAATTACAAATCAGGAATTTCGTCTCTATATCTAGCCTAACTGGTGAATGCGCAGCACAAAAATTATAAAAATTTGCAGTTCTAGTCTATGTACATGCTTACATCATATGGTCATATTAAGAACTCGAAATAAAATCACCGATTTTTTGATGATTTTAGCCTGGGCCAGTCCCTTTAAACCGAAAAAATCGTTTCTACCATGGAAAGGTGCTAAATCTTACGGCATATTAGATGTGGGGCTGTTAAATACATGTAGTAATCAAGAACAATCAGATACACTCCTAATCTTTCATACCTTACATGTTTTCCAAATTGGTGGTGAAATCACCATTATGACATCTGATACAGATGTGTTTAATTATTGCCCTGCACAAAATTAATATCCTTCGCTCTGACCTAAAAGTGTTCACCGATTAGACACAGGAAGCAAGAGCGGGGAAATTCATCTTGAGCCAATAATGTAGATCTGGTAATATTTGTGAGGTTTAAATTTTCGAGAATTTTCGAGGACAAATTTGCAAATTTAAGAATCTCGCGAAAATTATTATTATGAGCGCTACCTATCATCGAAATCGATTATTCGCAAATTCTAGACTTCATCAAAAGTCCCAAAATCACAAATTCGCGAAAACATAAACACGCGAAAATTACCAGATCTACGGTATATAACACACATCATCCTCTCACGGTGGACAGCATAATTGGTTTCTATGCATTTGCATGATCATATTCAAATAATTGGCAAGATAGAGAGTAAAGATAAAATGACCTGCTGGAAAATAATACAAAAGGCTGAACCAAATGCTCTTCAGATTGGGAATATTGTGTATCCATCGGAAGAAGCTGATGATATGCTGATCTTCAAAAGTAGGCCTATACGTGTTTTTGTTCAGTTCAGCTGGGTCTAAGCACAATGTGAAGTGGGGTTGGTGAGACCGAAATGTGTTCCCCTTCTGGGAACAAGTACCAAATTTGGTAGAGAGTAAGATATTGACCTCTTTATGACATATCTGATATTCCCCCAAAAAAATTCAGACCGGAACATATAATTTTGCCCAATTCCAATATGGCTGCCATCGAAATTATATTTTTCAGTTAATAATCATATTTTTTTTCAAATGAAAGGTCATTGAAAGTCAATGAAAGGTCATTTTAATGTTGAATTTTTTGTTGAAAATATTATGTAGGTGGAATACTTTATTAAAAACGGATATAGCAGTAGCAAATTGGATGTCAGGGCAATTACAGTGGAGAAATAATGTGAAATTATTGTAATGACATGTTACTTGTTGTGATGTGATTATTCATATTGTTGTTTGAAAATAATAAGACAATGTTATGGTATTTCGCGCCTTTATTTAATACATGCCATATATAATATTCCATTTTATTTATTTTCTTATGACGCGCTTGTATTATGTTCAATGAGTCATGTCCTATGGCAGAGACAGAATGCAGAGCAGACATCCCAACACACAGCCGCTGTAGTTTTCGTTAATCATTTTACACACATACACGAAACTAACCTTCGCAAGGTATCCAACACTTCCAGAAACTCATCAGTCGAAAATGGTAACCATCCTCCTCGAACGTCTTTGTGGTGGATAATGAGGCTCTTTATTAAATTTCCAGATAATTGATTATAAGATGACGTGCTCAAAACCGTATCACATCCACTAAATGCATGCAAATGTGAAGTGCCAATGCACGTTCAGAGCCAAGCTTCTCAGCAATATTGTGTAGTGAAAATATTATGTAATTTGTTTTTGTTCCAAATTCACCAAAATAGTTGATGAAGTCCTATTTTTTGTGGAATAACACCACATCAATCACTAACACAGAATCAGAATCTACATTTCGAATCGATACATTTGTTACTAACTGAGTTGGCATGTTTGAGGTGCATAGATATATATGTGTCAGCTTCTCCTTGATGACAATGGCTGATATCATTTACTTCGTTCATTATTGTCTTTATAAACACCACTCTGTATCTGATGGTGACTAGCAGAACCTGTCCTGAAGGTTCATCCCCTTTTAAAGGTACATCCTTCTTTAAGGGACTAAAACTACGAACAGCTCCTCCTAATGTTTTAGTTCACATTTTTCTGATGAATCTTAGCCATGTTTTGAGTTCGACTTTATTGGATGAACACGTGTTTGTCATACAAAGTGGAAAGTTACAACACAGGAGTCAGAGTTGACTCTCTACTGTCTTCAATATGAGACACAAATTAAGCTAGGGCTATAGCGTCTTAAAGCAGCTGGATTATCTGTCAAACCAACGGCACCTCCATCACATTCAACTTATCCATAACTGTTCATAGGCCTGGTTAGGGGCTATGGCAGAAAGGGGGTGATATGTCTTGTGGGCTACCGATTATCCCATAATTATTCTATAATTATTTGTACAGTGAAGGATGAATGATGTTTCATATGTGTCCAGATACCCACCTTACATAATTCGAATGATCAAGGGGGAAACCAGGGGATGAGGCATAGAATTCCACATATTCATGAAACTTTCCTCCCCTCATAGTTTTACAATGTGCAATGCAGGCAATACTAATTAAAGCATCATGTTCCAATATTTAACATTTGAGGCTGTTCTTCTGCTTGTTCATTACACCACTCGTCTACATAGGTATTTTTCTTTAAAAAAAAGTATGTTTTCGAAAACTGCAGCATAGTTATATGATTCTATCAGTATTAAAAAGTGTAAAGTCCATGAAGGAGATATACATCTTGGCAATGAAGCCGAGACAACAGGAATAAAATCCTTTCGAAGGAAACACAATTTTACATTAAAATTCGACGCCATGTGCAATATTTTCAACAGATAATAATTTTGCTCACGATATTTTACTAATAAGTTATATAAGCCAATATGGTAACCAGTCATCTAAGGATAAGAAGAATACTCAACAAAACGTCCACGAAAGTTCTGAAAACAAAGACATTCAAGGCTCGATTTGGACCCAAAAGAAAAATTCGCCCTGTGTTCGCTAGGGGAGCATTTATAATTGCTCGGTACAGATCACTCTTTCTATATGCTAAATTTCATGCTTTCAAACCAAAGTGCAAGGTTTGGGGGGTTAAATATATCAGAAGTTCCCTGTTTGGTGAGGAGTGAAGAGTTGCGCAGAGTATGAGGCCATGTTTTTACATGTTCTGATGAGTTTTCAGTGCTGTCTCTTCGAAAATTTGGATCTGCCACATCTACCTCATTAGGACATGAGAAGGTAAGCATCGTAAAAAAAAAATACATGTATTAGTGATTTCAAAGAGGTGTATCGAGGTGTAATCTAACCTTCTTTAGTTGAATTACCAAATGAGAAGATTGGGCTGCTGTATTTTAGCTGAAATTTTCTTTTATATTGTTTCAACGATTGTATCTGCATCATCGACCAGATGCATATCAAACTGTTTGATACCTTATTATCCTGCTTCTCCGAATTATATCAACAAATGTGCCAATGAATATAATTATTGTCTTTGGATCAATCCAATCACGTTGACCGAGACGACATTTGTGCCAACCCCTCGGTGATATCATGGCATGAAAGTAAGGTTTTACTTCCACTTTCCATTCTCACTGAGATTATATTCACATAATAGATTATTCTCCTTGACAATTAACCGTGTCTGTAGGTGTACTATAAACGGGATAACCTCCTCTCAAGGCTGTTGTAATCTGCGCAAATATCACCTGTCTTTAGCACTCTTTATGCAGCCCACCCATGCACAAAATCTGACTACTGGTCATACATTGCTTCATTTCGCAATTTCGCAGATATATATGCTGGTAGCCTCCAAATTATGTAATTAATATACTATGTAACCCTTTTAGGCCCAGTGTGCGTATCCAAAGTTTAAATAATAGCAGAAAAAGATTTTCGTGCTCAATGTGTATTAATACTGACCTTGACATTGATCTTGATATTTGAAATGACATTATATGTTTACTCTGCCATGTGTGTAATATACACGCTTCGATAAATTTAATAAATAATCAATAATTTTTAATATGTGACAAATGGGAGAGGAGCACCAATTGGAATATCTCACAAAATAGTATTCCCGTCGAAAAAAATTGGGGGGACGTGTGACATGGTATTTACTATATCCTCAACTATCTGTGTGCGAAATTTGACACTTGTATCCAGTTCGGGAACACATTAGCCATTTTTGAAGGCTTACCGACCCCACTAGTGAGGATACGGTGTAAGCAGGAACACGGGTTGCACATGTTCGTGCTTCGTGCAGGGGTTTATCCTCCACTGAGATGTGTATCAAAGTGATGTTGACACAGACAATTATGATAACTTTCTTAATACATTTATTGCACTCGTAAAACATTTAATATGCTCTGGCGATATTTACTATACATTACGTCTGCATTATAATAGTCACTATTTGCTACATGTGTGTGATCCAGTCAAATTTACCAAAGACGAAATGTTGTCTAATAACTCAAATTTATTCATTTATTGTAGTGAAAAACTGACCACCAGGCATTTTTCATTCCGTAAAAGTTTTAATTGTTTATATTTTCTTAAATGCTGTAGTACACCATGTGACTACATTTGTGGTGTTGCGTACACGCTGTACGTTAGGGTAAAATTATGCTGTTTTAATTCATATATTTATTGAGTTCGAAGTGTCAATTAAAAATAAAACACTAACCGACACATTTTTTTTATGATTATGTGTGACCTTTTCGTAACGTTTATGTGACCTTTATGGCGAAATAATGGTATTTTAATTGTATACTTATTGAGCGGAAAATGTCACTGAATATGACGAATAAGTGACACGTTCTTTGTTTTGATTATGTATACACTCTTCTGAACACTTTTTGTTGTATTTCCTTTGTATAGTATCTCATACCATAAATGTCTATCCGATATGAACAAAGTAGAACGAATGACGTTTTTCAATGACGTTGCTGTAAACAAATTACGGTATTTTAATTTGTCACTCATTGAACTCAAAGTGTCACTAAAACTGAAAAGAATGGTCGCCACATTATGAATCGACTTAATAATATCAGACACATATTTTATTTTATTTTTTATGTATACAAAAATGTTCCTAGCATGCTACGTGCGAATTCTGACAACACCATAGTATCCCACACTAACATTGAAAAAAACAGTAAGTATAATTTATTTAAACATATGTACAGTTTGGTGATTTTAGAAAACATTACAGGAATCAGTGACTTGCGCAACAGCATCAAGTACGTACGTCACAAGAATGATCTTTGTAGCAACAATTGTCATTAATGTGAGTCAGAGTCTGATTCAAATAAATCAGACTCACTCATTTGCTCTTTGCTTGGGAATGGTGGAAGTTCTGCCGGGAGAGCTACTTTGGTATAACGTACTGCAATGACCAGTAAACATTTCCCATCCTTGGTAAATGGGAGAAGGTTGGTTGATAAGCTAATGGATCGCGCTGAATATAGTCTAAATAATTAGTACGCATAATATGTACATTTGTGCGGTCATTATCCGGTTGGAGGCGCATTAGAGACTTCTTCTTTTGCCCATTCCATTTCAGAACACGTGATTGGTCCATATCTCAAACATATTCATTTCAGATGTATTGACCAAATAGCGCATTTAGCGCTGGACGAGGGGTTCTACGCATATACCTAGCATTTATATACAATACGAACACGACAATACAATACAATACAATACAATACAGATCATTAACAATAATTTAATAAACAACAAAGTATTACGTGAGTTTTATTTGATAGAAGAAGAACAAAAAACTATCCAAGCACGTTTTTTTACAAATTATACTTTATTATCGATATAAATGTAAATATATTATTATATCGTCTTAATCTATTAGAATTTAAAATGAACTTTTGTGCGGTGTCTGATGATATATATTTAGATCCAAAAAGTAAAATTATAATATGCGTCTTTGTCTAAAAATGGTAATGCAGCCGATTGTAAGTCTAGAGTAGGAACGATGATAATTCTAATTGCAACCCGTAGTCTATCTCGCTGAACAGCATAGAGGAGACAATCCAGGGGATAATGAGAAACTGTCTAATGTGCTACTCCACTAAAGAGCATCTAGGAGAGTCGACAGAGCCGAAGGGGAAGAGATGAGCAGATATCTATGACATTCAGAGACACAGACGAGTGTGCCAGATGGAAGCTGCACGTCAACTGGAATAATAATGAAGTGATGGGTGTTTATAACCACATTTATCTTTTATGCGCTGCTTTCGAAGACTATAATCCAAACTGTACCAGTGCCTAATAAATGGGGGAAAAAACTTTTTTTTTAAATAGGAAGTTTTACATCATGCACCCTGATGTTTTTTGCGCTTCGTGTATCACATCTAGTCGAGGTAGCTGTTGTTTGACAAATTTGTGACAAATACAATGGGGATAGCCCATAAAAGAACTTAAACATATACAATAATTCATGCTACTTTCTCTGTTTAAAAAGGGGTTCTCAGACAAATTGAAATAAGATTTTTTCGGAATTAGTTTGCATGTTTTCAAATGGAATGGGCAAAAGAAGAAGTCTCCAATGCGAATCACACCGGATAATTACCTAAATTTACATATTATGCGTGCAAATTATGTTCTGCACCATCAATAGCTTAGAAACCATCCTTGTATAGCAAGGTAGCTCTCCCGACAGAACTTCCACCACACCCAAGCAAAAAAAACAGATGGGTGACTGCTCTGAAGCAGAGTGTGAATCAGATTTATTTTAATCAGACTCTGCCTCAGACTAATGACATTATTGTTTCTACTAAGACCATTCTAGTGACGTACTTGATGCTGCTGCACAAGTCACTGATTCATATAACGCTTTTTATTATCACTAAATTGTACACATGTTTAAAATAATTCTACTTACTGTTTTTTGTTTCAATATGAGAGTGGGATACTATGGTGTAGACAAAATTTGCACGCAACATGCTAGGAACACTCTTATGATATTTTTCCTTACTTTTTTAATTATATAAATACTCTGGTCAACATCAGTTCATATTATGAGCAGACGTATGTTTTGTATTTAAGTATATCTTTGTCTTTAAGCATACTTTTCAGCCATGTTTAAATGATAAGTCTGGGGGGACGTCCGTCGAATGTCGGACTTTTGGATTTCGATGTTCCTGTATCACAGGATATGTCATGTACTATGAAAATGAGGCTGTTACACTAAAGAACTGACATTCTTATTCATGTTTTTAATATTTTGGTATTCGCCCGACATGGGATTTAACCGGCAGGCGTGTCCAATCGATCAGCATTTGGTGTGTCTAATCTCGGACGCTGTGAGGGTAATGTCGGACACCTGGGTGTCTAATGTCGGGCGGCTCAGTATTGACAGATTTAATCACACGCCTACCAAACCAAAGTGAATAGAATTGTCTTTTCTACCAAATTTCGGAGATTCGGTGAAAGTTTTTTGTATTTTAGAACATCTATTCTATTTTAATTTGCGCAACCTGCAAATCTATAGTCGAGACTCCATTCTATTAAACTAGAGCCCATGCGGACATCATGAGTAGAATTGGACGCCTTTATGCACAACTGAGCCAATGAAAAATGAGTTAAGTGTGCCAAGTGAGATACAATATGCATAGCCTTTATTTAAAAAATAGCTGGATGTCCAAATTACACCCAGCACGCCACTTGGTGGCGCGGGAAAAAACAGCATATGTAAAATCGTATGATTGATTTATGCACAACACGCACCTTTGTTTTCACAATCAACCTCGCAGTCCCCGTGATTATAAAACGGTACACGTATTTTTAGTATATAAACTTCAGAATAGATATACAGAATATGCAGAAAGTCTGTAATGTGCTTATTATTGTAAATTTCCCACATATATTTGTATTTGTTTAATTTGCAATACATGTGGGTTAGTCCATTTGTGCATAAATCAAAATGATCATTCTTCTTTATGCACAACTGGACCACCGTATATATGAGGCAGTGAGGCTCGAAACCGGAGGTATCCCGAGATGTGGTTATTTTGCATGGATAGAGAATGTGAATGTCGTGTGTTGGGTTAACTCAATATTTTCCTCATTCGCTTCCTTAAATTTACATGAGACCATAAACTACAACTGCATTTATCTCGAAACGAACTTTTTAGGGTTGGTCCAGTTGTGCATAAAGGCGTCCAATTTGGAGACAGCATCATTCTTATAGGAAATTTTGCGTCGATTTCGGAAATCACTGTCTCCAAGCTGAAGTATTGTCCACTCATAGTTAAATTAACCATTTTCAAAATTGCCGCCAAAAGGTTACCGCACCAAATTATTGCTTGATAAACGGCCTAAAATTCCATTCAAACCCTCTAATATTACTAATATATAGAACACAATTCATTGCCGGCATTATTTTTGCTTTATTGCTTAAAGAAATTGTCCAAATTCAAAATGGCCGACAAAATGCATGCCAAATCATGTTTTATCATAACCTGCGTATTAGTGCACCGTATTTATGTATTGGGAGAATCGTTCATATTGTGTTAAAAACACCAAATTTGGTACAGAGCTGCACTAGAGTATACTAATCCATATTGGAAAGGGAACCACCTTGTAGCTGTAAAGTAAGAGCTCTGTTCAGGTCATTTTCAATCCCCTTACTTGTTTTAATTAATTCAAGTAATTATTTGAAACAATATTTGTTTCACCAGAAATGTCCACAGAACTGTTTAGGAATGCTTTTAGCAGTTTACTTAATCAAAACAGGGGCGGAACCATAGTGCGGGGGGACTCTCACCCCCTTTTTCGACAAATTATTATAGAAAGTACCCTAAATCGAATAAAAATGTGATAAAAGTTTCCACAAAGCTGCATAATGGTATACTAATCTATATTAGAAGGGGAGTAACCTGGTAACTGTATCAAAAATGCTACGCTCAGGGCATTTTCACACCCCTGATTTTTTCAAAGAATTAGTAAGTATTTTTAAAAAATAGCTTCCATCAAATATATCAACAAAACTGTTTGTTATCGTTTTAGCAGTTTATTTAATTAAAACAGAGGTGGATCCATTGTGCGTTTTTTTCGACAAGTTATTATAATAATTACCTCAAATTGAGTAAAGTGGTTCAAAATGTGATAGTACATGTAGCTGCACAAATGTCACTAGTCCATACTGGAAGGAGAACCAGTTTGTAGCTTTAGTGTAGGGGCTTCCATCAGGCCATTTTCAGCCCCACGTTTTTCCAAACAAATTGAGTAATTAATAAACAAAAATTAATAATGGTATTCACAGTTATTCTAATCAAAAACAGAGGCGCATCCGTGAAGGTTTGTGGGGGGGGGGGGGGGGATGTTGCTGATACATCCATTTTTTGCCAAATTGTTGTAAGAAGTGCACTAAACTGGCTTGGATATATACAAACACAATTTTTTGGGGCGGCGAATCACCCACGTCACCCACAAAATCCGGACTCACTATTGCATTTAGACACTAAAATAGATCTGATTTTAAAAATAATCTGCCTTTACTTTGCTCTGTGCTAGATATTTGCCCGGCATTTTACAAAAAAATGCAAAGAATTAACACATCACCTGCAAGCAAACTTTTACCAATTGCAAAAAAAACTAACAATATTTTTTGTAGATCTATAAAATTGGTGTCTTTTTTGATGTTTCCATAGTTTATTATTAATAAAATGAGCATGTAATAAACATCTTAAAGACTTTTCATTATGTAATAATAACTATTATATAATTCACAATATTTTAAAATCAGCCACTAAACAACATCTGGCCCCTAAAATTGTCAAATTTAATAAACGCCGCCATAAAAAATCACAATGGATAACTCAAGGTATTGTAAAATCAATTTCTTATCGAGATAAATTATATAAGCAATACTGAACAACACCTACAAATACAGATGCATGCGATAGAATTAAAATTAACCTAAATACGTATAACAAAATATTAAAATCAAACATTCGGATGGCAAAGCGAAATCACTACTACTCATTATTTGAAAAATATAAATATAATATTAAAAATACATGGACTAATATAAAGGATTTATTACAACAATCTAAAATCAAAAGAGACTTTCCTAATCATTTTACGATCGATGGGGAAGAAATCACCGATTCTAACATCATAGCTAATAAATTTTGTAAATATTTCACCGACGTTGGACCTAGCATTGCCAAAAACATAAAAATGCACAAAAACATTAACGTTAAAGATTTTCTAATTGGCACGCATAGCTGTACATTTCAATTTAAACAAATAGACGACATTTCGATACTTAGAATAATTAATGATCTACCAAATAAATCTAGTACAGGTTTTGATGATATTTCTATGAGATTAATAAAGGCAATTAAAACAGAAATAATACCAGCTCTCACATGTATTTTTTATCAGTCTCTAAATACCGGTATATTCCCAGAAAAACTAAAGATAGCTAAAGTAATACCTATTCATAAGAAAGGGTCTTTGAACGATATATCAAACTACCGTCCAATCTCACTCCTTCCCTCAATTTCTAAAATTTTGGTGAAACTAATTTTCAAACAATTAAGTACATATTTAAATGAACATAAACTTTTATATGACAGTCAGTATGGTTTCAGGGCTGGTCATTCTACTGAGTTAGCATCGATTGAACTAATTGATAGAATCACTCAAGATCTTGATAAAGGCAAAATACCGATATCCATTTTCTTAGATCTCTCAAAGGCATTCGACACTCTTGATCACGTTATTTTACTTCAGAAATTAAATTATTATGGTATAAAGTCAGTAGAGTTAAAACTTTTTCAAGACTATTTACAAAATAGAACCCAATATGTTTCTTATGATAAAACTAATTCTAATATGTATCGTATATCCACTGGTGTGCCTCAAGGGTCTATATTGGGCCCTCTTCTATTTATCATATATATTAATGATTTATGCATATTGATTATTTATGCTGATGATACTACTTTATACTCCACATTAGATGTTTTTTGGTAATTATATTTCCAAAAAATTAAATTTAGAATTGACAAAAGGTGAAGACTGGCTAAAGTTTAACAAATTATCAATCAACATAAAAAAAATCCAAATTCATGGTAATTCATATGCCTCAAAAACAAGTAAATACACCAAATATAGAGATTGAAAATATAAAAATAGAATTTTTTGATAAATTTAATTTTTCAGGGTAACAATACACAAGCATTTAAAATGGGATTCACACATAAAAAAAATAGCTTCTAAAATTTTAAATATTATAGTAATTATGTACCGGCTTAAACACATAGTTCCTTCTGAAATTATTTTAACCATATATAATGGGCTTATCAAACCACATATACTTTTGACCTGATAAATAACAATTTACCTGCATATTTCATTAACATGTCTTCACTTTTACAACCAGTAATCTACCATCATAGCATCAGACAAAAAAGAAACTACTCAGTTGCACGAGTAAAACATGTATTTGCTCAAAAATGTATGCGTTTTTGTATTCCGGATATTTTAAATAAATCAAGCAGCCTTATAACAGATAAAATAAAAACTCATAGTCGAAAAGGATTGTCAGTATATCTTAAATGTTTTCTTGTAAATGCATACAACTCAATATGTTTAATACCAAACTGCTATATCTGTTCAAAAATTGCTGTTTCGTAATACACGATGCACTTTGGACGCTGGCCCTCTTTGGCCCTATTTTTGGCCAAGGTGAAGGTTGTTCTATAAGATCGTATTATTATATTTTATATCCATGCAGTCCGCTAATTTTAACGTTCTTAATATATTTAATTTGTGTCTCTGTTTTAGCGTTGATACATAGACTACACTCGTATTTGTCTGCTTCTCCCTCCGCATTAATGCTAATATTTTATTATTGGCCGTCTTTTTGTATCTCCGTCTTCCCCGCGACGTATGCAGTTTTTCGGAAACTATATATATTACTTTATTGAAGGGTGGCCTGCATGGAAGCGGCTTATCATAAGCCTTTTGCAGGTCTCCTTTGCATATTTATAATTATTTGCATGTATGTATTTTTCAAGCATAAATAAACAAACTGAACTGAACTCAACTGAACTGAAATAGTAATATATTTTTGAAGTGTAATTATAAAATTGATATATACATATAGATATATCAATTTTAAAATTACACTTCATATATATCGTTAAGCAGCCTCGAACTATTTATATTGTATTTAATTCGACATGTGAATTTAGCACGTCTTAAAGTAGTGAGGTACAGCGCTTTATAGCATCTGCAGGTGTTGCTGCTGTGCAGGAGTCATGCATTAGATGATCAGTTTCTTATTATGAGACTTTGATGCAACTATCAGATTGCAAAATGGAGTATGCCCAACTCATTACCTTGCTGTATTATTGACAATAATTAGTGAATGACCAGTAGAACTGACATAGAACTGAGATATTTCCACTGTCGTCATTCGATCGACTTCTATAAGTCTGTTTGTACCCAGCATGAAGAATGGGGAATATTGTTACCCACTATTAGTTATCATTTTGTGAGATATAATGGCAAGCACATTTCACACCTGCTAAAAATATTAAAACGTGACGAAGAGTGACGGCTCAGTAATAAGTGGAACAGCTGATGGGATATTGGGACAGTTTATATATCTTTGTAGATCAATCGATACTAGAAATAAAGGGCATTGTAAACAGGTGGAGGCCTGAATAATTAAAACAGTATATGAACACATTTACACAATAAATTCCCTGGCTATGAAGAAGTATTGGACACTTACAGGAATAAGAGGGACGCTAACGAAGTTAAAAGTTCAACTAAACCCCATCATTACATATTGCCCCAGTTTTCTCTGTGTCTCCTAAATTAATAATACATCCACTTCCTCAAAAATCACTACTATAATTATTTGAGAAACATTTTAATTGTACAAACAGATGAAGAAGGTAGCAAGGGTGTTATAAACACAATAAATATGAGATACTGTACAGCCATTTAAACTTGCTTTACATCACTAAACTGGAATATTGTCTGCAATTTGATTCCGGAAGAGGATGCTCAAAATACAAATGAACAATCCCATCCCGCGTCTGATTCGAAGATGACACCGAACGCAAACCTGGTCAAACTGTCCCCTTGAATTCCCCTCATCACTTCAATTGCACTTGGTAATGATCTAAAATAACCTCTGGGGAAATATTGTACCACTAGTGACACTCCAACACCCATTTCGCCTTCTCCAGTAGAGATAAATAAACACATATATAGTCAAACTTTACAGATAAATCAATTTATCTCTTCAAGTGACCTTTTTTAG
The DNA here is from genome assembly GCA_964017125.1 of Flabesymbios commensalis. Taxonomy (NCBI): domain Eukaryota; kingdom Metazoa; phylum Annelida; class Polychaeta; order Terebellida; family Flabelligeridae; genus Flabesymbios; species Flabesymbios commensalis. Next base: position 51,072,221 of record OZ024905.1, read on the forward strand.
TGACTTTTAATAACCTCTGGTGACCAATCCCCCCACTGCCAGCATCTCAATGTCTATTTGTCACACTCCCACGGGCCAGATAGATATTATTTCCAATGATACCAGACACAAACTTAGTCAAAGTTTTTAGTTTATTCACACCTATATTTTGAAATGACCTTGGAAGATGACTTAAAATAACCTGTGTTGACCTTTTCACCACTACAGGTAGCCCATCTTCCATTTCCCATACTTTCAGATAGATCACCTTACCAAACACATACATGGTCAACTGGCTTAGTGAAATCACCTATACCTTAGCGTGATTTGAAAGTTATGATCAAAAACACGATTTGTGAGCACTTTAGGCGGCCGTTTTGAATTTGAACAATTTATATGAGCAGCAAAGTAAAAAAATTGCCGACAATAAATTCTGCACTAGATTAGTATTAATATAGCGTTTTAATGTATTTTTAGGCCAGCTATTATGATTTGATTTTTTACAGAAATTTTGTGACGGCCATTTTGAAAATGACTAATCGGACTATATTTCAGCTTCGAGACAATGATTTTCGCATTCTACAGGAAATGTCTTAAAAGAATGAGGATGTCTCCATATTTTCTCATAATGTCCGCATGGAGCTTTTTAAAGGCTTTGTTTCGGAAATGGAGTCTCGACTACTAGGCCCTATAGGTAGCTATGTTGATGAAAACATAAAAGTGACAGAAAAACTATAAAATTTATCCCTCCTTATACAGGGGCATCAGAGAAGAATTGTGTGTCTGGGACGTTTAGAACCGAAGTTATCATAGCATTTTTATTGTTGCATAAAATAATACCTTGCAATATAATTCATACCACTTGGATACAAAACATTTTTTGTCGATTCAAAGCTTGTGTACCTATTTATATACCTAACGTTTTTTACCTATCAGTAGCACTAATTACTACGGTACTCCAGAACTGAGAATGAATAGTTCTGAAAACATTGAAAAAGAAAATACATCTCAAAGTATTTCTCAAATTCATAAATCTGTATTAGTAAGCACTTGTACTAAAAGAAATACATAGATATGTTCAGTTAGCAATAATTTAAAATCAATAATTTAAATTGGGTGGTTGTCATGACGATATTTCACCCCAAATACAGAAACAACACAACCAAAAGAAGCTAAATCAAGTTTATTGAAGTACTTCATACCATTTTCATTCAGTAGCCATACACATATTTTATAGATACTTTTCAGAATAAGGCTAGATAAATTATGAAACAGTTATCTGTGCAATGCATGGGGCAGCATAGGTCAAAAGGTAATAGTGCCATTTGAGAGTTAACAAATTACATAGCACATAACAATTGTTACAAAACAATGAATACATTTCAAGCATGGCTCTAATTATAATGTTTTTATCTGATAATATAGATCTTTAATTCTGTAAAATTTAACAAATAGTAAGGGTAAATACCCCAGGCAGTCATTATGCAGTGACTAACATCATTTCAGATGGTTGCTATGGCAACCATATTCACCCCAAATACAGAAATTTTCATTAGACCAGGTTTTAACAAGGTTTTCTATACGTATTACTTGCCTATTAGCAAGATATATCACACAAAGCAAAACTCTCAAGTCTGTTCAGTACATATGAACACTTTTGAAAACCCTCAGATGTAATTTAGGGTGTACAAAAGTTAAAAGGTCATTTGTAATAAATGATATAGTGTCATTTTTGTTGAATAAAAAGGACTTTGAATAAAGTGAAAAATAACCTTTACATTTCATCGCAATTGAATAAATCGAGGTTTATAGAAAACATTCTTGAGATATTGGCTCTGACAGAATACATAAGTATAACAACCTTAAGGTAAACTCCTCCTTCGCAATAGTGACACCATTTATAGTTTAAGTTCTCTGCTGTATTCTGTCAGAGCCAGGATCTCAAGATCAGCATATATACAATCTCGTCGCATAATGCCAGACTCTAACTTGGAATCAAGTGCTGGCGGGCGACCTATGGTAGATCCTGGCATAGTGCGCCCAGAAGCTCTATCCCCTAAGGTTGACTTCGGAATGTTATAATGCATGCAGGTACTGCCTCTTCCAGCTTTACCGGGCTATACTTCAGCAGCAAATGTTGGTTTTTGTAGCGACCCATACTCTAATGCAGATAAAATATAAATGTGATTATATTATCAGTAATGTTTTTATGTTATAAAAATAATCTCTGATCAGATTTTTGATGCAATTTATAATTATTGTAATACATAAGAACAGACAAAGAATTAAGTTCAGAGGGACCCTGTGTGATGACGTCAGTTAGGGTTCTTAGTTTTGTAATGAAGTAGTGTTCATGATTTCATTTTTGCACACCAACCAGAGACGATTTAGGAAATGTTATGATACATAGACACACAGAGAATTTTGATCCAGACTATAATGTGATAAAGTATGTTCAAAGAGTAGGAGGGATGTGTGATCATAAGGATGAGTGTGTGGCCATTAGTGTGACATAGTTTTAATATATATATGCCATCAGTATTACATATGATGATAATAATATTTTTTAGCTGTGTCTACTAGTCTTGTATGAATGTTTTATAAAATATCACTAGATTTTATCAATTATGTTTATCATTTCAAGTCAATTTTTATTTTTATTTATAATTTTACTTAGCTCAATATTACACTGCCACGCATAGACACTGCTTTTCTGCGTGCTATGTTATGCAGCTGGGCTGACGTCACATTTCCTACACTCTCCTTTCAGCCTATCGTAGTACGCTGGTGATTGGCCGGTTTATAAAACACTGTCCTGCTAAACGTTCTCTGATGGTCTGGCGCATATGTGTCAGCTGGCGGCTGAATACTAGGTTGGTCAATGGTGGTGTTTTCTCGTGCACAATTTGAAATGCCTCGTTTCAGTGTGTGGTTGGGGCAGAATATTAAGAATGAGTTTAGCTGAATATCAGATGATTTTTTCGTTGCAATATATTTTTTACAACTTACTTTTAATGTTTCGTGTAGCCTCAAATAGCAGACCACATCACATTTTATAATCATTTTGTATTTTACCTTATGCTGCACGGCGGTCATCTTGGATTTTCACATGAAAGAAGCACACAATTTTTAAAAATAATTCGATTCCCCACTCCAAAAATATATAAAAAAGATGGTGTTACGTGGAATCTTAGGTCAACCAGATCAAAAGTTAGCTGCTTATAATGGAGTGCACCCCGTCGCTGACCTGTTCTCCTATTTTGGGGGTATAAATCTTACATTTTTACGTAATTACAGCTGAATTACGATCCAAAAATACATGTCCATAATCACATCGTAGCGGGGACAGCTGAAATAAATAAATGAATAAATGAATAAATGAATAAATGAATAAATGAATAAATGAAAGAAAGAATGAATGAATGAATGAATGAATGAATGAATGAATGAATGAATGAATGAATGAATGTATGAATGAATGAATGAATGAATGAATGAATGTCACAAAACGAGATATAATGTTGAAAATTGAACAAAAACGATAAAACAAAAGGAAAATAATGTGCTCAATTATTATACAAATATTGCCATACATTTTTGGAACACCAGTTTGTATTTTAGTAGCTTACTTCTCATGCTTCTGGTCATTAAGTAATGCAAACAAATAGTAGTCGAATTATGGATTGATGTCACTTTTTAATTGACTTTATAATACGCTAAAAATATTATAGATGAAAAATGACTAATGTACATATATAGGCCATGGGCTACTTGCAGCCTACGTGCATCCCCCCCCCCCCCCACACAACTCACCCACACCAACTTTTTTTAAACCTTGATATGTTCAAAACATGGAATGAGAAAATAGGGACGAAATTTATATTTTGACCCCTTATAGGGGGGTACCCCCAAACCTGTCTAAAATTAGGGGGTAGGGTTACGCGAACGTCTGTCGTTGCTATTCTATGCAATATACCATAATTAAATGTCCGTTCTAATGATGTATTGCATGATGCAGTGGATCATAGGGTTTTCTCTAGCTATACGTTGGAACATATTTTTTTTTATCTCAAAATAATACTTAGTACAGTGTATAATAAACATCACCTGCGAAAATTTGCAAATATTTTTTTTTTCGCAATAAAACGAAAATTCTTTTTTTGTCTTTCCTGTTCTTTAGACGAAAAAAATTAAATATTTTCGTTTTTAAGATAACGAAAAGAAAAATAATCATTTAATATTATTTTCTAAGAAAATAAATTTCGTTGCTGATAATGAAAAGGAAAAATAAATCTTTGATATTATTTTCTAAGGATTTGTTTTCGTTATTGGTAACAGAAAGAAAAAAGTGAGAAGAAGATAAAAATGTGCAGCAACCGTTAAGCGATCGCCACCGGTCACGTGGTCAAAGCTATTCACCCTTGTGAACCTCCCCATGCAATCATGGCCCATTGCTGTTCTGCTGCGCCGTGCACATCTGAAACTGAGAATACTATTAAATGTATGGCTATACGGCCGACGCTTCAGTATGGGCGAAATTAAAATGGCGACAGGTCATCGAATGACTAAATGTCGGGAATCGCCATCGTTGAGCCACTCTGTACATTTAATTTTAACTGTCCACCTCTCTACGTTCAAAGCAAAGTGCTCAAACATATTGTCCCTTGCTGTCAACTTGCTGTTCTGCTACTGTTGCTCGTCTATATAATTTGAACATTCAATTGGGAGCTTCCCTTTCCTGACACCTCTATGGTTCACAAAGCCAGTTGTGAGATGATATCGCCAACATTTACGTATTGACTTTCTTGAGCCCACAATCTCATCTTCATTCACAAAGAGTTTGGGAATCTGTCTAAATTGTAAACCCTTCCTTTTCAAATTAATAACACGCTGTCGTTTATTCCGACCATTCACGAGAAAACGACAATGTTTTAAACCGAAAATTTGCGAAAAAGAGAATTTGTCAAAATGATAAGGAAGTGTCTATTGCCACAGTACTGTGGCAATAGCAGAGCGAATCGTTATTTTTCACCAAACCAATCAGAGGCCATCATACATTTTCGCATGTGGAGTGGCAGGGCTGAGTGGATTGCCGCCATTACACCGTCGCCATGTTGTTCGGAAAGACGTCCGTCAATTGGGAAGCATTTAAAACGGCCTCAAGTGTATTTTCGGCTGCCGCAAATGTTCTATCTTGGACATTATCGAGCGAGACAATATGGAATTATGGGAAGAAGCATGAGTTTGTGTAAATCGGTGACACCATCAAGTAAGTAATGTGATACTTTAAGTCAATCATGTCTTATATTGTAGGCCTAGGCCCTATGTGTACACATTCTGCCATAATGTGTGACTATAAACTGCTCTTGAAAACCCAAGTCGCGTAAGACTTGACTATGTTTATCCAAGGCCACAGTGCTGTGTCAATACGGTTTTGTACTATCCCTCTACACGTAAAAGTCCTTGCTGGCACAGTGCTGTGTCAATAAGGGTTCCTTCTACCCCTCTACATGTATAAATTTTTATTGTCACAGTGCTGTGTCAATAAGGTTTTTTACTTCCCCTCTACATGTACAAGTCCTTAGTGCCACAGTTCTGTGTCAATAAGGTTTTTTACTACCCCTTTACATGTACAAGTCCTTGCTGCCACAGTGCTGTGTCAATAATGGTTTTTACTACTCCTCTACATGTACAAGTCCTTACTGCCACAGTGCTGTGTCAATAAGAGTTTCGACAACCCCTCTACATGTACAAGTTCTTGCTGCCACAGTGCTGTGTCAATAAGGGTTATTACTACCGCTCTACATGTACAAATCCTCACTGCACAGTGCTGTGTCAATAAGGGTTCCGACCACCCCTCTACATGTACAAGTCCTTGCTGCCACAGTGCTGTGTCAATAAGGGTTATTACTACCCCTCTACATGTACAAATCCTCACTGCACAGTGCTGTGTCAATAAGGGTTCCGACTACCCCTCTACATGTACAAGTCCTTACTGCCACAGTACTTTGTCAATAAGGGTTCCGACTACCCCTCTACATGTACAAGTCCTTACTGCCACAGTGCTGTGTCAATAAGGTTTTTTACTACCCCTCTACATGTACAAGTCCTTGCTGCCACAGTGCTGTGTCAATAATGTTTTTTACTACTCCTTTACATGTACAAGTCTTTTCTGCCACAGTGCTGTGTCAATAAGGGTTATTACTACCCCTCTACATGTACAAGTCCTTACTGTCACAGTGCTGTGTCAATAAGGGTTCCGACTACCCTTCTACATGTACAAGTCCTTACTGCCACAGTGCTGTATCAATAAGGGTTATTACTACCCCTCTACATGTACAAGTCCTTACTGCCACAGTACTTTGTCAATAAGGGTTCCGACTACCCCTCTACATGTACAAGTCCTTACTGCCACAGTGCTGTGTCAATAAGGTTTTTTACTACCCCTCTACATGTACAAGTCCTTACTGCCAAAGTGCTGTGTCAATAAGGTTTTTTACTACCCCTTTAAATGTACAAGTCTTTGCTGCCACAGTGCTGTGTCAATACTGTTTTTATAACTCCTCTACATGTACAAGTCCATGCTGCCACAGTGCTGTGTCATTAAGGGTTATTACTACCCCTCTACATGTACAAGTCCTTACTGCCACAGTGCAGTGTCAATAAGGTTCCGACAACCCCTCTACATGTACAAGTCCTTACTGCCACAATGCTGTGTCAATAAGTGTTCCGACTACCCCTCTACATGTACAAGTCCTTGCTGGCACAGTGCCGTGTCAATAAGGGTTCCTTCTACACCTCTACATGTAGAAAGCTTTATTGCCACAGTGCTGTGTCAATAAGGTTTTTTACTACCCCTCTACATGTACAAGTCCTTACTGCCACAGTTCTGTGTCAATAATGGTTTTTACTACTCCTCTACATGTACAAGTCTTTTCTGCCACAGTGCTGTGTCAATAAGGGCTATTACTACCCCTCTACATGTACAAGTCCTTACTGCCACAATGCTGTGTCAATAAGGGTTCCGACTACCCCTCTACATGTACAAGTCCTTGCTGCCACAGTGCTGTGTCAATAAGGGTTATTACTACCCCTCTACATGTACAAATCCTTACTGCCACAGTGCTGTGTCAATAAGGGTTCCGACTACTCCTCTATATGTACAAGTCCTTACTACCACAGTGCTGTGTCAATAAGGTTTTTTGCTACCCCTCTACATGTACAAGTCCTTACTGCCATAGTGCTGTGTCAATAAGGTTTTTTACTACCCCTTTACATGTACAAGTCCTTGCTGCCACAGTGCTGTGTCAATAAAGGTTATTACTATCCCTCTACATGTACAAGTCCTTACTGCCACATTGCTGTGTCAAAAACAATTACCATCTACTTTTCATCTTGTCCACATACTAAAAGACACTTGCTGAGTTGCGTGGCGCCATACATACAGAATGTACATACATTTGTGTTTTATGATCCATTAGCCTGAAGTATTATGTTTTTTTTCAGGTTTTGTTTACTCAGTATGATTTCATCCTGATGTGGCATCAGCGACAAACATTTTATGAAACACGTTCCAATTGGTAGCCCGTGTGTGCTACTGGTGGCTGATAGCCTACCAAACAGACCACGATAGGAGTCAATGATTTCATGAGAGGGGGAAATGAAAAAGAAATACAAATTGTTACTAAACGAAGGTGTGTAAAATAAATGCGAGGTTGTGAAAGCAAATGCATATAGGTTATACAGTTGTATTCATTTTAGCTAAACAATTAAATGTCATCGTGGAATTCACCAGCGCTACTTTTATATTCCTAAGTATATTTACATTCCTAAGTATACTTCAATTTTAAAAGCCGAAATTGTTTTTTTACTAATGAAATAGGTCTGAATCTGGTTGAACAAATCAACCAATAGTAGAATTGTTACAATTCAAACACAATACATGTATGTGGTTATGTTTTAGGCAGTCAAAAAGCAAGAACAGAGACCAAGTCATATAAATGGAGCACAAAAACTCTTACCAGCTGTCAACAAAACAAAAGTTCAAGCTGCGGTGTTTTGTTTTGATGGTATGACATTTTCCAGGTTATAGTATTGGAAATTAAATGTACATTCATAACTATGCCATCAAATTTTATTTTGTATAGATTTTTAATACACAATGTTGAAATACAAATACATGTCTTTTCAAAATAAAATTACTATTTAATATACATATACATGTATTTTCCGAATGTTAAAATATACACCAGGCAGTTCAGGCTAGGATCACTTAGCCCGCCCTTTTTTAATGTGGACTTTTGCCACTGAAGTTCGGCGTCATTGTCGGGGGCGGCGTCGACATCGGCGTTAACATTTCCTTAGCCAGATTTTCATGTAGGTCTATCCTGATCAAATTTGTTCTATGTGTTGCTAATACCCATTCATTTAACTGACAAGTTGTAAAATAATGGTTGAGAAAAAAAATGGCTGAATGATTTATCACATAAAATGGCCAATTTTTGCTTGTTTGTAGACACAATAACTTGCCAAATTGTTCATGTTTTTTACATTTTTATTCACTAATATTTAAATATGAGCAATTTTGTTTCTATGTCTTTTCAGAATGCTGAAATAATCACCAGCCACTTCGGACTATGATAGTTGGGGCAGCTCAGTTTAACGGCGTAGGCATATTATAGTGTCTTAACAACTAATAAATAAATATATTTTTTAATGAAACTGTTTTTTTTCTTTTCCATAAAATTACTAAATGTTGCTACGACTTTAAGTTGGGATATGGTAGGGCAGAGCACTATGATAACAAGGAATTCAAACGGTAAAGACACTGAAGCTGTACTGTGATAGCATAGAACGTCTGGGTGTCAAGGGGTGGTAAGAAAAATTAGTGACATGACAGTGGCATAGAGGATTGGTACGTGTAAATATACCATACGAAACGTTAACCTTATTGACACAGAACTGTGGCAGAATGTGTCTTGTAAGTTTAGAGAGACACCGCACAGTGGTAACAAGGACTTGTAAGTGTATAGATAGTAAGAAACCATAGGCTTGCTTAAACAACATTGTGGTGGAAATGAGTTGTAAGTGTAAAGAAAGTACAATAAACATCATTGCCACTGTATTGTGATAGCAAGGTGAATAGAGAAGGTTTGGCGAAAGAAGAAAACGTTTGGGGAAATTTGGTGAATGTTTGGTAAAGATTTCAAGAATTTCGCAAATTTGTCAACATCGCCAAATATTCTCAAGGCCGGTGAGATCCCCCTTATTTGTCATCAACTACTGTCACACCATGCAAAATTATTCCCTCTACGAACAATTGGTGACACTTGTTTTGCCAAATCTTCGCCGATTTTTTTTGTAGCCATATATTCGCCAATTTCATGGTAGCAGTGACAGAACTGTGTCAGCGATGATTTGCAAGTACATAGAGACAGTAATCAACCTTATTGACACATGACTGTGGTAGCAAGGACAAAAAATCTGATTGACACAGTACTGTGGCACCAATGACTTGTAAGTGCATAGATACAGTAATAAATCTCATTGACATATGAATGTAGATGTAGACTTGACTTGCAGATGTAGGCCTACATGGGCAGTCACAAACCATATTAAAACAACACTGTGGCAGCAAATATTTGAGAGTGTGTAGAGACAATAAAAACATTATTGCAACTGCACTATGGTAGCAAGTACTTCTAAGTTCAGAAAAATAGGAGACCGTATTCACACAGCACTCCAGCAGCAAATATTTTTAAATGTATTGAGACAGTAAGAAACTTCATTGACAGAGCACTGTGCTAGCAAGGACTCTGGTATGTGTAGACGGCATCAGTGTGGTATGAAAGACTTTAAGGTGTACAAAATGAGTGGTAAAAAGTACTTTTAGGTGGCAATGAGCGCTGAGAAACCTTTTTTACACAGCACTGTGGTAGCAAGGATTTGTATCATGTGTATATTGGTAAGGAACGGTATTGCCACAGCTCTGTGGTAGCAAGAATTTCTATGTATGGAGAAAGAAAAAGATACATTATTAAAACGGAGCTGCGGCAGCAAAGTGATTTTTAGGTGTATAGAGACAATAAGAAACGTTATTGCCACAGCAATGTGGCAGCACAGATTTTAAGTGTATAGAGACAGTAGGAACGTTATTGCCACAGCACTGTGGTAGCAAGGATCTATATGTATAGGAAAAGAGTAGGATACCTTATTGTCACAGCAATGTGGCAGCAAAAATTTCAAATGTATAGAAACTGTAATGCTAGGTTTACATTATGTTCCCGGTGGCCACGGCGGCCACGTTTGCCTGAAACGTAGTGCACCATGGGATTTTGGCCCTTTTTCAAATTTTTTCAGGTCTTGCTACGTTTTCTATTGATCTCTCACGACCTCTCACGGTATGCGGGACGGACCGTGAAGGGTCGCAGGTGGTCTAGTCCGGATGCTCAAAGGCGTGGTACGGTTCGGCCCGTTCGGCTCCCGATCTATAACGAATGCCAGCACGTTGCCTCTCGGGCCGTCACGGTCTGATGTGGCTCCTCTCGTTTCTCACGTTCTAACCAAGGACTGACACGTCTTTCACGTTCTCTCAAGACTCTCTGCGGATGAAACGTGGACACCGGACAGCTTTGGAGCGCGTTTGAATATATCTTGCCTCTTATTCAATTTGAAAGAAGATTTTGGTGACTAATATTACATTTAATAGGTCAAGAAATATGTTAAAAATGTTTTTAAATTACAATATTTTTGGTGTAATTCGAGATGGCGTCCAAAAAATACATATTTTAACTATATGCACTTTTGAAGTTATGATTTGTGATTGAAAATATCCCCAGGACTCTCATTAAGTGGTATCATGTTGTTCAGGGACCTATCACGAGTCAGAATCAGGCTGTTAATATTTAATCGATAGAGAATAAATGACCAAAGACCGATTTTCAAAATCAAAATCACAGAAAAGTCCAAGAAACATGATTCAAGTCCCACTACGGACCGTCTCAAAGTTCTGTTGCCGCTTATTACGCACTGTCACGTTTTGTTGGGTTAACCCCGTTTTACTACGGCCTGCTAGGTTTCTGATCCGTACCGTGACTGCCGTGGCAATTTTTTGACAGTTTTAAAATCTGGCACGGCAGTCACGGCAATCACGGCCTCCCAAGTTTGTCCATCCCGCCGCCCTGCGTTGCCCCACGTCCATCCCGTTTTCTCCACGGTGGCCTGAAACGTGGCCGCCGGGAACCTAGTGTAAACGTAGCATAAGAAACGTTATTGCCACAGCACTGTGGTAGCAATGGCATATATGCGTAGAGAAAGAGTAAGATACCTTATTGACAAAGTACTGTGGCAGCACATATTTTAAGTGTATAGATACAGTAAGAAACGTTATTGCCACAGCACTGTGGTAGCAAGGACTTATATGTATAGGAAAAAAATAAGATACCTTATTGACACAGCACTGTGGCAGCACATATTTTAAGTGAATAGAGACCGTAAGAACCGTTATTGCCACATCTTTGTGGTAGCAAAATCTTCTATGTGTAGAGAAAGGGGAAGATACCTCATTGACACAGCACTGTGGCAGCACAGATTTTAAGTGTATAGAGAGAGTAAGAAACGTTGGTGCCACATCACTGTGGTAGCAAGGGCTGCTATGTGTAAAGAAAGAGTAAGACACCTTATTGACACAGCACTGTGGCAGCACAGATTTTAGGTATATAGAGACAGTAAGAAACGTTATTACCACAGCACTGTGGTAGCAATGACTTATATGTGTAGAGAAAGAGAAAGATACCTTATTGCCACAGCAATGTGGCAGCAAAGATTTTAAATGTACAGAAACTGTAAGAAACGTTATTGCCACAGCACTAAGGTAGCAAGGACTTCTATGCATAGAGAAAGAGTAAGATACATCATTGACAAAGTACTGTGGCATCACATATTTCAAGTGTATAGACACAGTAAGGAACGTTATTGCCACAGCACTGTGGTAGCAATGACTTATATGTATAGAAAAAGAGTAAGATACCTTATCGACACAGCACTGTGGCAGCACAGATTTGTAGTGTATGGAGACAGCAAGAAACGTTAATACCACAGCACTGTAGAGTAAGATACCTTATTGCCACAGCAATGTGGCAGCAAAGATTTTAAATGTATAGAAACTGTAAGAAACGTTATTGCCACGGCACTTTGGTTGCAAGGACTTCTGTGCGTAGAGAAAGAGTAAGATACCTTATTGACAAAGTACTGTGGCAGCACATATTTTAAGTTTATAGAGACAGTAAGAAGGGTTATTCCCACAGCACTGTTGTAGCAATGACGTACATGTGTAGAAAAAGAGTAAGATACCTTATTGCCACAGCAATGTGGCAGCAAAGATTTAAATGTATAGAAACTGTAAGAAACGTTATTGCCACAGCACTGTGGTAGCAAAGACTTATATGCGTAGAGATAGAGTAAGATACCTTATTGACGAAGTAATGTGGCAGCACAGATTTTAACTGTATAGATACAGTAAGAAACGTTATTGCCACACCACTGTGATAGCAAGGACTTATTTGCGCAGAGAAAGAATAAGATACCTTATTGACACAGTACTGTGGCAGCACAGATTTCAAGTGTATAGATACAGTAAGAAACGTTATTGCCACATCACTGTGGTAGCAATGAGGTTTAGTGAAAGAGTAAGAAACCTTATTGACACAGCACTGTGGCTAACATTATAAACAGTTACACAGAACTGCTGCGGTGAAGATTAGCAATAACGAGAAGCTTATAGACACATCAATTCAGTAGCAAGGAATGACAAACCCTTATTAACACAATCATGTGGCAGCAATTACTTGCACATGTACACGGACTGTAAGATACCTTATTGTTACACTAATGTGGTAGCATGACCTCATCCGTTTAGATATTTGAGCAGAAATGAATCTTATTGACACAGGACTGTGGTAATAAAGTTATTTGCTATGATTGGTCAGTATCTTTGTTACACTGATGCTGATTGGTTTGGTGGTAATAGCATTTCCAAAGTTGCTGCCACAGTCTGAAATCCTGAATTCTGATTGGTTTGGTGAAAATAGCCAATGGGACCTTTAGTACCACAGTACTGTGGCAGTAGCCATTGCCAAATGATAATTAGTGCAACTAAAAACGGAAAAAAAAAATTATCCAAAGCTATTCGTGAAGAATTAAAAAGAAAAGTACAGGAGGACAATTCCTTTGGAAGAAATATATTTTTTACGAATTTACGGGGAAGTTTATTATGTACTGTACTGTAGGCCCCTACTATATCGACTAGATATTTGTGTGTGGACTGGAAAGAAACATTTTTTTTGAAGTCTGAATAGTTTTATTTGTTTATATACCAGAGCGGGGTACTAACCCAAATGTTCCGGCATGACAAGTGGGAGCGTTTAACCACAACACCAGGGCTGCCGCCCTGTTTAAATATTGATACTTTATTTATTTATAATAATCGACTATAATTTATAACCTTGTACATGTATGTCTATGAATATATACACGTTATCATCGGCGACATCCCAGCAAACAAAAGACATTCACTCATTGTCTGATTATTGCTGGCCCAACAATAATCCGACGTCAGGTTAACATTTCGTGTTTGTGGGGATACTTGATAGGTAGTATCACATTCACGGTCCGTTGATAACGAGGTTCTGGTGTTCTGAGGGTTGGCTGGGTGATTACATTATAATATCTGATTAATACCACCTAACATTAAACTGTTGAATCTGAATGTATACAAGAACACACATACAATGTGACTGACAGCTTTCAAACATAAATACAATTAATTATGTTGGTTTGAATTTTGTGCCTCCGTCTACGACTAGCGGGTTCAAGCTCGATGTCCCCCAAGTATGTTTTGCTCAAGTGTCAATACCGCATTTTAATCATGTTAATGTTTGTGTGACGAATGTAACCGTTATACTCTCACATTGATCTCACACATCCGCTGTCTGATGACCTATTGTTAAAGGTTCCAGTCTCTCCCCAGATCTATTCTTCACAAACAATTCAAATAAAATTTGAAAAAAACCAGAGCTGTTTTTATACCATGATAACTGTGGATCGAGGGAAGAAAAGGGGCGGGATCAACGAAAAAAATAAAAAAGGCACATACATATCCAATCAGAGCGGCGATAATTGCGTTTAATGACATACCACATACACCATACTATATTCTGAAAAAGTCACGTATATGTTAATAAATGTAACCGGTGTGACGCCCTCCTGTATCCGCCGTAGTCTTGAGAATAGTCACTAAAATTATGTTCGTGTGGGAAATAAACAGTTATAGTTTGAAGAGTATCGCATATTTAACAACAACAAAAAAACATATTTTTTTGAAGTCCAAGTATTTTGAATCTGCATGTCAACTAGCGATATCCATTGCCAATATATCAGTAACATGTATCATTGTCATGAGCCCTTGTCTAATGAATGCACAACGGACAATAGGCCCTAATACAATTCAACAACCCTGAACAACAATAATGATACTAAGCAAAATATTGTATTTAGAAACTAAACAGACTATAAATGAGAAGTATATTTTAAATCATTCTGGTGACATTCCCATTAAAATCTGGTGACACAAGCCATTGAAAAAAGAAATAAGTTACTCTGGTGACATTCCCATTACAATCTGGTCACACAAGCCATTGAAGACGAATTGAGGCATTCTGCTGACCTTCCCATTACAATCTGATGACACCAACCGTTGAAAAGGGTACAAGTCTTTCTGGGGCCGGGACAATTTCCCATTACAAATGAAATGAATTGGGCTTTAGGCCACCTTTGTGCACATATAGGCTAAACTGGGCCAGGAGAACCTCCTGAGGATGGTGAGGTGATTGAGATGACACTGTCCTCCAGACCCAGGATTCGAAATTCAAGCCCTGGCGGTCTGAGGCCGAGCACGCTACCTCTCGGTCATGGAGGCTCCGCACAATACTGACTTTCACACGTGGATGGGGAAGAAACATTTTTTGTTTCTTTCAAACCGCCGAGACCGGGAACCGAGCCCCGAGCTCTGGCGTGAAAGGCAGCGGTGCTAACCACTGCCCTAGGACCCCCGCCCTTTCCCATTAAAATCTGGGGATAGCAACCCATCAGAACGGAAAGAGTGGTTCTGGTGACATTCCCATTACAATCTGGTGATACAAACCATAGAAAACGGAATGAGTCATTCTGGCGACTTTCCTATTACAATCTAGTGACAGCGATAACGAAATGAGTAATTCTGGTGACATTCCCATTCCAATCTGGTGACACAAGCCATTGAGAACGAAATAAGTCATTCTGGTGACATTCTCATTGCAATCATTACAGCGACCAATGAGAACGGAATGAGTCATTCTTGTGATATTCACATTACAATCTGGTGACACAAGCTATTGAAAACGAATTTCGTCTTTCTGGTGACAATCCCATTACACATGCCATTGACACATGCCATTGGAAAAGATATAAGTTACTCGGGTGACATTCACATTACAATCTGGCTACACAATCTATTGAAAACGAAACAAGTCATTCTGGTGAAATTCCCATTACAATCTTGTGACAGCGACCAATGAGAACGGAATGAGTCATTCCGGTGACATTCGATTACTATCTTGTAACACAAGACATTGAAAACGGGATCAGTCATTCTGGTGACCTTCCCATTACAATCTGGTAACACAAGCCATTGAAAACGAAATAAGTCATTCTGGTGACACAAGCTATTCGAAACGAGCTGAGTCGCTCTGGTGACATTCTCATTACAATCTGATGACACAAGCCATTGAAAACGGAATGAGTCGTTCTGATGACATTCCCATTACAATATGGTGACACACTTATTATTGAAAACGAATTGAGTCATTCTGGTGACATTCCCATTACAATCCGGTGACACAAGCGATTGAGAACGAATTGAGTCGTTTTGGTGACATTTTGGTGACACGGTATGCACCGTTGAAAACGAAATGAATCATTCTGGTGAAATTCCCATTACAATCTGGTGACAGCTGCAGTTAAAACAGAATGAGTCATTTTATTGACTTTTCCATTACAATCTGGTGACACAAGCCATTGAAAAAGAAATAAGTTACTCTGGTGACATTCCTATTACAATCTGGTGACACAAGCTATTGAAAACGAATTGAGTCATTCTGGTGACATTCCCATTACAATCTGGTGACACAAGCCATTGAAAACGAATTGAGTCGTTCTGGTGGCATTCCCATCACAATCTGGTGACACAAGCCATTGAAAACGAAATGAGTCATTCTGGTGACACAATCTGGTGTTGTTACCGTTTTAAGAACTTGTTTCCCCGTGAGGCCTCCGTTATATCCGTGTAGACACCGTACAGCCTCTGAGCTAGGCATCTGTACAACCTCTTTGGGCCAGCGCGGGATGATATCGCCGTTACATGTATCTTCATTTGTCAAATCTAAACCTGATAATACCGAATATATAATATATGAGCATAAAGCAATAGCTTGAAACTATTAGGCAAATATAAATAATACACTGGATTTGAAATTAAAATTGCGGAAACTATTAATACACATAAATAAGATTACATGGTGTTAGGTTGGCTTTCGTGTCTACGTTACATCGTATGATAATTATATTATTTTTTTCGCACTACTGAAAAAGTTAGGTAAATTAAAATAATAATATGGAGGATCACGATAATACTACAATAATAATACGAAAAATGATATCGGAATAAACAAGGAAAACGCCGACATCATTACGACATCAACGCGAAACTGGCAGAGACACAACTCGGCATATAAAAGCTCTACCCTGCTTCGGGCTAAAATGGAATAGCATGCTTTCAAAATGGGTGTTTCAACCATCCCTTTCTATAATTAATTATTTTATTGAGTTATTATTTAAAAAATGTAAATGATGTTAATTTTCAATTACTTTGAAAACTTGTTATCACATTGCTTCTAAAATCTGTGTTTCAACCATCCCGCTCCGCATGCTGGAATTAATTATTTTATTGAATGTTTATTTACAAAAATAGTAAATAACGTAAGATAAATTATTACAGCTTAATTTGAAAATGAAATGTTTTATCACATCAGGATTATTAAAGGGGACACCAACTGGAATAACTAACTATTGTAATGTTTCACATAAGTAATGTTAAAATGAAATAGCCAAGTTGAAACATGACATCGATTCAACATGATTACGGTTGTGACTCTTTATTGCCACGCAAACAGTAGCTCAGAGATTAAACGATATCATCCTTAGATGAATACAATAACTTTCTGTAAATATGGACGGCTTTTTTGACAAGTTATCTATGCTATCAAGTCTCTGCTGCTCTATGTGGGCTTTCCCATCCACCCATCATGATCATGAGATGTATGGATTTTGGTTGATATTAGTACACTAATAACTATTCATTATTCCATATCACAATCGCAATAATTTGGATGTGTAAGATTACGGTACTCGATGACTACATACACACGTAGTACCTTTTCTGAATCAAAAAAACTACGAAACGATATGTTAAGCCAATGCGGTTTTAATGTTGACCCGACGTCGGATACGGCGGGCCAACATTAAATCGGCATTGGCTTAACGCGTCGTGTTTTCTGGGATGATACATGTATGTCTATTACTTCTTACAGCGTGGGATCGACACTAGACGTCAGAATCTGACGTCGATCCCCGCACTGAAAGAGTACACGGTTTACAGTAGCAGTATACTCATAGCATAGGTATTAACCCTTTAACCGCCAAATTATTCAATCTGAATTTTCACCCACTTGAAGTTGCGTCTCGCTGACGCGATCCACAACTGCAAGTGAGTGAAAATTATTCAGATTTGACAAAATGGAGGTCAATTGTTCTAAAATATTGCTGATTGATGTCATATTTTATCTTTAACATGTTTAAAAAGTGGTACTTGATGTGCTAATAAAAAATTAAAACCCAAATATATGCGGCACCGGCGGTTAAAGGGTTAATGAAACAGAAAGAGCTAACTAGTAGTAGTAATTGATAATGATTTCAAATTTAATAAAGCCCTATGGTATTCATGGTTCATAGAACCCAATCAGCGCCGTAAGGGTACGGTTTCATTAGAAAAATGTTGATTGAAGCTGAACGTTGTCAACCTCGCAAAATCCATAGCTATCAGTCACAAATCTGCACCAATTATGCGTTATCAATCATATTCGTACAGCCCTGTGGGATACAAGTAACAACACCTGTATGTATAAGTAGACAGATCTGAATGCAGACGTATGGTCAGATTTACAGAAAAATAAACACCCAAGTCAGGTAATCTCTGAATAATTTGAGGTTACCATGAACATGATTAAGCAGGTTAAGTGTAGAATTATCAGCCGCTTGAATACTTTCACTATTTACATAAAATGCAAAATCGAAAGTTCTGTTTTATGTATCATCTTCCCGCTATCATGTCTGAATGATGCACGTGTATTTGTATCTAGATATTGATCCCACTGTTTGCATATGCGGCTAATTGATAACCGTCACCCATTTAACATGAAACATTTCTCCGGTTAAAATGCTGGGTCAGCAACGAGGACGGTGGACCAGAATGGACCCAATATTAATATATATTATTTATTGAACTGTGGCGAACCAGTATCCTGAAATGTTTGCTAAATCTCCGCTTTTCTTTCCGTTTTCACTCTAATTCCGTTTGTAAACAACATGATAATTACTAGACAAATGTTTGGTATGTATACACAATGAGTCTCAATCGATTTAGACGAAAGGTGCAAGTTTATACTGGTTTAGAATATTTTTGTCAGCGGGTTATTAAATGCTGATGTTTAGTATGTGTGTATTTAATAGTAAATGGATCCATTATATTATTGTAATACTTGTAAATTTTTGTCTGAGGTATATTCATATATTTGCTGCGATCATGTCTAGCACCATTACACATGTCAAAACAGATACGGGGATAGGAAAATGGCAATGAATATGACCATCATTTTTGTCGCAGCATATGGCTATTGTATTTGTATAATACAGTCGTTCTCATTAGATAATAATTATAATATTATACAATTGCAACATGAAAGCACAAGCTACAAGCACCTGTAAGAAACTGCTAAAATTGTTATAAAAAAAGAAAAAGATTTCATTTGTTTTAATGTAAGCAGCCCTCATCGGAGACTGGCTGTTCATTCCACCGCAGCCGCTGCCGCATCAGCCGGCGCCACGTCATTTAGCTGTTTCATAAATACATACATACCACTTAACACATGTATTTGTTTGGTGATATTTTGTTCCCCCCCCCTCCCACAGTAATCACTTTTCTTTACTATGTAGACTAAATATGTCTGGTTAACGCGTTGGAGGAAATATATTCCAGCAGATCTTTTATGCAGATGGTCAACAATGCTGGACGATTTTTTAAAGCAATTAATTAAAAATGGCTATTTTCATTTTCATTCCGCAGAAATGTACGATATCTGAGTATTCAAAAAATAATCAAAACAACAGTTTATAAAATTTTACATTTTACATCCTAAATTATAGCCTAACACGTTTAAAAAAAATGACAGTGCTAAGCTTTAAAAAATATTAAATCTGAGCTAAAGCAATTATTTAGCATTTCATTTATTCTTGTCTTATTTGCACATCTCGCCCAGTTATACCTCAATTTTCTGTTTTTTTTTTTTAATACAGCATATCAAGTCCACAATACAGTCTTAACCCTTTAACCGCCAAATTATTCAATCTGAATTTTCACTCACTTGAAGTTGTGTTTCGCTGACGCGTGTGACGCGATCCACAACTTCAAGTGAGTGAAAATTATTCAGATTTGACAAAATGGAGGTCAACTGTTTTCAAATATTGCTGATTAATGTCAAATTTTATATTTACCATGGTTAAAAGATGGTACTTAATGTGCTGATAAAAAATGAAAACCCGAATATATGCGGCACCGGCGGTTAAAGTGTTAATTTGGCTATACCTCACATGTACCCCAGTAGAGTAAGTACGATTCCATACCTGAATTGCGCATGTCACTCCGGCAACATATGTCGTGCAACAATGTAAACCCATTAGATCGCATGTATATTTGTTGATCCCTCAGGCTTCCATATTCAACAGTGGCGGTCATGTCTACGTAACACTAACAAACTATAGTTCTATACCATGCTCCTTAATCCACTTCACGATCATTTACATCTCTTCTAGAGTGGACGTGCATAAGGTCCTTTGATGCCACCCTGGGGTTAATTAGCTACCATATTATTATTTGTTAGTGCGTAAAAAATCATGAAATAATAACATATACAATATTTTGTTTGGTAAATATCGCAAAAAACATATCATCTAACAATATCATAGTATGTACACAATTATAGTAGGCCCCTAGATTGTTTATTGCAAATCGTGGCGGTTTCAATTTCACCTAACAAGAACGTATGTACATATTATGTACAATAGTATGGACAGTGTTTTTTTTCATATCGTGGCGCCTTTTAATTCAACCTACCAACAATTTATCCGCCTAAAAGCAATTAAAAATCATGCAGTTTTAGTAAAATTATTTAAATCTTTGTCAATGGAATATGATAAAAAGGTGCGACCGTCTTGGACTTGGATACATTTTGTTATTATTTATAAAGCTATCCAAAAAGTGTTCTGGATCGCTGTTCATACTAAAAATAAGGAACAAATAAATAAACTTATGTAAAAGTTAGGTAAAATAATATTTAAATGTATTAGTTAAAACAGATAATATTTATTGTAAAGTATTAACACTAAAAGGTAAATATAAATATACAAGTTTAAAACGGTATGTAAAGTTAAATTGTACAAATGGAGGCTTATCAATTAATGAAATTGTCTGACAAAAAAACAATGATTTTAAAACTGTGAAATACTATCCATCAGTCCCATCTGCTCATGGAAGCTTGTTCCACAACAGGCGGAACATAGACAAACAGCCCTTTCTTAGAAAGTTTCTTACCTGAAGGATGTAACTAACACAATCAGTCAATGTCAATGTTAATATAAATCCTTTTTCAAATTACTTTACATTTGTTTGTTATTACTTCTTGGGTCAAAAGGGTTAAGTATGTTTCCAAATGTTCTGGGAGTGGTCTAGATGGATTCACCGATCACCAAACTAGTTTAAATGGGGTACTACAAAAAAAAATTGAGCTAAAATCAACCAATTTACAGACTATACGGTACCAGGAATATGGCAGCGGCCATCTTGGACGCCATTTTGAATAACTAAAAATTATCAATCAAGGAAGCTTGGCATCATTGTCAGAGTCTGACTCTACGTATAATTCCCCTACCATAATCTGATATAAGCTGGTTTGGCAGTACATTTACAAGGTTGACGTCGTCGTTGCTTATAAACTCCAATAATGTAAAATAAGTCGCTGTTGGGTTAGGCCTCTGAGCTCGGTCCGCTGATGATATAGGCGCTATAGAAGTGTATTGATTGAAAAAAGGGTACAATTCAACATAATCATAACTACTTGTAAATGGATGAGTCCTTATATGTCATACACTAACAGTAGGAGTCTGAAATTCTATCAAATCTAAACATAGCCATGAATTCCTAGCCAATCACACCGCAATTAGCGGTTTATTTTTGATGACGTCATATATGATTATCTACCCTTTCCCCTGACCCAAATGCAGACAATTTTTAATATGTCATTCGCTTGGTCATATACTATGGATTTCTGGCATAAAACGTTTACTTGCAATTTTTTTACGGTCCGGGTATATAGGCGTGGTATATTGATCCTACTATAAGCTTCTGTCGCCATTAGTTTTGTTCATAATCATTACAAGTTTAATGTATTTTTTGTTAATTACAATGTATTTTTTATGGAAAAAAAACAAGTTCTGATTCTGATTTCATTATTAGCCATAAAAACAATTATTCACAGAGGTGTTGGTCATAAACAAATTGATGGCGGTCACATCGGTCTGTTTCCAACATCGATATGGGGGTTTGTGTATTTCCGACAGAGTGGTGTGGCAGAAAGTAATTTATTGCCGGTAAAAGACAATATGGCCGTCATTTGTCAAAAGTTAGGCAACAAAATAATATCATTTTCAACAGATTAATGATTTTGGCTTCTACCACACTAGGTTTTTAGATACGCCCAAGCGAATAGCATTAACAAAAAAGTGTTAGATGGCGGGTGATGGGGGTGATTAAACAAACAAATGGCCTCGTGTAAGCAAACCTGTGTATATAACGTGTATAATAACGGTTAGAATTGAGATAGATGAATTATTTTGTTAGTTACCGTTTCGGTGGGATAAAATGGCAAGCTGTACATTTTGCCACCTGCCAAAAAAATATAAAATACGTGAGAGAACTGGAAGATTCTAAGGAGATGTGGAGCAGCTGATGATAAATATAGCTTCACAAATCCCTTTAGTTCCTTATATACTACACATAATGGAAACATTAACCAGATGCAAATGGTTGATTTTCAACCCATTTACACAATGAATATCAAGTACATGGAGAAGTGGGACACCCACTGGGAGTAATGAGACATCATGTCCCAGTTCTCCACATGCCTATTATTAAAAAAAAACGGTGGCGATATTAGAAAATGAATCAAATGAATCAAAGTAATTGTAAATTATTATGTCATGATTTATATCATCTAGTTTTTTTATGTTCTCTTTCGACATAACTGCATCAATAGCGCCTCTATTACACAGCCTCCCATGATATCACACCCTCCCCCCCCCCCGCCCAGTCTTACATAAAATATGTCCAAACTCTGGTGATGTCCCTATTATGTCATCGGCTTTAGCAAACAAAGGCTGATCAAATGCTATTATTCCAACAATTTTAATTTGTCTATTGTGTACCCCATATAACTGTTCTTTTTATGATTTTCAATCTACTTACATTGGAACATAATATTATATAATCTATATATCCAGCTTGGTGTGATCAAGGTTATTAAATGTTAGGATAGTAATACCACTCATTTGTCCGAGTGTAATAAAAATGGGCGGCTTCGAAATGTGTGGTTTAAGAGGTTGGGGGTAGGTCATAAAGCACTTCTTTAAGCCTTGGTTTCACCAACCTACTCAATCATTTTAACTAGTATTGCGACCAGTAAGAGTTCCAACATTCATGTTAATATTGTCAAAGAACAAGTTTAGGATATAACCTTTGAACACAAACTTGTATTTTTCCATTTGGCATTAAAGCATCATGCAACCTTGCTACACACTTCTCTGTAATCATAAGCGAGTGATGAACTGATTAAAATTCACGTTATTCTACCTTCGTTTTGACATACACAGCGATGGCTAAGAATATTAGAGAGATAGTAAGTAGAAACGGTGGCTCAACGTCACGTTTTGACTGAGACGGTCATTTAGGTGGCCGCCTTGTAATACATTAAAACCGTGCAATGTGTATATTGAAGATGAATGATAAACACATGATGACATGAGGGTGGTGGGGTATAATGTAATTGGATACGGAGGGTTATTTGGAGAGTTTTAGTTATTTGATAAGAGGTTCTGAGTATGCATAGGGGATCTACATTATCATCAGACATAGATAATATATCCCATTGTTGGGTTCAAGAACGATAAAATTATTGTGTATTATTCGTTAAAGGTTACCATCTTTGATTTATGGTTATAAGGACATGACTTTAATAATTATTCCTGATTATTTAGATAGCTTCCTAATGCCCGAGAAGAAACACACACAAACTAGTTAATTACTGCAAGCTCAGTGTGGAATTGTGCTAAACATTTGATGTTTGAAAAATTGCATTGCCGTAGATGGTGGCCATCTGGAACCCAAAAAAGCAGCTAAGAGGATTTTACGCGATTTTTTGGCATCCGTTTGGGTAGATACCACTTGTAACATTCTTGAAAAAATAGCTTTCGGAAATTTGATTGAAGATGCGTATGCTTTCACTAATATACTACAATTTTCCTTTAGTAGTGGTGTTATATGGTTGACTTTGGTGCACTTCATGACCATCCTGGCACATGCATTCTGTACACGCTGCAGCTGCTTTAGTAGCGTATCCGGCAGACCATAAAGCAGTCTTTTGCAGGCATCCAGACGTGATATCACAAGGACATGCACAAGCTGCTTAGTGCTCTGATGATCAAGGTATCTTTGGACACGGCCAATGGCACGTACATTGTAGATGGTAGTAAGCAACTCGTGACATGCCTGTGAATGGTTGCTGAGTGACATGGTGGTATTAATGTATGTCTGTGAACTAATTATTTAATACGGAATGATAAAGCTTATTGTGAAAAGTATGTCTTTGATGGCATACTGACATATATGTATGTAGTAACATCAACTTACGACATGGCTCAAGCTATTGTTGATTGTAGAATTTTTGCGAAGGATTTGAATACGGTACGCAGATAAGTCATTTTTTCACTGTCAGTTTCAGCTGTTATTATTGTGACATTCGTGGTGCTATTTAATAAATTATCTCTTAAACCCTCAATTATTATTAGTTTGTGAACTGCCCGAGATTTAATCTGGAATGACAATGCACATCAATTTGCGATATGACTCAATATTATTGTTAGATAGTGGATAAAATGTAGGGTTTACTCAGTTATTTTTTTTTTGTAATTTTTGCCAGAGATTTAGTAACAGTACGTTTGATCCTTTAACCGCCAAATTATTCAATCTTAATTTTAACCCACTTGAAATTGTGTCTCGCTGACGCGATGCACAACTTCAAGTGAGTGAAAATTATAAAGATTTGACAAAATGGAGGTCACTTGTTTGTAAATATTGTGGTTGATGTCATATTTTATCTTTAACATGTTTAAGAGGTGGTACTTAATGTGCTAATACAAAATGAAAACCCGAATATATGCGACACCGGCGGTTAAAGGGTTAAAATACATCTGTATGTGATGAATTTGTCGCCTGGATTATTATGGTATGTCGTTACCTAAATTCACTGTGGTTGTGAGCTCATCCAAATCCGAATATGACATTAGCCACAGGCCGTTTCGCTCATGAAGAAGATAAGATTGCAAATTGTCATCAGATAATTAGTTTATTGGTAATCAAGTTACTATAATGGTACGAATTCAATCATAGTGTGTGAATAGATTTTGCCATGCCCACTGAAAATGCTGCGTGGTATCCATAACTAAAGTCACGCAATTATTAACAATTCCCAGCGAACACGAGACAGTGACTCAAAGCTGGTTACATATTGGCCCACCGTCTACGACGCTGGCCCAATATGTAACCAGCATCGGGTCAACCTGTTTGCTGCGAACAGGCACACTAAATCAGTCAGATCGGCCCGACTTGTTTTAACAGAATAAGGTTGTGCATGTACATGCAATCACAATACTTTGAACCAAGGCTGAGCTGATGTTGGACCAGCGTTTACAACACTGGCCCAACTTTAACTCAGCATTGGATCAACGTCTTGTGCTTGCTAGGATATGTTATGCTTCGTACATTGTTCAACGAAGGCTATATTTCCCATCTTTACGTAAACTTATTTTACATTTAAACCCAGTCGGCTAAATGATAGCGAATTAACATAAAATTATATACATAAAATGCCCATTAGGCTTACTTGGCATGATTAACTGTTTATCATCACAACTAGAATGACCGTTTACTACCGATAGAGAACAACTATGACAAACAGTTGAATACTAAAATGACTGCAATGAAAATAACAAATCGCGGCCAAATAGATATAGCACAGCGTGTATCCAGAGATCAGTGCGGTCCTGATCTCTCCCTCCTGCCTGATCTCCCTAGAATCTATAATCATGATTATACTATGAGAGCCGCATAGTATAGTAGTGGTATCGTGTTATGCGTCGCTCATATTATCACAGAGAGCTTGGACCGCATACTACAGTACACGGACACGGGATTTGCATAGAAATACTTACTAAAATAAAAGACACCCGGTACTTGGTTTGGTTTTGTTTGCGCTTAACGCAATGTGCCGTGAGAGCACAATCCTGTCTGTTTTGTTAGCAATCCCTTGCTTCAAACGTTATCATCTCCAAGCCTACCCCAGCAAACGAGAGGCTTTGAACAATGTTGGTTTGATGCTGGGCCACGTCGCAGACGGTGGCACAGCAGCAAACCAACATTGGTTCATCGTCTCATTTTATGATGAGCAACCACACAGCAACCATGATGCATCGACCCAATGTCTGATTAATTTTGATCTACCGTCTTCCCAATGTCTGATCGATGTTGGCCCACCGTATCCGACGTTGGCCCAACATTAAACAAGCATTGGGTCATTGTCTCATGTTTGCTGGGTACATCCTCAGTCATGGTCCGGCATTGGTGTCATGTTATGCTAAAATTTCATTCGTTTTCTACTGGGATCTCTTTTATCAAATGCCACCCGTCTAGCACACAGCATCAAAACAACGCTGGGTTAGCATTTCAAGTTTGCAGGGATAATTAGACGAGGTTGCCTATCCCACCGAATACGATACATTGACCCAGTGTTGTTCTAACGTCGTCCCACCGTCCGCGACGTTAGGCCAGCGTTCAGGTGTAGCTGGTTGAATGTGGTGTGTTTGTCCGGATGTATGGGATATTCCGGAGGCGTTATTACCACATTATGTAGCCTCTGTGTGCTCAATCATCGCACACAACTCAGTTTTTAGGAGAACTGTCCTGACTACAATCATGAATCCGACCCTTTTTCGACCCATTACCATCACAACAAAAACCGGCGATCGGCACTTTAACCCTTTAACCGCCGGTGCCGCATATATTCGGGTTGTCATTTTTTATTAGCACATAAGGTACCACCTTTTAAACATGTTAAAGATAAAATATGACATCAATCAGCAATATTTGAAAACAGTTGACCTCCATTTTCTCAAATTTGAATAATTTTCACTCACTTGAAGTTGTGGATCGCGTCAGCGAGACACAACTTCAAGTGGGTGAAAATTCAGATTGAATAATTTGGCGGTTAAAAGGTTAAGAGGCGTTTTTGACTGCCGAGCCTGTCTAAATCATTGCAGGGTTGATGGGGCTGGTGTTGTGGTTGGAGTTGTGGGCTGTTGTCACGGCCTTTTCGTCCCCCACTCTAGTATTTAGCTTTCAAAGAAATAAAAATGTTCTTCCTCGTGCAAAGATTTATTATTGTACAGCGCTTCCGTGGCCGAGAGGTAGCGTGCGCAGCCTCATATTGCAATGGACAGCATTTCTGATTCACAACCTTACTAGAACTCGCATTTTGTTACAAATGATGGCCAAACCTCTCACAAACTGCGATTTGCTCTTGTTTCTCACTCATAAATAAGTCTTCTATAACCACGAAAATATATTCGAATGGCGGAAAGTATATTAAATTGGGTTATTTTATAGTCGAATTATC
The DNA here is from genome assembly GCA_964017125.1 of Flabesymbios commensalis. Classification (NCBI taxonomy): domain Eukaryota; kingdom Metazoa; phylum Annelida; class Polychaeta; order Terebellida; family Flabelligeridae; genus Flabesymbios; species Flabesymbios commensalis. The sequence continues at coordinate 51,099,625 of OZ024905.1, forward strand.
AGCATCTTCTGAAAATAACTATATACAGTACTGCTATTCCAAAGCTGAACACCCCCATCGACCCGGGGTCTAGTATAGCAGATAAGGTAACCTATAGTGCGTTTTATGATAAAAGCATGCATTTTTTGCCACTTGTAGAACATATCCTAAGGGTCATTTTAAGTAGAGGTAAACTGGATTTGACCTTTGATGAACTCTAGAGGTCATTGACCTCGAAAGCTCAAAAAATACACCGGCAAAGCCAAAAAGTGGTAAAAATCATGTATTACAATGTCTATAAAAAGTTTTCGTATTCCAGAAGTGTGCCAAATACTCTAAAAGACTGCCAGTAATCATAAGTATAACATCAAGGTCACATCAAGGTCATTTCAAGGTCAAAATGGCAAAAATAATGAAAATATCAATTTCAACACTGTTAGTGGTGCAGTTATCTATTACACATGACTGGTTTTGAGAAATTATACATCAGATATATTTTCAACATTAATTTAAAATATTGAGTGCAGTATGAACCCTGGGAGGGGTGATATCTCCTACGCATTCTGCTTATTACGCTCCTTTCTAAATTACAATTTTGCAGAAATGTGAAACATTGATACATAATTGGGTTATGAAGGTTGACATGGGTTGGGGTTGTGTTTTACTGGGGTACAGTCCGAAAGCAACATAAAGGTCATATCAAAGTCATTTCAAGGTCATACTGGTAAAATCCAGTTGAAACTTGAAAGGACCTTAACTTAACCTTGCAAGGTCACCTTTGGCAAGGGCGCCCTCACTGTATGTCGACAGTAGCTCTGCTGTACATAGATGGGTTCACATTAAAGTGAGAGGTAGACTTGTCCACTTTTGATTAATTTCAACACTGTTAGTGGTTAGAGATGTTAGTGTTGATGTTTTTCACATCTAAATTTGTACACAATCAAGCACGTGCCCTGAGTGTCATTTTGAGATGTGGAGGTAGCCGACCTCATTGCTGACCCCATTGTCCTTGAAACACTACAATTTTGACTCAGCAACTATTGTTTTATGACAATTATGTATAAAATGTAAATATTTTTATATTATTCACAGCAAATTTAGACCACGATCTAACATATACACCGAATCATTTTGTGAGATGGAAATAAGCTGGATTTAACCTTCTTAGAGGTCATTGACCTCCGAATACTACAATTTTTACTCGCGAAACCATTGATTTACGTATTTAAAAAAATAGAGGAAATACGTTTATTCACATCAGCTATAGCACACACCAAACACAGATAAATATTACCTGAATGCACATAAACATTTATTATTGTAGCAAACATTACAAAGATCTACTCGTATTTAACAGCGCCATGGTCGACTAAACATGGGTAGTTTTGTTTATGTCGACTGTTTGTGTGATATGTTTTGCACATAAAACTAACATTTATGTCAAAACTTTCCGTACCGATCCTTACTCAGAACTTCAATCGTCCCGACTGATGCTGCCACTGCAGCATCAATGATGGCTCTTGTATCAATGAATTTCACATCTGCACTGATTTTCATGTAAGGATATTCATCTCCGCCAGTAGTGGCACGGACATTTTCGCCTGATTTAAGAAGGTTGATTTCGCAGTTTTGTTGATCATGGTGACAGTGTGCAGAGTTTAGGACATTGGTGTGTGGTTTTTATACATGTAACCTGGTCTCTAAATTCTGAGACAGTCAGAATGATCCGGAATTGTCTATCAGCCCAATAGCTTCATCAGACCCTTTCAGAGTATGACCGGGCTCACTGGATTTCTTTGATGGTAGTTGAAGAGGTTCTGACTATCCGTTTATTTCTGGAGGTGAAACCACAGATCGTTAATGTCCAGTCGATTAAACGTGAGTGATTTACATGATACCTTTACATACAACAATATGTTAAAAAAATATATTAGGTAAAGACAGTAGACACGTTTGCCTACCTAGGCATCGCTGAGTCGACAAGCACAAAACGCCAGCTCAGCACTGTAATGAATCGAGATTTCGCAATTAAACCTGCAACGGCTCTAACACTTTTCCACATGGTTTAGATCTCATAAATCTAGACAAAAGAAAATCCATTCATACGAATTTCCTTTGCAAATACATATTGGGAGCAGCAATAATATTGCGCCTCGTTCAGAGCTGGACAGAACTACAATGGAACTAGACATACAAATGCACATCATAATGTATTGGCAGCGTATCTCCACATTTTCAAATACTAACATAATTATTAAAACAGGTTTACGTGGAAAATGTAGTGTCAATCCAATGAAAAACGTGGTCGACCTACATTAGAACCACAAAGAAATAGTTTATGTTGTTTATGTTGTTTATTTGACTTCCAGTTGGAAACATGCAAAAATGGTACATTATCATTATTATTAATGGAGTATTTTTTTCAACATGTTATTGACTTTGGTTGACGGGAACAGGTCACATGTTATTAACTTTGGTTGACGGGAACAGGTCGAGACGACCTCTACAAGGCCTGTCAACTATATTAGTGAATTAAAACTATATAATGCAAAAATATGACATTATAATATAAAACCAACTGTTCACTGGCTATAGGTGTCGCAATACTTATCATGTAAGCAACGTCATATCCAGTGTTTAAAATAGGAATGTTTTTGTGTACATGCTATTTTAAAAATGTACATATACATGTGCGTATAGATTATAAATTTTGCGATATGTACACATGAAATAAAATAACCGACAATTGTCTGTCATCTGTTTCCCGCACCAAAACCTGAAATAAAATAGCTACACTGTGCTCTACACCGTGTAGCAAAAAAGGACACTCTGGTAAGCGTAGAAACCTAATTAAAACCCCTAAATGTTATAGTTGTTTATTGTATAAAAGGATATACAACTAGGGTGTGTGTAAAGGAAAAATAGTAAAAACGTATGGCACTCTTAATTTTAACAAAGGCCAACGTACATCCCTAAATACAAGTAATACTATTAACCTAGAATGCAGTTGGGGAAGTGCTTGGCAAATCGAGTCAAATTTGCTAAATATTGAGCAGTTTAGACATAACAGGGACTAAGATCGATCAACTAAATCAACGAACACATAACACATTATACTGTTATAAAAAACACAATCCAAGTCCAAGTCAACCGTCATAACCCAATTGTGTATCAATATTTTGCGATGGGAGCCCAAGGTAATGTTCCACACTGCGGCATAATAATGTAATTTTCATCTTTCAATTAAATTGAGGAAAGAATATCACCCCTCCCCCCCCCCCCCCAAGTTGATACCGTCCCCAATCTCCCAGTAATATCCGACCAAGAATGTGTCAAAACCAGTTCCTTGTAAGCGATGACTGCACCACTACTAATATTAAATCGATACCCGGTAACAAGTGGATATTTTCACTGTTTTTGCTACTTTGACCTTGAAATGATTTTGGTACGACCTTGCAATGACCTTGGTGCTATATTTATGAATAACAACAGTCTCTTCGATAATTTGCTACACTTGTGAAATAAAAAAAAACATTTTATAAACAGTCTAATACACACTTTCAACTTCACCTGCGGATATTTTAACCTTTCGAGGTCAATGATCTCTAGAGGTCACCATAGGTCAAATCTAGCTTACCTCCACATCTTAAAATAAACCTCAGGGTATGACAGAAGTGTCATGCTTTTATCATAAAATGCACATTTGTTTCATTGTGGGAGCTTAACCGCTGCACTAGTCACCCTGTAGAGACTTCAGTTGTATTCGTTCTAACTCTACCCCTGAATGCGATGAGGCCTTTTCCAACTATTTGAGCACCCCTCTCCACGCGACACCCAACTGTCGGCCCCTCCCCTAAATTTCAAACTCTGCCCAAAATTATGAAAGTGGTACATGTAGAACAAACATAGCTTTTATTGCAATAAATATTTTACCCATACATTTCTAATTCAAGTATGTCATAGCATACATATTTTACCATAAATATAGATACATATAACGTTCTGAATTATTTTCTTGACTTTATATGAGCACATTTAATCTCGAGATTACGTATTATTTTTCAAAAGGAAACCACATATTTTGCGTACGTTTTCGCTCATAAGTAGATAATTAGGGGATAATATCGAAACAAACTCACAAGAATAAGAGTTTAGCCACTGTTTAAACTGTTTTTGATATATTAGCTGATGTAATCCCCCGTTTTAGGCTCTAATTATTCAATTTGTAATCAGAGGTGGCAATATTTGACTGTATAATCCAGTTGTACACACTCTATAATTGTGTGATAGGCTGTACACTGTCACTTGGCTTGATGTTTCCAGGCCAGACAGTGCCGTCTGATTGCCGGCACTTTGCGATTAGCTTTGATGTCTAAGCTTGGGGGGTGTCGCACGAGAGGCACGTGTGTCCTCCTGGAGTGGGGTCCCAAATAGGTAGACACAGGCTCATATCTGGCAGGGTGTAGTGAGAAGTACACCCTGCATGCAGGATGGTCTTGCCCCGCACCAGGGGCAATACTGAGCCACAAGCTTTTGCCACGGGTAACTTTAACCAATGGCAAAAAATAAATATCCCCCGTGGCTTTTTATTTGGGTTAAGCAAACCAACAAAATAATGACCCGGAATTGCTTGACCCGTGGCAATCTGTGGGGCAATGCCACGGGTTACTTTTCAGCGGAGGATTTGACTTGAGATGTCAAAGCTGCATAACTGTTTTGATTATTTTATTCAAAATACTAATTAATGGAGAATGGTTGTTATGTATTGATTGATACCATGACATTTTTGAAGCCTCTGAATAACAAATATACTTGTCCATGGTAGGAGCCATAATTTGTTGCGCAGCTATCGTGGCATACATATTGCCAGTGTGATCCGTATATAATTTTTAAATGTTATTATTATAGTCCAGTCACTCTAAAACCAGCCTAAAAGCACAGCACTAATTATTTTGTTTTTTCTAGTCATACTTTATTATCCAGCTAAATTATTCATTCATTCATTCATTCATTCATTCATTCATTCATTCATTCATTCATTCATTCATTCATTCATTTATTCATTCATTCATTCATTTATTCATTTATTCATTCATTTATTCATTGTATGAAATTTGCCATGGGTTAAAGTTACCCGTGGCAAAAGCTTGTGGCTCAGTATTGCCCCGGGTGCGGGGCAAGACCATTCTGCGTGCAGGGTGTACTTCTCACTACACCCTGCCAGATATGAGCCTGTGTCTACCTATTTGGGACCCCACCCCAAGAGGACACACGTGCCTCTCCTGCGACACCCCCAAAGCTTAGACATCAAAGCTAATCGCAAAGTGCCGGCAATCAGACGACACTGTCTGGCCTGGGAACATCAAGCCAAGTGACAGTATACGCGGAGCGATGCGAGAACTTGGCCAACGCTGTTCCAACTTTGTGACAGCGTCGATGAAAATGGCCCAACGTTGAGGCAGCACTGTGTCCTTGCCATTTGCGAAATGCTATTTGTACAGCCTATCACACAATTATAGAGTGTGTACAACTGGATTATACAGTCAAATATTGCCACCTCTGATTACAAATTGAATAATTAGAGCCTAAAACGGGGGATTACATCAGCTAATATATCAAAAACAGTTTAAACAGTGGCTAAACTCTTATTCTTGTGAGTTTGTTTCGATATTATCCCCTAATTATCTACTTATGAGCGAAAACGTACGCAAAATATGTGGTTTCCTTTTGACGAATAATACGTAATTTCGCGATTAAATGTGCTCATATAAAGTCAAGAAAATAATTCAGAACGTGTGTCTATATTTATGATAAAATATGTATGCTATGACATACTTGAATTAGAAATGTATGGGTAACATATTTATTGCAATAAAAGCTATATTTGCTCTACATGTACCACTTTCATAATTTTGGGCAGAGTTTAAAATTTAGGGGAGGGGCCGACAGTTGGGAGTCGCGTGGAGAGGGGTGCTCAAATAGTCGGAAAAGGCCTCATCGCATTCAGGGGTAGAGTGAGAACGAATACAACTGAAGTCTCTACAGGGTGGGCAAGACCCGAGCTAAGAGGCTTACCCCACGAGCGGGTTATATCACAACTGGAGGGTTTATACCGTGGCACTTTTAGCGCTGCCCTGGGTCGTGCCCCGCGATGGGTTAATTGCCACACCCCGCTTACCACGGGAAGTGCCTCAAGGTGTTCAACATTGGACTGGCAGTACTGTAGCTATGAAACTATAATTGATATCCTTTTATAGTGGTTTGACTTATATTTTAAGCAATAGTTAACACCTCAACCGTCGCAAATGTCATTATCTGCAACCAGTGTCCTGCATTGGATCGGCAGCGGACACAGCCAGAAACCTGGAAGTCTTATTTAACAATACTTTACATATAATTATGTCAAGTATGTAACGTTAGTGCATGTTTCTATCATATTCGAGATATTCGACGCATCAGGAAAAGTAAACTAGATTGTAGTCACATAAGTTACTAGTAAACAGGAATTCAAATAATTCCCTACTACACAAGATACCAGGACAATTATGTTTTTGTATTGTACACGGATGACATTTAAATATACTTATATTTCAAATCGATTAAATCCCAATCAGAAGCAATGCGAGACGTAATGTGTGTACAGTAACTGTATAGGTATGACATTCGGAATATATTTATATTTCAAATCGATTAAATTACAATCAGAAACGATTCGAGACATGTAACTCGATGGATGCATTTTTTTACTGTTTGCATGATTATCATGGTATGTACCAAACGCATTTTATTCATTTATTTAGCATAAGCTGATAGATAAATCACAGAAAGAACTGCGCAATTCCTCCCACACTGTCATGACTACATAAGCTGACAAAACATTTTGTCAAACTGAAAAATACTTTTTTGTGCTCAAATTTTAATGTAAACGTAGGTAAAAGAGTAGCTGTGCCAAGCTCCATATTTTGTTCAGTCGGTAATAGACAGGTGGAAAAATTTCATATTTATCATGCAGGGTGGACAAAATGTTAGGGATTGTTATCCACGTTTTTTGACATAGTTACTACCTAGTGAACACATATCAGGCGGCTGACAAACAAAATTTAGCTTTTATTTTGATGTTAGAGCAAAAACAAAATAGCCGCCATTGCGAAAAGTTCGGTATTTTTCGTATGGTTGATAACCAATGAAAATAAGACCTCATAATGACCTTTCTTATTTTAAATTACATTATATTGACCTATAATCTGTACAGATGATTATAAAGTGCAGAAAATAATATTTTGAAAATATGCGAATTCTACACTTCGCGAAAAGTTACAAAATCTGAAATTCGCGAATATTCAAACACGCAAAAATGACCGGTATGCTGTTTCTGACAAACTTTGCGACGCACAATCTATTTCTGGCATCAATACTATAACCTTAGGTGTCTAATGGTAAGCATCGGTGACCTTAAAACCCTTATTATATGACCTTCAAACACCATACCAAAGTAAAAAAAAATACCAGTAGGTTGTCATAGTGAGAATACAACTCTTACAAAAGTGGTCCAATAGTTACATGTGATTTCTTTTTTTGTCCAGCTTTGGGCGCGGAATCCATTTCTGGTATTACTAATTTTATTCTAGGCATCAGTGACCTTACAAACTTTATTCTATGACATTCAACCTAGGTATAAAAGTCAGAAATGATCAAAATCGGTCATAGGGAAAACAACTTTTTTATAAGTAGTCCAATAGTTGTGTGATATTATGGTTTCTGACTAACTTTGTGACGCTGAACTAATTTCTGGCATCGATAATATTATTTTAGGCATCAGTTATCGATAACTGATGCCCGATAACAGATCGACATAAAATATAATTTGAGTCGTCATGATCTTGCAAACGCAAAATGGGCTTACATAGAATTCACAATATGAAAATATGAGTGCAATCGTTTATTATAGAGTTTCATATCTGGGGAATGCAATACCAATGGCACTTTATTTACTAAAACTACATAACATGATAACAGTGGCGTGTAGGCTATGTGTACCATATGTACCATCATAACGTTCCCTCATATCGTGTTTCCCGTTGAGTTGCGACGCTGAGACAGCATTAAACCAACATTGATTTAACTTCGTGTGTTTTTTCAGTGGCGCTTCCAGTAGGTTAATTAAAATTTAAATGCTCTTTGGATAACTTTTTGGTCAAGACCTATGCTTGCGCAAACAAATATGAAGTTTATTCATCAATCGCAAGGTGGTCTGCATAAGCATTACATATCATGTTCCGTTCTTGTAATATAATAGACGAGAAGTATATTGAAAACTAGTTGGGCAGAAACAAATCTTCCACATTACTCATAACAAAAAAGTTACATGTATTTCCCATTGATGAATGGTTACAAAGATATTGATATGAGAAACGACGTTCGTCACGCCAACATAATTGCTACATGTTTATATCTATTCACTAGTGGGGTAGGCCCTACTGAAATGGTTTTTAGCGGTATCACTTTTTTGACCAACTTGGCAGCTCACTAGGGAGTTGTTGCTGTGTGGCATGGTACTAAACAAGTAGTCTACAACAACTTTTTAACAGAAGCTGAAGCCTCTACGGGACTGGCCATACTCTTTGGGTGGATTGCCAGTACGTTGTTGTTCCTCTCAAAGCCGCAGCTCTCGCATCAGAGAGCCTTTATTTGAATGATAGTATAAATCTTTACCAAACACCAGTGCGGGTTTCAAAAAGGTAAAAGCACCACAGATCAAACTATTTTAGTTTGGTTGGCGACTTATATCCATCAAGGTTTTGTTTAGTATTGTAGGCTCAGCTTCAACCGGCGAGCCTGAAATGAGTGTTTGTCGGTCTTCACTTGAAAAGGTTAAATAGGAGAGGTTCTGATTACCTATGAGCACAATCTCAAACCTTGGTTGGCGATCATATCCAATACATCCAGGTACAATCGTCTCGGCGATCCATGCACAATACAGCCGTAATCCAGTTTGAATCTGATATATGACTAGCATACTCTTAGTAGGGTTGTCCTGTCACCACCCCAGTCCTTGTTGGTTATAAATTGCAACAGATATAATGATTTCTATACTTCTCTCAATAATATATGTAATGTGCGGTATTCAATTTAACTTACTCCCCAACAAATACTGAGGAATTTGACATTTTATTCATCAGGGAGTGGTTGTCCATATGGACAGTGTCCAGTGTGTAATCTATTTCTCTTAGATAAATGTACATCCAAAGTTTTTGAGTAATAACATAATATACTCTCACAAGTAACTACTTACAGGCCTGTTCATGTTGCTGGATTACAAATAAATAGCAAAGTCGTCTACATATAAAAAATTTTATAGGCCTGCTGGTAAAGCATTGACGTGTTAACTTTTATTGTAAATATATTTGGCGACACAATGCTTCCTTGTCGGACACCTTCCTCTTGCGAACATAGTGTTATCTAATCTGACTTTGTATTTTCTCCCTTATTAAAAAACTTTGTGTGGCCTTTTGTGGATCAAGAATATTCCAACTGTTTGCTGATTTTATTAAAAACCTTCATGGAAGCGCTGTCGAAAAACACACAATGTAGAATCAATGTTGGTTTAATGCTGTCCCAGCGTCGCGCAATAAAAGGAATGTGATGATGGTAGGCCTACGTGGGCTACATACCTCTAAAGGAGCAAACATATTGTGAGCGACAAATAATCAAGTTTTAATCGATAAAATACTATTGCATGGTAGTGCATTCCGAGCATATGGAACCATAAGAAACCAGTGTTCCATCTTGGATTTAGAAGGGCACCTATCATTAGGGACACATCGTCATGCTCGCCGGGCACCTACTGAGACATTTCCAATACCCCCCTCAGGCGTTAGTTACATCATCGGTGTGAATGCCACTTGAGTATAATCGTTATGAAAGTGTTTAATCAGTCACAATGGCCAGGGTGGGTTCGAGTTGGACGTGACAATAGTTGAAAGGGGCATGGCGCCTTTTCAGTAGATGATGGGCAACATGGCGCTCATGAAGGGCAACGTGGCGCTCATAAAGGACAGCATGGCGTACTGAGAAACGATTGTATTCATATTTTCATTCTACCCACTAGCCGAGTTTATATTTTTTTCTACATCAAGTTTGGATTTGAAAGATCCTGAGGACTTCCATTATAGCCTACTTGTATGCCCTCAAATAGATTCACAGTCACCAAATTCACCTACTATTAAAAAATGTATTTAACTATAACGGATTGTGATCATGTTTTTGGGTTCCACGCCCCCAAAATAGTCAGAAATGACATATCACACCTGATTATCGGATTACTAGTTGAAGATTAATTTTTTTCTCAAAATATCCGCTGACGGCCATCTTAGATTTTTGCCGTTTTTTTGCCAAACGCGACATAGGATTTATGTGAAATTTTAGGAGAGCGATATATGACTATTTGAGGATACTCAGGCTATTTTTCAGCTCTGACACCCTAATTTCTACCCCACACTCAGTATAAACGTCGATTGTTCATGAGTTGACGGCGGCCATTTTGAATTTTCAGTGGTAAGTAAAAAAGGTGCCAGTCTGGCATGCTTGCTTATATAAATTGAGACATATCATGCATAAATAATCCGCAAGTAGTAGTAGATAATGGCTGATGTGATTACCAACCCCTAACATTCCGTCCATACCGCACTGCTTATTTGGCCCCTTTTGAGATTTTGCCACCTGTCTATAACAGTTTTAGATGATTTATGCCATAGTCCGTCCCTCTAAGATGACGAGCATGGCGCGGTGTCTGGTACTTTGTATGCGTGAAAACCTGGTGTGAAGATTGATGTTCCAAGAGAGCATCAACCAGACCTGATCTATTAGACACCAGAGATAATTATTGTGTGTAGCTCATTTAAAAAAAACGTTGGTGTTAAAACGTCATAGATGTAGGCTTTTAAGAAAGCTGACATTCGTTCTTGTGGAATTATAGTTCTGTATAATTTTTTTTTGTGACAGTTGTATTAAGAAGACGTAAACCAATAAAGAAGACGTCGGCTAATGTGTTTGTAGCTCGATATCATTTCTTTCCTTAACTCTTATTCATATGTGATTCCAGTTATCAAGTCGGCGCTTGTGTACCGTGGTTCTCAAACAGAGACAACCCTTTAGTTGAACCAGCTTTCAACAACATTGGCCCATATTGGAGCCGTCGTCGTGTGCTGCATCAGTCATTGGTGAGAATGATCATGACAGCTTCCACTTGAGCAATCTTTCACTCGGTAAAACACATTAATTGGACGTTTCCTTTCCATGCTGGCAGCGAGCCGCATCCACTCTAGTACATCAAAGGCTTTACCATCTGCCTATACTTTGCCACCGCCAGATTTTCTCTCCCATTTTTTTAAACGATCCAGCTCAGACTTGTCATGTAGAGTGGCATCTTCACTACGTTTTCAAAAACATACCATTTTTTTCAGAAGATCTAACGATTTGTAATTTCATTTAATCTTTCTCAGTTCATTTGGAGTTAGTCAGTCATTTTCTAAGTGTATTTTTTCTGGTAATCATGTTAATGGTTCTAAAATGTGGAGATAAAGTTTGAATGTGCTCAAATTTAGTAAAATAATACAATCGATTCATACTCGAAACAATCGGTGATGACTAGCATGTATATGATCAGAATATAGGGGCTAGGATAACATGATTATGAGAGGTCGGTCGTCCATTGACTGACTCTTTCTATCATTAATTAATTAATTAATTAATGAATGAATGAATGAATGAATGAATGAATGAATGAATGAATGAATGAATGAATGAATTAATGAATTAATTAATTAATTAATTAATTAATTAATTAATTAATTAATTAATTAATTAATTAATTAAATTATTAATTAATTAATTAATTAATTCATTCATTCATTCATTCATGCATTCATTCATTCATTCATTTATTCATTTATTCATTCATTCATTCATGCCATTTTTGCAGTCAGTCAGTCAGTCAGTCAGTCAGTCAGTCAGTCAGTCAGTCAGTCAGTCAGTCAGTCAGTCAGTCAGTCAGTCAGTCAGTCAGTCAGTCAGTCAGTCAGTCAGTCAGTCAGTCAGTCAGTCAGTCAGTCAGTCAGTCAGTCAGTCAGTCAGTCACTCACTCACTCACTCACTCACTCACTCACTCACTCACTCACTCACTCACTCACTCACTCACTCACTCACTCACTCACTCACTCACTCACTCACTCACTCACTCACTCACTCACTCACTCACTCTTCATCTGTCAAAATACTACAACAACTTACTGTGTTGGCTGCACAAATCATACATAAAAATGAAATGAATCGGGCTTTAGGCCACCTTTGTGCACATATAGGCTAAACTGGGCTAGGAGAACCTACTGAGGATGGTGAGATGATTGAGATGACACTGTCCTCCAGACACAGGATTCAAAATTCAAGCCCTGGCGGTCTGAGGCCGAGCACGCTACCTCTCGGTAACGGATGCTCCCCACAATACTGACCTTCACATGTGGATGGGGAAGAAACATTTTTTGTTTCTTTCAAACCGCCGAGACCGGGAATCGAACCCCGAACTCTGGCGTGAAAGGCAGGAGTGCTAACCACTACCCTAGGGCCCCCGCCCCCGGCTACATAAAGAAGAGTGTTCACCAACTTACATATGGGTCACCAGCCACCAGACAAAACCTGGAGATTTTACACATTTTGATTATTTTAATAATTAGCTAGCATCGTAAGGGTCCCTATATGTGGCACCGTAGTTAACACATAATTATGCCTATAATATGATTACCGTATCATAACAAAAATACAAAATATATTAAAGTTACCAAAGCTGGGAACGTGAGACATCTTCACGAATATTATGTAAGTTACAGAAGCTTCGCAAATATTATGTAAGTTACAGTACCTGGGCCTCAGCTGTATTCTTTTACAATAGACACCATAATTATACGTGATACGCACTTATTAGGCCAATTAATAATTTAAAATCCAATTAAAATGTCTACCTCACTCTGATAGGTTATAGCATCAGTGGCCGAGATTAAAGGGGATCTCAGGATAGACAAAAAGTAAGTTGAAAAACTTACATAATGACTCATCAATTCTCTTGCAGTTTTTCGTTATTTGAAGCAGACGTTAATGGTACATCGCTACCATTAAAATGCAAATAAAAGCCTATGGACAAATTGAAAAAATAATGAGCATCAGCACAGAAGTAGAACTTATTATGTGTGAACTGTCATGATTGATGAATCACAGCACATTACGTACACCATGTTACTAGTCTGACACGAGCACAATTACGCCATTTAACTTGTGTGATAGGAGCACATGTGTTTCCTGCAGCTGTATTTAGGGGTTTAGTCATGTTAAAAAATCTAAAAATCCGAAAAAAAACCGGAGGTGGTGGGTGGGTCAAGCCCCAACTCGTATTTTAATTTTTTTGAAATTGTGTGTTTTTTGTGTTCCCTGTGTTGTTTTCATGTTCAAATGTTCAAAAAAAAATAGATGGGGGGGGGAGGGGCTGGTGTCTAACCAAACCGAGTTTTTCTCGGATTTTTTCAACTTGACAAGACCTCTTGATTTAACTCCTAGAACACTGATGTCGACTACAGTAGACATTCTGTGATTTTACTGGCACATGTAAAATCAGTTGCTAAAAGTAAATTCAACATTGAAACACTGATATATGTCGGGACTTTAATTTCACAAATCACATACATTTTCAGTCACTTGAAGTTGTGTATCGCGGTAGCGAGACACAACTTCAAGTGACTGAAAATTTCAATGGAATATCTCAGTACTCCAGGGGTTAATGTGCTTCCGTACGAATGTATATGCTGAAGCTTCGTACCACAGGAGTGACGAAGCCATACCAGTTGCCACCCATTCGTCCGGCCAGAAATGTACGGGTTAAATTACAAATGCATTTTACGTACAGATGTACGTCGGAAAGCGCGTGTCCCAATGCCTACGTTACCACCGAAAAGTGCATCTGGCCTTTGACCTTTGACCACTCCATATTGCACCGTCAACGGCGATTTGACGCCTCGTAGAATTGATCAAACGATACAGTTGTATAATACATGTCTACGTGGTTGTAATCATCGAAAGTAATCTCGTCAACGTACATTGTAGGCACTGGTAATACCCTTGATCTTTTTTGAAGAATAGTGATATCTTTGAAAGTTTCCTTAGAAAATGAATTTATAAAAAGTCTTAAAGTTTTAAAGAATAATATGAAACGAACAGCTTTAACGATGTAAAAAATATATTATTTTAACCGATTGTTCTAGGCTTTTTTATGGAGTGCATGCATCAAAATATCCCTAGCTAATGAAAATAAAATGAATGGATTTTAGTTCACATTTGTGCACATACAAGCTAAACTGCGCCTGGAGAACCTTGTCAGGTGAGATGAATGAGACGAGAGTGCCCTCAAGACACATGATTTGAAATTCGGTGGTCTGAGGTAGAGATCGCTACTTTTCGGTCACGAAAGCTCTCCACAATATTTAATATTTACGAGTGCACAGGGAAGAAACATTGTGTTTCTTTGAAACTTGCATGCCAGAGCGGGATAAGAACACGTGATCCCCAACTTTCCAAGTAGGCAGCTTTAACCACAGCACCAGGGGTGCATATTACAAAGAATCCTAACTTTGATCCTATCTCAACTTTCTCTTATTTCCATTACAAAAAGTCAGGTGATCCTAACTTTTTGTAATGGAAATAAGAGAAAGTTGAGATAGGATCAAAGTTAGGATTCTTTGTAATATGCACCCCAGGCCCCACCGTAAACATCCCAAATGCTTTACTATATTTAATTATATTTTTTAGATAAATTTAGATTAACAAAAACATATTACAGTGTGAAAAAATCATTGCTGTGTGAAAAAGATGTACTTAGCGAACTACCTTCACGAAATTGCCCAAGCTGTTGTAAATTGAATAAAGTTTTATGATGTTTAGCGGCAATGTGTGTATTGGTTGCATAACGCTAGCATTTATTGAATGACGATAAAGGAATATTTATAATTTAGTTTCCTCAGTGATTTACCATGCTTAACAAAAACATTACCCCATAACATGCATACTATTAGTCTAGGAGTGATAAAGATATATATTTTTTATTGTGCACGTATATTTTATGCACATTCCAGTAGTCGCTAATGTCGAATGTCGAATCTTATTCCGCTGTGCGAATTATACATAATAACATATTTTTTCATGGCGGCCATGAATAAAACACGTGTAATTTCTTTCCCACGTAAATCATCCTGACTACTCATGAACACCCCAGCCAACACGAAATGCTGATCCAATGTTGGGTTAATGTTGGCCCATCATCTTCGACGCTGGACTAAAATCACCCCCCCCCCCTCCCCCCATTGGGTCAGCGGCTCGTGTTTGCTGGGATGTCGGTAATACGATGCGAAAGTGTG
Source organism: Flabesymbios commensalis (assembly GCA_964017125.1). Classification (NCBI taxonomy): domain Eukaryota; kingdom Metazoa; phylum Annelida; class Polychaeta; order Terebellida; family Flabelligeridae; genus Flabesymbios; species Flabesymbios commensalis. The sequence continues at coordinate 51,115,056 of OZ024905.1, forward strand.
CGCTAAAATACACAGAAGCGTGCTCCTAGCTATCTGCACGCTGTGAGGCACACAGCCTCTGGTGCTATCTCACTTGATGGGAAGCTTCGTTTATCACCTCACCGACTCCACACCTGTCTAATATTTAAATTCTGCAAGTCTCGGAATCTTATTTATTGATCAGTAAATCACAGGCTACGAGTGCGTCAGTGTGTGTAGCCAAGAAGAACCAGGAACAGCTAGGAGCTGCCAGGCTGAGCTAGGAGCACGCAGGTGCGTCTGATGGGATCCTCACGGGCGAGCACGATATAAAGCATTACATCACCAGGCCCCGTATTCTCGTACAAGTTACGATATATTGTGGGCTTATGATTGGTCGAGATGGCCCTCTCGACCAGAAGCCTACGATATATCGTAACTTGTATGAGAATACGGGCTATCACTGGACGCTGTCAAGGATCAACGGAGGAAAAACTAATAGAACCCGTTGGCCCCAATTTGGCCATAATTTATGCTAGTCCATGATGTTGGCCCAGAATTGTACCAACTGCGGGATGGTGGGCTGCACGAGAAAACACACGTAGCTTCAATGTGAGACACTTCATCCTTGTGAATTACAATGTAAAGATAGCTAGCGACAGCCCCACGTGACCACTACAGTAACTCTCTGGAAAACGGTGGTCTTCATTGTAAATGTTGTATTTGACAATTGACAATTGATAAACAAATTGATAAACTTATTTTTTTTAAACAGGTAAGCAGGGATGAAGTGTACCACGATAATACAATTAATAAAACACAAAAAATGAAATATTGATCGTTAGAATAAATTGTTGGCTAAAATAATGCTCACAAAAGTAACTCACAAAGCAAATTATTTTAATTATAACAAAACTTTGCTTTGCGATTCTTATTATAATTATTTTGCACATACATGTATGGTCAATGTGCCTGATTTTGTGGTTATTCAAATTTAAACATAAATACGCTTTTGCAAGTAAAATCTCGGGATATTCACAATAATCATGGAAAGTAATTTCAAAACATGCACCATATCACGTCGCTTTTCACATCTCCCATTAGTGCACGTAAGAGAGCTGTCTGCAGATATCCTTCTTCTGGCTTCTGATAGTGCAGCTGTTAAGGAAAAATCGTTCACTTTTTCTACAATATTGAAACTTGGCAGATATGTAAAAAAATGCATACTCGTTGATATTAGATAAGGAGCCAGGTTAAAAAGTGAAAAGAAACTCAGCAAAATCAGAGATGGGCGCCAAAATGGCTTCAATATATTGGTTTTGTCAAGTTTTGCCACAGTTGTTCGAAAAGTTCGTATGAAGGATAAGGTTGAGCACCTGAAATTATAATGGTTTGATGGAAAAACACACACAGTATCCGAGTCGGGGCTTGCCCCACTCACCCACTTCCGAGTTTTTGGATTTAGGCATATTTAGCTTGACAATACTTCTTTTCAGGCAAATATTTTAAAAAGTGCCCTTATAATTGGCCAAAATTTAGCAAAAAAATTGGGGGCAAGCCCCCATAAACCCGGGCGCCCCCGCTTTCTTCAGATCCTGGATCCGCCACCGCTACTGTAGGTCGCCAACAGAAGCAAAACCATGCCCCAAGAAAAAGTGGCCACCACGTCGTTTATTCCCAGATCTGGTGACAGTCAATCTAAAGATTGTCCGTAGTCTAGGCTATGGTCGTGTATCCGGTGACCATGGTGATGGCGCCATGTCTTCTGCGTCATGTCAATCCTGAATCTCGATGTGGAAGGTCAGTGTGGCTGGCATGGTAATGTACAGAATGACAAATGGTGCTGATTTTATTATTGTGAATATATACATGTATTAACCTCTCCATTATTGCATAACAATTGTTGTCCCCCAGAAACGCGTGTCATAGAGAAACAAGAAAAATGTTTAAGTAATCTCGCAAAGAACATTTTTATCTGCATCTCTAAGGTTTAATAATACCGTATAATCTACATGTGACTTACATAATGTTCTTAAGATGTGCTACTCCAGGTTATTCATTCAGAAAGAAGCGGCAGTGATCTCAATATACATCAGGCTAGAGCATAATCATAAACTATTATATATCACTAAACAACCACTAATATAACCACTAATATATAACTACTAATATATCACACTGGCCTTCATTATATATATTATTTCAGAATCCAACTGTTGGTCAAAATATGTACAATCAACATACGAGTTTCAGCTTAACAGTAACGCTAGGCTTAAAGGGACTGGCCCAGGCTAAAATCATAAAAAAATCGGTGATTTTATTTTGGCTTCTTAATATGACCATATGATGTAGACAGGTCCATAGACTAGAACTGCAAAGTTTTTTTAAATTTTTCTGCTGCGCATTTACCAGTTAGGCTAGATATAGAGACGAAATTCCTGATTTCTAATCATGGACAACCATGTCAAAAATTAAAAATACGGCAATTTCGTCTCTATATCTAGCCTAACTGGTGAATGCGCAGCAGAAAAAATAAAAAAAAACTTTTGCAGTTCTAGTCTATGGACATGTCTACATCATATGGTCATATTAAGAAGCCAAAATAACACGTGACAAAATGTGATTATACCCACCGGGCATCTCAGGTGGAGTATTTTCATTTATATTTCATTACTCACAGTAATGAAGGTGAATTGCATTTTTCGGAGAGTCACTAAGGTTATCATGGTTACCATAGTGTACCACTTGTAAACCTGATTATGTTTGAGTGTGCCTTCTAGGACTATCTAGGGATTGGAGTTGAATAATACCTGTCTCACCAAGGATTTCTTGGTCTCACCAAACAAGTTATATTTGCATGATAACTGCTTCTCCAGCGGGCAGCATCCCCTCAATTATAGACTGCCCAGGATGCAAGTGGCTGTGCGTGATCTGTGATCAGGTTAATGTAGGACTGCGAGAGCATGGCAAGCTGTCAGCTCCGCAGTCGACCGGATTGGTCGACTGCGGAGGTGACAGTTTGCCCTGTAGTCGTGACTTCCCATCGAGTACATTATGAGCGAATCAACGTCACTGCGGTATGCCAAAGAAGATGCCGGACACTGCTTGTGCTGTGTGCCCAACTTCCGACCGGAAATAGGATCAACCAAAGACAAAGAAACACAGAATGTTCACCTGCATTAACTTCATACATGCTGTTTCCAGTTCATTTTTTTTTGTGGAGTGAAACCTCAGTAGGTTATCCAGCTAAGAAATGTAAAATGTTCTGTACAAGCTTGGCAATGCAATGGAGGCTTGAGATAATTGCGCAACAGGAAAATATAGACACCAACGTTGTCATAAAAAGGGATGCATTATTGGGAAGCCGTTGACGTCAATGAAATGCAAAACCTTAGTCTACACTTCTGCTAAGGCCACTATGTTTTTTTTCTCTGTTTTAGATGAGCGCGCGCATTAGATTTAGGCTGCGCTTTACCAAAAAAACCATGTGTTTATTTTCTGCCCGTTGCGCACATTAGATTGTTGCCGATTTCGGAAAAAACAGTCAATTTGGGAGATAAAAAAAACATTCCGAAAAAAACAAGTTCATTTCGAGAGATAAAAAATATTTTTCCAGTTATGTTTTTTTGGCTTGTTTTTTTCGTCTCCCTTATTACCTTTTTCAAAAATATGTTCAATGTTTTTTTTCTTAAATGTTTTTTCACCGCCCTCCCTCATTAGATTTTGATTTTTTTCTGATCTAAAACAGTGAAATAAAAAAAAGTGGCCTAATATAAGTGATTTGAGACGTCTAGGTTTACTGACTATTTGCTCCACAATAACATATTTTATTCAGAAAAATGTAAATATTTAGATAAAAAATGTCATAGCATATAGGCATAATATGCAATAAATGTAGTGAAATCTCATTTTAAGCAAATGTACTGAATACAGGGTGGAGGGGGTGGGGGGGGGGGGGGGGTGGGGGTAGACATTTGCAGTTTCACGCGTGAAATGCAAGATTTAAGAGATTAGTATCATTATCATGTTTTACCGCGATCACGTCCCAGCAAACACCAAATATTTGTATAACATTTATACAACGTCGGCCCAACGTCTTCGAGGTTGGTCCAGCATTGCATAAATGTTATACAAATGTTTTGTGTGTGTTCGGGGTAAAGATACATGACGTAAGGATGTGTGTAGCATACACGATCATGCTTCCATCTGTTGTTACGAGGTTTCTTGGACACAACACACTCTTGATATAAACCGAACCCTAATGACATTCCTCGGTGGAAGTGAAAGTGACACGAGAGACTTTGGCTGAAATAATATTTATTCAGGACTATTTAATTTAATCAGGCAACAAAACGTTACTTATGTGTGACTTTTCGCCTTGCTGGTTCTCTAGACACTGGATAGGCCCGTAATAGGCTATACAATGTTATAACGAACACAATTATTTAGGGATTGAAGACTCTAGGATATTCGACCTGAGTCATAATATGTTATTCCAGACATTTATATATTGTTCAGTGCCAAAACATAAAATTTGCACGTATTCAAAAGCCGATGCGAAACTGCGAAAACTGCGAAACTACGAAACAACGAAAGTGCGAAACTGCGAAAGGGCGATGCAAAAGAACGAGATTTTAAAGAGATTTTACTTTTTGAAACAGCGAAACAACGAAAGGGCGAGATGTCCCTATCCGGACACCATACAATGGTGAATAACCCGATTTATTGTTTATTTATTTAAGCTTATTTATACAGGCTTGTGGTACACCATTTTTTTTAGCTTAGATTTTTTTAAAATTCATAATAGGAAACGGCTGTAACGGTACTTACATTTTTAAAATAAATATGTACGAAATAGAGCACCATTTGATACACCAATGAAAGAAAAAGGAATCTTAGCACAGATAAATTATTACATGTAATATTTGCGTTCAAAACCTTTGCATTATAACAAGTTATATTTGTATTGACTAAACTAAAACAATACAACAAGAGCACACTCGACAATAGCCCGGCGCCATTATTGAAACTTAAAGTAGGGGGGCCCTAGTGTAGTGGTTAGCACCGCTGCCTTTCACGCCAGAGTTCGGGGCTCGTTTCCTGGTCTCGGCGCTTTGAAAGAAACCAAAAAGTTTCATAGCATATAGGCATAATATGCAATAAATGTAGTGAAATCACATTTTAAGCAAACGTACTGAATACAGGGAGCAGGGGGGGGGGGGGGCGCTGTAGACATTGCAGTTTCACGCCACGGTTCGAATTTCGAATCCTGTGTCTGAAGGGCAGTGTCATCTCACTCATCTCACCATCCTCAGGAGGTTCTCCTGGCCCAATTTAGCCTATATGTGCACAAACGTGGCCTAAAACCCGATTCATTTCATTTTATTTTTATTTCGCCCACAAGGTCAAATTATTGACGTAAAATGCAAAAAATACAGTAAATCGGCCATTGTGATTTTTTTTTCAGGCCGTTATCGAAATTGTCCGTGAACTGCTTATATTGGTAACATACATAACAAATTTAAGCAGGATAAATGACAAACTTTTCATGCTATCGCGCCAACAAAATCACAATAAATCAGCCATTTTTTTTTTCAGCCATTATTGAATTTGTCCAAGAACTGGCCTTTGTAACATGCATGACAAATTTCGGTAAGATACATGAAAAACTTTTCAAGTTAGCGAGTTAACAAGGTCAAATTATTGACGTAAAATGCAAAAAATCCGAATAAATCGACAATTTTGACTTTTTTCAGCTATTATTGAAATTGTCCCAGCAACTGGTCATTAGTAACATTCATAGCAAGTTTGTGAAGGATACATAGAAAACAAGGTATTGACGTAAAATGCGAAAAATCGCCATAAATGGGTGATTCTGATCTTTCCTTCAGCCATTATTGAATGTGTCAAAGAACTAGTAACTAGTAACATGCATAACAAAATTTGGAAGGATACATGACAAACTTTTCAAGTTATCGCGCCCACAAGGTCAAATTATTGACGTAAATGCGGAAAATCGCAATAAATCGCCCATTTTGATTTTTTTCAGCCATTATTGAACTTATTTGAAAACTGCTTAATAGTAACATGCATAACAAAATTGATGAGGATACATGAACAATTTTTCAAGTTATCGCGCCCACAATGTCAGATTATTGACGTAAAATTCGAAAAATCGCAATAAATCGGCCATTTTGATTTTTTTAGCCCTTATTGAACAGGTCATTAGTAACAAGCATAACAAAATTGTATTTGAGAAGGATACATGAAAAGAAAATTTTCAAGTTATCGCGCCCACAAGTTAATGTTAACGCCGACGCCGATGCCGATGACGCCGAACTTTAATTGCAATAGCCCACCTTTTTCAATTAAAATTAAAAGGCAGACTAAAAATGTCTTTAAATTCAAGTTTCATACATTCTCACAATAATACAGCTCCACATCAGGCACCATCGGAAAGAGGAGAATATTTGCAGTAAGATGGACGAAAAATTTTCCTTATTACATTGTGTGCCTTAAACTCCTTAAATATGCGTCTGAATATTATTAGAACCAGCTGCACGTCTACTAAGGGAAAAAAGTTGGCAATTACAATAATTATGACTGCACAGCTGGAGAAATATCATATAGTGTAAACATTGCATCTACACAGACGTGTGGGTGTTTTTTCTTTTTGCAAATTTCAGCTACTAATTGTATTTAACTAATAACGTAAATACAATGAGTTTGCAAGTATACATAAGTATAATAATTATTTTAGTTGCCTAAATAGGTACACACACAAACGCTAAAACATCCAACTTATTTAGAAGATCTTGATATTTGTGAATATATATTTAAATAAATATTTAAATACAGGAAAAACGTCAAGCTAGATGCGAATTAAGTTATTATAACTGTAAAAGTTATATGCAAGAAAGGTTTATATAGTTGGTTATATGTTGGTGGTTTCATAAAGTTTTCATACATTATTACCTCAGGCAGAAAGGTCATGTTTTGGTCTTGTTGGTTGGTCGGTGACTCTATCTGCCTGTCCGTCGGATTACTTCAAAAATAAAGAGCGGATTTACGCCAAGCCGTTGACCAGATGTGTATTTCGGGCTACTAAAAATCGGTTATACTTTGGCAGTGCCTACATGTATATCACATTATACCTGAGGCTGTTAAATCACATAGCTATCAGTTCAATTTTGGGGATGGTTCGGATTACAATCCGGATGAAGGACCCGGAGTACGATTATTATTTTCGGCGGAAATTTGCCTTTTTGCCTTTATCTACAGTCACATGAAGATACTCAATACTATTTCCTTGAAACAAGTTGTATGTACATTTACTAAAATATTTTTACGTGCTTGTGTAAATTTAATATTATATGGCATCTTTTCTAAACGGCGATACATTGTCAATAATTTGTTTGTGATATCAACGACTTTCACCAGCAATGTCGTGATTTAATCAACTCATACTAAATAATGTACCTGATACAAAACTTTGCTTTAGCCGAAAATGTCCGAAATTTGAAACCTAAGCTCACACGAAACGTTAAAGGTTATTATTGCAATATAATTGCTAAATAATTATGGAATCGTTTACCACCCGCATCGAGCGTAGACTATCCATATATATTTTAGGGGTGTCAAACACAGTGTGTTAGTGTAGGCTCATTTGGCATGAAAAAGAACCTCGTGTATTTTTTTTTGGTAAAAGCAAAATCTCACATGATTTTGAAAGAATACATCATAAGCTTCGAAAAAATTTAGGGTGGCATTTTTTCTGAGCACTGTAAACCACCGAAATCCAAGATGGCCGCCACCATAGTAAAACGCCTTAAAATGTACGCTAGAATTTATATAATGTCAATGCTATATTTAGTTTTAGCATGTACTGTTTGGAAAATTGTATACAAAGGTGACGTTAATACCACTAACTACCACTTGACTACTTATGTTTTTCTTTTGAATATTTTTAGCTAAAAATTTACAGTTTTTTTATTATAGATACATGTAAGTTGACGTTGGAGTCCCAGTCTTCAACAGTGATTGATTTTAATAGGCTAAGGTTCACTTGTATATTTTATGGCGTATATACAAGACATCCACATGATTAACAGCAACCATAACCCATGATAGTAGCATAGAAAGAATGTCGGTGTTGGTATCCACGAAAACGACCAAAACTGTTGATTTTGAACTATGCTTGATCTGTCAAATAGGCGGTAAACAAACTGATTATACAAACTATGTGATTTATCATTCTCTTCTCTTCGCTGAGGAATCGAATAAAAGGTTTGTTTGCTGAATAACTGTTACGGAATGGCATGTCATACCACAAGACATACTATTAAGATATGACACACAAAACATGCATTCAACGAGCAAAAGTAAGTTATGAGGAAGGAAAAATGACAGGTAGTTCGCACGATGTAAAACAGAAGGCAAAAGGGCGGCCAATAAAATATGATGCTATATCTATAAGTGCTTCTTCATCTGAGAGAGCTACTCGAAGTGAAATATATGACAAGGAAATGTGCATCATTTATCAGAAAGATAAAGCAGATAAGTTGCATGATGTTTCAACTGAAAATATGGGAGCTCATTTGAAAGCCATTGCCCAGGAGACAAATAGTAAAAGTCAGATTGAGTAATGTTATTGGCACATCTTATCTCCTTAGAGCCGTTACAGAGGACATGCAATATCACCTTTTGTGTCTAAGTCATGCAAAGAGAGACATATAAAAAGCTCACAAAACAGAGACACAAAGAGTCACAAAACAACATTGTTTTTTCCCAGTTAGTGTCTGACTTGGAGATACCAGACATGGTGGAAACTGAAATGAATGACCCAACCATCAGTTCTGCCTTAAATATGACCCGAATAGAACACTAACAATTATATCGGTTTGCTAGAATCAAATGAGTTCGCCTTACCCAACAGCCCACGATACAAACCATACCTAAAGCAACATCTCAGCAGGCCTCCAGACTAAAATAAACCTGGACAAATAATTTCCACTAAACTAAAAGAAAGTAGTCGAAGATACAGGAGATATTAAAAAAGATGTAAAGATCCTTTTGAAAGCAGCTAAAATTCCTCAAAAAGACATTGCAAATGCAACACCGTGGAAATTGTAAGGAACGGTTGGTAATTATGAACCACCTACTTGTTACATCTCTTCTGCAAACATGCCCTCCAAGGCTCACATCAAGTTAAATCTCCCAGCAGAATCTAAAGTATCAACCAAAGTGTATCAGTGCAAGTACAACATTTTGTGTGTGCATACAAGTCTGCTAGGCAGGTTACATATGAAACAAAGCTTTACTTTTAAACGCCGCATAAAAATTCCCTTAACGTTGGCTTAGATCTAGATGTGCACAAAAATACCAGGTCCAAGTCGCTTGTAGAAAACTAGATCTCATTGTCCCATACAAAAAGGAGATAGAGACTGCTATCGCAAATTCTGTTGTGGAGAAGATGAAGTCGATGGAGGGGTTTATCGACCACCTTGGTCGGTGAACAACCATTTTGTTTGGTTCACACTCGACAACATAGATTTTCTTGAATCAACGCCTTGTGACATTAACACACTCCATGTCACTTCCACTGATGTATACCAGACTGCATGTGACGAATGTCAAACTTTACAACCCTTCACATAGATCGGTCATCAAGCTCACAAACACTGGAGACTACTGTTTCATATAAAAATTTATCATGTGACAAGCTAATACCAACAAAGAAAAGTGTGCTTGTGCATTGAATTCCTGCAAGTCAAGCACAGAGCCCAAATACAGAGAAAGACATGACATGGGTCTTTTGGGTCTTTTGATTAGAAAGCCAAGTAGATGTAAAACAAAGTTCATCTTCTCCAGGAACATGGGGCGCCTTTAACTCTCTGTTGTCTCCACCTGACTCCAAGACAAACATTGACTTAGTATCACCGTTAATACGCCACCAACAGATTATAACACTTTGTTCACCAGTCTGATGAGAGCGCGAGCTATTGCTACTCATGCCATGGGATCAGAAGATATTACTGTCGTGACTCTTGATCTTCAGCTATACGACATGGCCATGAAGTTGTGGATGCAGCGCGAGGACATCAAAAAACAATTTCTGTTTCGCCCTGGTGAGCTGCCCAATATTGTCAGGGCACTCGCTGTCTTGGTTAAATATGTGGAAGAGATTGGTATTGACCAAGCATGGGTCGAGGCTGGACTTCCCTCACCTACAACAGTAACACAAATTTTAAATGAGAAACACATGCATCGAGCAATGTAAGCACATACTCTCAGTATGATGAGGTGAGATTAGTGTTCGATCGGTACATAGCAACATTATTAAAGGAGCAGTTGAGGACAAAGATGACGAAGGGGAAGTCTACATATTAACATGTAAAAGACAACACTTTGATCCAGGATATTTCATTTGAAAACTTTTTCTCCGTATCCGCACCAATGGCGACCTGACAGAGTATTTGGCCGACAAAATTGTTAGTCACAACAAGAACTCAAGCAATAGCTTTAAAAAACTAATTGCAACATCAGGGACACACACAACAAAGGGAAATGTTGATATTCCGGATCCACTCCTCTCTCTCAGTCAAGAAGAAGCAGACACTTTACTTATACTTCATGCTCCCAAATGATACAGAGCTTGTTGCAAGTTCGCCTGATACAGACGTTTTGTTGTTGCTAGTTCACATGTATCCAAGCTTGCCAATATCTACAGCCTTATTCACAGGAAAGGGCCTGACAAAGATAAACATATCTGTACAGGGCATATATAACAAGTTGAGGTCTAAGCGTGCTTCTGCACTGTTGGGATTCCATGTTCTAGCAGGTTCTAATTTGTCAGGTAGATTTGCAGGCAGAACCAAAGACTCGAAAGACCAAAGCATTCATGTCTTGCGATGTTACGATTCTGGATGTTCTAGCGATGCTCGGAAATTCTGTGAAACGCAGTGATGTCACTCGGTGATGACAAGGTTATATAAGACCCCCCTCTCCCATACTTCATTCTGTGAAACTCAGTGACGTCACTCGGTGAAAATAAGGTTATATAAGACCCCTCCCCCATACTTCATTGTATTAGCCAGCTCGGTGAAAATAAAGGAGGTCAAGGTCATTGAGGTTTCACAGAATGACAATGATCAATACCTCTGATGCATGCTCAGTTGGAACGCTTTGTGTGTATATTATATTGATAAAAAATATACACAAAATTAAATCAGCTTCGTTGGTTCCTCGACTCGAACCGTGCAGCTGAAGTAGAAAACGTCCTACCAACTTCTGGTTCACTTGACTTACATATTCGTCGGTCACGCTACATATCTATGATTTAGAGAAAAAGCTAGTGAAAATCACCCGTATCTCCCAGAACCGGCTGCATTTGGCTGGACGTTCGGCAAAGATTTAAATCACTTCTCCCCTGCTCCCTGTTTGAACCCACCAGCTCCTGAAGCTGTATTGTGCCTTTTAAAATGTGGCTGTGAAAGTGGATGCGAAAGGAATTGCAGCTGTCACAAGAACAATATCCCATGTACCGAGCTTTGCAGATGTTGGGTTTTCAATTGCAACAACCAGTCTATCCAACCAGGGATGACTGAGGACTTTGAGGATTGAGATGTTATATTGTCCAATAATTCATAAAACTATTATTTCACTCGATGCCCATTCTTAAAAAAAACTATTATTTGATACACACCAATTCAATCAGTATTGTCTGCATCGCGTTTATAGACACTATTAAGCAGTATTCAGATTGTTCGTTTATATTATCTGCATATGTTTAATGACTAATCTTTGTGATCATTACATCTCTTTAAATAATATTTGATTCTAACAAAATTATTTCCACTTTCTAATATTATTTGCAAAGGTATACTACTATTAGCCTAAGATGTAGGGTTTTGGGCAGCCATTTTGGACGCCATTTTGAATTTTGCTTTGTAGATTTTGCATATAGCCAAACTGTGATGAATTTATTAGTTTGCTTGTATCAAAAACATACATTCAGATACTTCATTTTTAAGTGTAGGACATTATACTGGCATATATATCACATATTTGGTATGTGGCAGCCATTTTGGACGCTATCTTGAATTTCTCACATTTAACATGTTTATAATTTTTTTAAAAGCTTATGATATCTTCTGTCAAAAGCAAGTGAGTTTTTGCTTTTACCAAACAAAATACACGAAATTACAAATGAGCCTACACTGTGTGCTAGTAACATCTACTGACATGACTACATCATATTCCTGCAGGCCTACATGTACATTTTTCCATTTATATAATATCCCACTGGGTACAAGACGTTTTAGCGACGACGTCGAATCAACGTCATGGACGCTATACTGCGTCGTATGCCCAGTGAGTAAAATTGTAATCCGATTGTATGCATCAAGTCAAATAAAAAAAATGGTGATAATGCATAATCCTATTCGAGTGTAGCTCGATTTTTGCTAGTTTTTTTTTCAATTGCATTGCTATTTCAGCTGAATCGTGCTTAAAATGTGGAGACATATGTGCAACTTCGAGATATTGCTAAATAAAATTACCAATTATTTATGGAAAAAAGTTTTAAAAAGGGGCCCATTTAAAAAGGTATTACGCACACTTAATTAAAAATACATTATCTGTATGTACATTTTATAAGCCAGCTTAAGTAATAAAATGCAAATCGTATGAAGCTGACAGTGGGAGTGTTCACCATCTATAGCACAGTGACAATGTTTTCGTTAAGGCTCTTTTTTTGTATCGAAATTTGGCAAACCCAGAGTGTAAAGGGAATGTACTAATGTACTGTTTCAGATTATTCACACGAGGATCAGCTTGGGAATGCGATATTATTTTTAACACAGTTTACCAGCAATAAACAAATCACACGAGGCGTTCTGTTGTGAGTAAAGCACCATATTATCATATTGAGTATCACTCAGCTCAATAACATATACACCAAGTTGGTGCAGCGTTGACCCAGCGTATTGTGTATTTCTCACCACAGTACCTATTGCAAGCAGTGGTTATAGTAGTCCTGTCATTTAGGCCACTGTGTTTTATTTCTCTTTTTAAGATCGGGAAAAATCCAAAATCTAATGAGAGAGAAAAAAAACTTTTTTGAAAAAAAACGACATTGAACCTATTTTTAGAAAAGTTATTGAGGGCGACCAATTAAAAAAAAACATTTGACAAACTTCTAAAAAACTTAATGAGGGCGACGAAATAAATACAGTTTTTGACTCATTTTAAAAAAGTTCAATGAGGGCGACGAAAAAAACAAGCAAAAAAACATAACTGGAAAAACGTTTTTTTATCCCCCGAAATTATATTTTTCGGAAATCGCAACACAATCTAATGCGCGCGCTGGGCAAAAAAAACACATGTAAAAAACACATGTTTTTTGGTAATGCGCGTCCTAAATCGAATGCGCGACGTCGGACGTCCCGCGCGACGTTTGGGAAAATATTGTTTGAATTGTGGGCCAGCGTCGGCAATAGCGTTGGTGTATTTCGCGCCTAAACAGTACAAAAAAATAGTGGCCTTTGAAATATTGGTAATTACTAAGAAACTAGTACTACAAAAACATCTAAAACATCGTTTGTTTAGGTTATATATAGTTCTTGTACCATATACAGTCACATACACGCAATAACATTTATCTATGATGATATTTGAATAAATATAATATATATATATAATGTACGATGTAATATAGTTGTAATATGTAATATAGTTACACGAGAACCCACAATTTATACAGACAAGAATCGGCTATCTTTATTTTTTTATAGTTAAAGTTTACGAGTTCGTAACATCTCGGGTGAAATTTTAAAAGATGTAACTTTTCAAGGACCTATACAACAGAAGGCGTTTTGTCCTCTTTGTCATGGTTACATATAGACTTGAATTGACTCATAGTTATTGCCCAAGTTTGTAAGACAGATTGTATAATGTCAAATTGTCATGGTGGGCATTTAGCCTGATAGGTCACTATTAATAGATACATTTAGCGTGTTATATTATAAAGATACATGAGTAATCTGGCATGTCACTGGATGCATCTCCTAACCCTTCAACCACCGGTGTCGCATATATTCGGGTTTTCATTTTTTTTTTAGCACATTAAGGACCACATTTTAATATTGTTAAAAATAAAAGGGGAAATCAACCAGCAAGATTTGAATACAGTTGACCTCCATTTTGTCAAATCTGAATAATTTTCACTCACTTGAAGTTGTGGATCGCGTCAGCGAGACACAACTTCCAGTGGGTGAAAATTCAAATTGAATAGTTAGGCGATTAAAGGGCTAACAAACACAACACGTTAGGTCTGTGCTGTTTTAATATTGGATCACTGCAGCGAAATCGGCCAAACACCAAAACGACACGTACTCATACAATGCAAACACGATACGTAAATTCATTATTGTTTTAATGTTGGCCACCGTCTGCAACGCTGGCTCAAAATTAAACTAACAATGGTTGGATGTATCGTGTTTGTTGGTTGGGCTGGTCTGATGGCTTTTACAGGCGTCGTGCTGACGGAAACTGATTTATTAGACTCCCGGCTCGACAGCAGTGTAGTTAGTCACTGACGTACTGCTTTTATACGGGGCCAAATAATATAATTATCACAAGGGAAATAATGTAGGGGGATGACGGATGACACACGGAACTCAGAAATCATCTAATCCAGCTAAAGCATACCCATACCCCACGTCGCTGAATCAGGTTAGGCAAACGTTGGTCCACACTGGCCTGCGTATTGGGTGTACTATCAGCACGTCTTATGGCTTCCGCTCAGGATATCATGTCATAACAAAGTACAGGAATCAAGAATAGCTTTCCCTTTGTCTTCGGAGGATCAAAGAACATAAATGAGTATTACAAAATGTGTCGTATCCCTCCCAATCGGAAAGAGGTAAAACACACTGCATCATTTTCAGGAGTTTATTGTTACGGTAGTGCACTGTGCACAGGAATGGCCTAAATCCTCATTAATTATTCAATGCTTTTTCTACTTCAAGCGATAAGATTTGATAATTCATTATCCAGGGATAATTTAATTAATATAATTGATCATGTGCATATTAATGTTCGAAATTTAAATATAGAATATAGCTACACAAGGATATGCCATTTAAATGTTTCGCTTGCATAAGTGACAAGCCATCAAACACTTAATATCAATGGTCGATTTCTGAATTTTAAAACAACATTTAATATGACATGCAGTTTAATAAAATAAGCATTTGTTAAATAATCAACAATTTAAGTCGTATTTATATGCAATAAAATTAATATGAAACCAAACAAAAAAGAAAAACACAATACAAATTTAATCAGTACATCGAATATTCCCTTCTGAAAGTTCTCTCCAATATTTCGCACTTGACCCTAGCGCATAACATTACATTTTGGTCAACGTTTATTATAACGCAGTCTAGTTTTAGGTTCTGTTCATTAAGAGCTTTCATTGTACAAGGCCGGATAATCTAAAAGTAAGCTAATCATAACGGTGACACATGTTGACCAACATTGGTCCAACGTGAAATATTTCTGGGAATTAAATGCTAATTATCAACGGCTTTCAGTCCGTGACTGATTTTACCTAATTATCTTAAGGGTCTTAAGCGCCATTTTGAAATAAATCTGCAATTTACGCTGAATCTGTCCTTCTCTAGAACAACGGGAGATAAAGATTTGTGAGATTCATCTGCCTGAACATCGCGCCACTCTCAGTCAAACTGCCCAGATACAATGCACCAGCTGGGACCAAGTGCCTTATTTTCTCTAGTACAAGGAGAATTTGTCTAAAACGCCCACGGAAGCCTTTTATTGTTAATCGTCATACCAACTACACCACCTAAATCAGAACGATATTTTACATGATCAGTGACGATTTGATGTTCATAGTATTTTCTGTACTGATGCAATGGCATGACCATAAATTATTTGTATGCCAAATCGGGCGTTTTGCGAAAGCCCACCCAAGGTATATCACTACAGATACAACCGTTTTGGAATCCTGTAGATCATTATTTCGAAAACAAAATTTCAATAAATATAAGAGCAACGGAAACATAAATGGCTGAAAGCTTATCAAAATCTACAGGTGCCAATGGAGATTTGGTGCTTGAACCACGTTAGTGTTTGTTTAAATCAAAACTAGCTTCAGTTATTATTATATTAAATGTATTCCCACATGCCTCATGAAATCTGTTCCCATATGCATGTAACTGTTGGTAGGTGGATACAGCGATATTCAGCTTCCCCCTGAACAATGCCTCACCTTTAAAAATAACTAACAGCCCCCCCCCCCCCCTCCCGAACAATGCCACAAACTAAATAAATAACAGCCTCTGTCCCCTGCATAATGACACACCCCAAGTAAACAACAGCCTCCATTTGAACAATATGACACAGCATGCCCCCTCTGAAAAATTCCACACCTTAAATAAATAACAGTCCCCCCTGAACAAAGCCACACCCTAAATAAATA
This sequence comes from Flabesymbios commensalis, assembly GCA_964017125.1. NCBI lineage: Eukaryota > Metazoa > Annelida > Polychaeta > Terebellida > Flabelligeridae > Flabesymbios > Flabesymbios commensalis. Next base: position 51,131,518 of record OZ024905.1, read on the forward strand.
ACAGACTCGCCCCTGAACAATGCTAAGCCATCAATAAATGACAGTCCCCCCCCCTCTTGTGGGTGGGTGGGTGGGTCTGTGGGTGGACGGATGGATAGATGGATGGACGGATGAACTATTTGTCATAGTAATATATGTACATATGAGAAACAAGATGGTTAGTTTGGCTAAATCACATACATGGATGAAATATAAAACATTGGATGTTTTGAATATTTAAGTTATGACTTCTTGAAAAACAATTAAATGGCACTAATGATATATGTATCACGTTAGACTACAGAGCAAGAAATATATTTCAAATATACACTGTATGCTAATGATACACAATGTGAATCAAATTGCAAAAATCCAAGTAATTTTCAGTCATTTGAATTTGTGGATCGCGGTAGCGAGACACAACTTCAATTGATAGCAAATTTAAATGAAAGGATCAGAGCTCAAGTTAATGCAATTGCACCACAGTCCACCAGACCTGATTGACGGTGGCGTTGACAGTTTACCATACGGAGTGGGTTTCCCACTGAACAGGACGCAATTATGATGGGCCAGCGAAAACGACTTGTCTTTATGTGGTCAACTTCCTGTACGCGAGTGAAGCAGCTACGCACATCATAAATATTCCATCAACAATAAGAATTCCAAAGAGTCTATCTACCGTAAACCTGAACATTTTCCAGGTTGATAGAGATTGATCATTTTTATATGTGAGATGCCATAATAAAATCGATTTTTTTTTTTTTTTCAAATTGACAGGCATAATACAAAGTACATCTGGATGTATACTCACTTGCCAAAGCAATCCGCCGAAAACTCATGAAACCGATATTCTTAATTTATTCTATTTTTTGAACATGTTAAACGACGTCAATTTTACAGTATCTGGTTTATCACAATACTATTGTGGTAATTCTACACCAAAATAAATTGTTTGGCCAATTTATTTCAAATCAATTGTTTTCAATTCACATTTTGGCATGTTGTACCATTTTGATGTTAAATTGAATAATGTTAAAAGCTTACAATCATTCAAAATGTGATGCGAAATATCGATACCTTGTCAAGAATATCTCAAGAATATTTCGTTAGTGGGTTTGGCAAACACAAAATGTGGAAGACGACGTCTTAAATTACATAACTTGGCACTTGAATAATTATTTATCAGCTTATTTATTTTTTATTATTCGCTATTGCATTCTAGTGTCACAGCAACACATTAATACCAATGATTAATCAGAAAAATGCATACCTCTTCCCATAAATCCAATGCCACAGGATAATTGATCCTCTTGTTTTCCTAGTTATGTTCTGCACCTATCACTTACCTTGTTACTAACATTATCATTTTTACATGATAGATCGTCGAATAGTAAATTAAAATAAACAGTTGCATATTGTATTGAGCGCGAATAGTATTATTGTATATTATTTCTAATATGAAAAAAGTAATGGTTGAAGTAACTATTAGTGATTTACCAAATAAATGCGGTGGATGCACACCAATGTTGATTTAATGTTGGCGAATCCCCTCCGACTTTGGACCAACATTAAATCAACTTTGCACACCATCTCAAAAATAATGCAGATAATATAATGCTTATACCCCCCCCCCCCCTTCACGACTGATGATAAAAGAGAAAAAGGGAATAACATGGTCTTCTATTTATCTCATAGTGCCACGTATATCATCTGAAAGCAATATCATTAAATCACCAGACCAGACACCGCTTCTGGAAAATAATCCAGGATACGCTATCATTAGGATGCAGCGTACCAGCTGGATAGCATGTCATGTATATTTTATATGATATACTAAGTAAACATTATATTTTTAATCCAGAGAATGTGTTTAATTAATCCCGTGGATGTAATACTGATGTTGCTACACACAGTGCTCCCACAATTTTCAGTGTATACATGCATCTCAAAGGACGTGTCTATAAGCTCAGACATACGAAACGCCGATCCGTCACTGTCTGAATGCAGACACAAAACTGAAAAGTATGAGCATCACTGCGAAGTTAGTATGAATCCCAGTCAACACGTGACCTCACGCCATACTCACAGTGATGTCATATTAAACTCACATGATGATCTCATGAAAGTGAGGTCATGGTGACATCACAGCGTGGTCACACGTTGAAATGAGATGTACAAACGAGCTCACAGTGAGGTCACATTATGATGTCAGCCGTTGAGGTCATCAAGACATCACAGTGAATTCACAGCAAAAAGTCCCGCCTCCCAGAGTGAGCTAACAGAGAGGTCACTTTGTGATGTCAGATCCTGAGGTCATCATGATATCACAGTGAGCTCACAGCATTTGGTCACGGTGTTAGAGTTCTATGATATTACCATTCTGGAAGTCGGATTTTCACGTGACAGCCAGAGACACGTGACCTGCTCAAGTCCGCCATATTGGATGGAGGTCCAGCAAACCATTTAGGTATGCTTGTAACATCGACATATTTATTGATTTCTATATATATTTAAGCGTGTAATGTAAGATTTTTCTGCTCCATACCGTACAATATAATATGATAACTCTAACAAGTTCATTATAATTAGATGTAGACGTGTCGTGTATACATGCCGTGGCGATTAGCGTGTGGCACTGTTTGCTTGTTTGTTTGTTAGTTTGTTTGTTTGGGATAGCTAGCCCTGAATAGGGCTGCCCGGGCCTTGCGATATTGTCGATTGCTCACTATCTCCTGGCAAGGATCGAATGTATCCAGGGCCGTAGCCACCGATCAGGTTGGTCCGGTATTCACCGGACCAATATTGCCAGAATGGACCATTTGAAATGTCAAATTTCGTGGGGGGGTGCCACTCCCCCCCCCCTCTAGACAACCCCACCCCAGCACACCGGAGTAATCAGTATCGCGTGGCTACGGCCCTGGTATATCTTATAGTCCATGGGCCAGAATTGGTCACCGTGCACCCCCCCTCCCCCGCACTACTCTTGGGACGAAATATGGATTTCGGCCATTTTCAAAATGGCCGTCATGAAAATCTAATTTGGACAATATCTCCAGTTCTAATTGACATAGAATCATAATTTTGGTGTCTACACCTATATTTTCAGGGTCAAAGAATCGAATGAAACCACTCATATTAATATTAAGTCATTCCTATGTAGCGAATTAGGAAAAATCCAAGATGGCCGGTTTTGGCGGTTTAATAGAAACGAAAATATATCTTCCCCATCCACGTGTAAAGCTCAGTATTGTGGGGAGCCTCAGTGATCGAAGAGGTAGCGTGCTTGGCCTCAGACCGCCAGGGCTCGAATTTCGAATCCTGTGTCTGGAGGACAGTGTCATCTCATTCATCTCACCATCCTCAGGAGGTTCTCCTGGCCTAGTTTAGCCTATATGTGCACAAAGGTGGCCTAAAGCCCGATTCATTTCATTTTATTTCATATCTCTGATCTTGTATATTATGCAGTTATTGTCCAGAAATACGTATTGATATCCTGAGTTGGAAATTTAATTGGGCCAATATATTGACATAGAATCACAATTCTAGTGTCTACACTTATGTTTTCTGGGTCAACGAGTCGAGTGAGTCATACTTGTCACTTGTCCAGAAATTCCAGGAACTGGCTGAGGGACTTTAAAGGGGCAACTGCTGAAATAAAATGAATACATCTTGCCCTGACAGGTTATTTTTAATCCTAATTTTCAATCTTTGGTCTGTCTTTCTAATTGACTTCTTTTAATAATTACAGAATGTGCAAAGCACTTTCAGAGTGCAGAAGTGAGAAGGGGCAGAGTTGTCAGGAAAACGGTTCTGGATGAAGTAATTAATACACCACATTGAGGTGTACATCAGCAACTGCAAAACGAGGATGAAGAGGGAGAGAGGAAACATCAACAAGCTGCCATGTAACCAATACTTTTTATAATGAAGGTGTTTCTAAATATTTCTGTGTTGTTGTTTTCATAAGTAGCTATACCCTGGCAAGAATATTTTTCAGTCATGTCTGATTGTAATATTCAATATATGAATAAGATTTCTGGTCGAAAATTTTACCAGGTTGAACGAAGGCGCCATTGTTTTTTTAAAGTCAAAAACATTTTTTACAGGTCTTTGAACCACGGAGTTGTGCTAATTTTAAGCCCTGTGATTGGCTACTAATAGTTACCTCACAGTGATCTCAAATAGTGAGACAGGATCTCACAGTTAGGTCATAGTGATCTCACACTGTGAGGAAGGAACCTCACAGTTAGATCATTCTGATCTCACAGTGTGAGTTTGATCTCACAGAGATATCACAATGATCTCACAATGTGACCTCACAATGTCACCTCATATGATGTCAATTTGTGGTTACACTTTGATCTCACAGTGATCTCAATTTGTGATATCACGCATACAGAATGTGAGGTCACTGTGAGCTCATAGTGGCATCACAGTGTTGACTGGGATTTGACTGTTTAATATGTTTAACCCTTTAACCGCCAAATTATTCAATCTGAATTTTCACTCACTTGAAGGTGTGTCTCGCTGACGCGATCCACAACTTCAAGGGAGTGAAAATTATTCAGATTTGACAAAATGGAGGTCAACTGTTTTCAAATATTGCCGATTGATGTCACATTTTATCCTTAACATGTTTATAAGGTGGTACTTAATGTGCTAATACAAAATGAAAACCCGAATATATGCGGCACCGGCGGTTAAAGGGTTATTGTACGGTCCGAGCCAACGTCAATGTTTGGACAGCGTCACAAACCAGCTGCCATGATATATTCTGTACATTTTAGGGGTCATAACAAGGTCACAATTACATTTATTATATTTTAACAAAGAAAATATGAGACAGTCAGATCGTTCATAATGCCTACATACAGTATTAAAAAACATAAATATGTATTTTTAGATATATCCCTAGCTCATATATATTACAAAACAATGACAGAATTCAAAATTAAATGCAGAATCCCAATGTCAGTTTTGTTTTGTGACAATGTTTTTCGCTTCTGCTGTCACAGAAAATGGTGCAGCTACACCAACTACAGCAAATTGATCAAATAATTTTCAGGGGTGTTTTTTGTTACCAACAGTAATATACCATAACGTATTGGGTATAAGAGAGGAGTCACTAGCAAAATGGTAATCTTTCATGGTCATTTCGGGTCGCACAAAGGTTATTTACGAGTATGATTTTAATTTTTTGAACCCTGAAACAGACATAATGAGCTACATAAAATGATTAATGATAAAACTAATGTTGCCATATGATTATTTTTTTGGAATATACACAACATAGCTGGTCAAATAAAATCGTTCTTTTTAAATGATTTAATATTTTCGAGTTTTGATCTTTGACGATGTGCGTAGCATACTTAAATGCTAATACAAGTGAGAGGTAGATTGTGCGCGTAACCAGCAGCATCACACACACATTATTAAATCAGACATCAAACGCTATATCGTGTCAACATGGTGAAAACCGTTGTTACAAGTGAAATATCTAACCATATATGTTGCATAGTTACCAGTACCAAAGATGAGCGCTAAAGCGGATAACAGTTTTTACTCTACCGGAAAGTAGTTGAACCTGAAAAACAAATTGGCCGCCAAATTCGCTATGAAATGTGCTATAATTCCAAATATCCCAACCCTCTCTCGCCAATAACACTTGAATATCTACATTTGCAGGGTGGTTATCTGCCCAAAAGCAATTAATTGTGTTTATTTAAATATATTTAATCATTTGCAGATATTGCATTGTTAGTATTGCAAAAAAATCATTAGCGAAAATCTGGGTATCGTCGAGTATTGACGCTATTGTTTATCATTATGAAGTTTGAGCCATGTTTTCATGTTCAGTAAAATCTCTAATAAAGATTTTAATATGGTTTCATATTGCATTGCATCACTTTATGCAAAATATGCCATAATATTCAACGTATGATCAGAAATGTTGATAGCTCAAATTTTCAAATTAAACATAACAATTTGACAAATTGCAATTATATGCACAAACAAGCTAGAAAACTGGCAATATGAGTCATTGCTTTGACACGGACACGGACTTTGATACAAACGAATGCATGCAGATTAGGCTACCTTCAGTAGCTCTGTAAAGCACGACGGTAGGTACCCGATCTTGGTTGTGTATAAATGATTTTAAATTGCTGTTGATATTTAAGTGGCATGTGGGCAAATCGTCTTGAGAGTGCACGTGTGGCGGCTACAACATGTTAGTGATCGAAATGTTTCATGTCTTACGCAGTTGGTGAATGTCAAAAATAAATGTGTTGACACACGACGGATATAGATTAGGATATATTTTCAAACGAAATTCACAAATGATAAGATGTCAGGTGAATTCGACTATTCTGGAAAACGGTCAAGTCGTATCAGGATAATAAATGACACCATAATGCTTTGGATAAGTATTCTAAAAATCAAATATAGTATAAATTGCAATAATGTATCTTAATGTATAATCATGTCAAGTATAAAATATTCATACTTTGCATGTTTAGCAGCGCGTACTGTATGCCACTTTGTGGTTGCGAAATATTTCAGTTATCATTATTATCACATACACTGCATACTTATATCAATGATCCAAAAAGTGTTTTATATCCGCCTAGAGCTAGCTACAGAGTGACATGTAATTCGTTTCGTTTTGTTTTAATATTTATGTTATATCACTTTCTAGTTAACTAATCAATGAAAGTTGTGTCATTTCGTGTCAACGGGGTAACACATATTATACTATTTTTTGACTAAAAGTTATGCTATATATAATTGTAAAATTCATAAAATATTATCTAAAATCAATGTTGATATTTCAAATAGATTTTGTCTGCATGTGAAACCATGCACACAACAACATTAAAGACACACGTGTTGTTAATATTTTACAATATGTATGTATTTACTTTTCATGTCCGTTATATTTATCACCTGTGAACATAAAAAGAAAATTGTGTTAGAAAATACAGAGCACAATGTGAATCATATATCATTTATAATTAGCAAATTAAATTATATACTATCACATACACATGTAGCAGGTGGTTCATTGGTTCGTACCGAGCCAATTTTAGTGCAAGAAAAAGATTTAATCCGCTTGGTACAAGTGTTACTTTATGTAGGTGGTTTTCGAGCTGGGACATGTAAAAACGTACACATCATTAACTAAAGGCGTCCAGCATGTTCTCAACTTTGATCAAATCAAATGGGAATAAAAGCAAAAGTCCATTGTTATTATGATGGTTGGATATAATAGTAGTTTATGACATTCTCAAGATACCACATTTTGTGTTTGAATAATAAACAATATGTGGTAATATAATTAGGACATGGCAATTTAACTTCTCTATGTAAACATAAAATGAACAAAGGTGACATTATAATGTCAGGATATGTTACTTTAGCGGCATTATGTAGCTTTATCATGATATATAATTGTAATGCCATGCTATGGCATTATAGTGTAAGTCATTGTAATGTCATGATATGACATATTAATGTGACAATATATTTTTCTAGCGTCACAATGTGATATTATATTGTCAAAACAGTACAGTTATATGTAGTTCAAGAATTTTTAGCATATATAAGGGCAAAGATAGAAAACAATATTAAAAAGTTGAACATTTCAAGTTTTATTAATCCTCAAACCTTTAAAGCTGGCACTCAACGGATTTGAATTCAGCACAAAAAAGTCTAGAAGAAACATAAAAAAACATTCTATCACAAAACAAGGTTATGTCATCTCTAGCTCGGAATAATGGTGGCCATCTTGGATTTATTAATTAACAAAACATTGGTAGTTAGCAATATCTCATGAATTAAATGAATTACTACCTCAACATGGCGCTTGCCGGCCATTTTGAATTTTGTCAAACAATGTTATTCCGCTCAGGGGAAACTTTGGGACTAAGCCTAATATTAAAGGTGATCTATCACCTCTTATATAGTATGAATAAATTTGTGACAAACAAATCAAAGTTGCCACAAGATGGTGCACAAGTGTTTCCTTATATGGGGTGATTGGTTATCACCCTCTGACCCTCTGAGAGAGTCACAGGATAGCCAATCACCCCATATAAGGACATAATTATTTATACCGTATAAGGGATGGTAGATCACCTTTAAGGACAATGTGAAGATGTATGACATCGGCTTAGAAGGTTTTAATAGGCCTATTATTACAAATTAGTATAATTCTACATTAGACTAAAGATGTGCCACTGTTTACGACGCTTCCCCAATATGAACCCACTATTGTGTTTAAATGTAGGCATATCGCCTGTCACGCCAGCCCCCATAAACATTGATAAGTCGCAACAATTATGTCTAAAAATGAATTGTCCTCGGTATGAAAGTTTTGCTCGGGTCTCTCCAATTGGAAAACCCATGACATCCATCAAGAATACAATCGCATTAAGTAGCAGTTAGCGAGATATTACATGTATTAAATGCGCTCTCACTATATGATGTGAAATAATAATGACAAATATAAACGTACACTTTTTTCGTGGAGATTGTTGAGGCATGGTCTGTGCTTTGCAATGGTTGATGAGGCCTAGGCATACACCTTACGGATTTCGTCTCGCAAAAATAACAGAGGAGTTGCATACAGCAACATACCCAAGCCAGCAATGACCAGGATGACCTGTCTATCTATATATTAACAGCGAAAGGGCTGGAATTTCGTCGTAAAATACCTCAGCGACTACTGCTTGCACCTGTTCTCCACCTGGTCAGATTGTATATATGATGTCATAATCTGGTGACAATTCTATTTTTCAACATTCCTTTGTCTACGACTTAAAGTCGTCAGCCATTACAGGGTGCAAAGCAGGTGTCAATCTGAACGCCATATCTGTGTGGAGTATATCATTCAACAGCAGATTTGCCCTATTGCACAGTGTTGCAACGTTACACACTAAAATCAGCCACCGTGAATATGGGTACATATGGGCTGTGCTATATAATAGCTTGTTTTTTTCAATCTATGCAGTTTTTAGGTAATGTTTGTACTAACACAATGTCGGTTCAATGCTAGACCACTGTCGCCGACACTGTCCCAACATAGATCAACACTGATTAGTGCACCATGCTTGCTAAGAAGGTCTCGTGCATGGGGTGCACCATCCCAATGCCCGCTCAAGGCTGGGCCAGAGACACGAACGATGGCCTTAATAAATACCCAGCCAACAGCAGTTCAGTAGCCTATATCGCCACATAGGCCTATATGCTAGAGTGATAGGCATCATAATTGTTCATGTTAGGGAAGTGTCATAACCAGTGGCCCAGCATTAACATGATTTACCTAACGGTGACTTGCAATAATAATATCATTATGCCTAATAAAACCTTCTAAGTCCGATGCCATATATCCACACAATGTTTTTTTAAATATTATTAGGCGAACGAAAGTCTATGTGCCTATGTAGGCCTATAATGACTCATGCATAATATTTTTAAGACATAGATTTTTATAACGTCTGTTTAAATTATGACAGTAAGGCCTAATCAACTTCTGTCTACACTCCTCCATCCAAACTAGCTTTTCCCCTTACGTGGTGAGTAGACCATTTTTAATATCCAAGAGAACTGAACACAGATAGTGATGCTGCCCCCCCCCCCCCCACGTGATATCGTGTACACTGGCTCTGTGCACGGAACGTTTAGGCTCAGTTTTTAGCTGGTAGACAGTATATATAATCAGAGAAGGCACTATAATCAAGATATGTCACAGATCAACAAAGGTCACAGCTGCATGCCACAGTGATTCAGCAAATGTTTCGCCATCACACTATATGTACTTTTATGTCACTTGTTGAATAATAAACTAACCAAGGTTTAAATTGATTGAATAATAGCATAAAGTCCCTAGAATAACCTCAACTAGAATGTAAGGCACATATTGGTAATAATATATATTGTATGGATTTTTTTCAATCTGGGGGTGTGGGACATGACCTAGTTTGAAATATTGAATGTGAGTGATAAAATTTGCCAGTCGTTAAAAAGTAAATATTCTGCCACCAAAACGTAAGTCACATATTGAACTTCATATATGAAGAGAAAAACAAGTAACAACTTTTGTGGTATAAAGGTCAATAAAGGTCAAAACAGCATACGACGGTAATTTTGCCAACTTTTGTGTACTTTGATATGTTTTGTTCAAAACCAGAGCTAACCAAGGTTTGAAAGGATGGGACAATGACATGGAATCTATACAACAAACTCAAAGAGTGTGTATAGTCAAATTATTATATAAAAAAAGTTTTAAAATTGGTTTGTTCCAACTGGGGTATATCAGATAGCATAATATGTCACATGGGGTAGAATGACATAATTGTAAATTTATTCGCTAATAATCAATAAAATGTACCTTTTTCGCTACCAAAAATGTTTTATTCATTCGGCAATAGTTATCATAAAAATAATTGTAACTATTACAAAGTTGTAAAGGTCAGTAAAGGCCAATCTATATACAACAGTGATGCGTTTTTATCTTCTTACTATTGACAAAAATGTGAACTAACAATAGCTAAGTTGAAAAGAACAGCAAACATCCGCAGCCGCATACCACTTCTATGTAAACATGTGTTATTATCAGGATTTTGCAACGATGGAATAATGTTATCAATACAAAACCTAGCCAAGGTTTCACCTGTCAAAGCTATAAAATAGGGTCTCCAGAACAATTCCAGGAAGTTTGTATAGTCAAATTTATGTATAAATGATGTTTTAAGTACTTTATGCCATCAGGAGTTATTAATTTAAAAATATTAAATGGCATAATCTAAAACACAGAGTTGAATGAAATAATTGAATCTTTTTGAGAATAATTAACAATGTTTTACACCAACACAGCTATATTTATTTGTATTAGTTTGTAAGTAGCAATAGCCGTGCCAAAGCTATAAAAAATCAAGTGACACCAATTTAGCCAGTAGTTTCTTTACACCACTTACCGGCTTTAAAACAATTTCCCCCTGATGTGGCTGCAAGCTTACATAGGCCATAATGACTTATCATCCCCCACAATTTTTTAGACAAAACCTCAATTGAACATTCCACTAACTCGATGTAATTAATAATTTTCCTTGGGTGAGATGTAATAAATTGTTGCAAGAATGTGTTGAGGCGTTTTGAAAAAGACTCTAATAGTCATACACCAAGCTTATATATAGCATGAATTAACAACAACTTAAATATGATTATCTTATTTAAATATATCTCGTAGTACCAGGCTCATTATGTGTCAAATATATATTCAACGGACAATATTGTATGTAAGTTTGTATGTCGTATGTAAGTTGTATGTGATCCAGTATGCAAAAAAAACACACACAAAATCCAATGTGAACTGTCAAACAAGAGCTGTGCGCTGGACTTTTCATGGTCAAAGCAACATTACCAACTACAAAAGTAAACTGAATTGATGTTATTTTCCACAGCTCGTAACTGTAATTGATCGCGTAGCATTTTGTCAAATAAGCTGTGTTAAATGATAATCTATAACTTATTTTAACTGTCAACTTAATTAAATCTTGCAGGCATACGAGATAAAATTATATCAGAATATGGTATTAGTTGTATAACGAAACTGCTGGCTAGATGGATGTCACCTGGTTCATATAATTGTGTCACGTCTATTGCTACTTAAATACATAGCCCAATAAAATGTGGATGTTTACTTTAGATACGAGAAACAATACATTTGATTGATTATCTGCAATATTTTGTCAATTATGCCTTTCAATCCTTGTTATCCATGTTATGATATTTGATATTATTACTGTATATGAAAATAAATATTTAACACATTATTTAGACCGCAATTTATTAATACCTGCTACCTGGGATGATATATTAGATATGCTTAATTTTATCATTCTATAAAGTCAAACTTTGTTTAGTAACTGGTATGCTGTCAAGGAAGATATTTTAACGCGCTCATAGTGTGATGAAAACCAACTGTTAGGAATGATGTGGCATGCGCTTTGGACTTTTGCTGAACCAGCACTTGCTTTTATTTGTTACAGTAGAAATATTCAATAGCTTGACAATAAGGCACCATTTTTTTTATTTTGATTAAATATTTGAAAATATATTGCTACTTATGTTTCAGACTGTGTAATCTGATACTCTCCAAATAAAAAAAAGACCATAAAACATTATTCATACTTTAATTTGACTGTATAAACTACTTACTTTTATTATATATATAATAAATGATAATTCCATCAATTCAAACCTTCTTTAGTTCTGATGTTGGGGAAATTATGTCAACGTATAAATAGCATGATGCAAACTAAACCCAGTTTAGATCGGTGTGGTATGAGGCTTTGACCTTAGCTGGTCTTTGCAATTTAGCAATTATTATGAATGTTTTTTTCTTAAAATAATACCAATTGAACTATTTCAGTTTAGATGCCAAAATACCTGAATATTATTTTGTCACATAGTTAGTCAATAACTTCATTACACTCTATGATTCAGACTGTGCCATTTTATATCCTACCAGAAGAAACAAAACGGTTAAAACGGTTTTAAAACATTATGTATACCTCAATTTGACTATACAGGCTACGCGTGATTGTGTTAGAAAATGTATTTTGTTATTCCACCAAGTTTAACCTCGGTCAGATTTGGTATTCAGGGTGGTATTGAGGAAATTATGTCAACGTAAAAATAATATTATGAAAAAAAAACCTGTTCAGATCGCTGTGGCATGGACGTTTGACCTTTGCTGACCTTTATAATTTTTTATATTTTTGACTATTTTGTTTTCGTCTAAGTTTTAACATTAAAAGTTTAACATTTTGGCACCAAAATTGTTACATTTGTAAAGAATTTACTTCAAAATATTTATATACCTTAATTTGACTATAGATGCCATCTGGTTTTGTTATAGAATCTCTATTTCGTCATCTAATCAAATCAAATATTGGTTAGTTTTGGAGTTTAACAAGTAATATGAAAATAGAAACAACGCTATGACAAAAAAACACAGAAAAAACCCTTTCGCATAAGGATTTGACCTTCAATGACCTTTAAAACCTGATAAATGTTGTTGTTTTTTATTCTTATGTTTACAGCTCGGTGACATAATCTTTACAATTGAATGACTATTGATAAATATATTGCAAATTTTGTCACACGTTACAGATTATGGCTCTTGAGATACCCTACATTGAAAAAAGCCGTACACAAAATATTGATGACACAATTTCGCTCTACGGTCTAACTAACGGTTATGAGAGTATATACTATAAAATATCAAGTCCAACCTTGGTTAATTGCATTGCAAATGATACTAAAGTACATATAGCGTGATAACAAAACATCTGCTAAGATCGCCGTGGTACAATATGTGTCTTTCATTGACCTTTATAACTTAAACATTGTTATAATGTTTTTTACATGGACATAAAACATTAAAACATTACATTAAGATGCTAAAACTTTAAAATTGATTTCGTATTGACAAAGCTATTGCTAATTATGTGTACATATTCCAATTCCCGATGTAGTACCATTAATACACCCCCTACCATAAAATTGCCCAGAAATATTTTTGATACCAAAATTTGATTGTACACACTACCTGGTGTTGTTCTAGAATGGTCATACCATCATCCTAGTTAGTCGAACTTTGGTTACTTTTGGTGTTGAACGAAACCAAATTTGCAGATTCGTGCTCCTGGACTACACAATATGGCAACGCAATTGAACATGGCCTTAAACATTAATATGGCATTAACGAAATGGAAATTATAAAAACGAGTAACACTTTGAAATAGTATGTGAAGTTGAAAATGAAGGATACGGTGTATCCAGCACACATGTTTAAAGTGATCAATGGTTAATCATGTTAATAGAAGGGTAATAAAGCCTATATCATAAACAATTAAATATTAATAAAGTAAAACTGTCCATTGGTGGAGATCATGGTTTGTTGTATTTATTATCAATTCGATAGATGTATTATCAACCTAAACAAGTTCCACAAGGTGGACAACGTGTGTGTAGATACAAAAAGGAGCACATTATTTTAAAAGTTATAGCGTTTTCCAATTTTCTCTTAGCAATTAAACTGTGGTTGATTTTTAGGCTTGGCATGTTGTCACGAATAGAGATATGTTTAATATTTTCGTCCCCTTGGCTATGAAAGGGTGTATCTGCCACTTTGCAAAGTGGCGGATACACCCTTTCATATCCAAGGGGACGATATGGCAAACAAATATGTCACAAACATCCCTGAAAATGGTCAAAGTGTAAACATTCGTTCTAGAGCGGTTACCTGCTGGTAACAAAAAACACAATCACGTTTCCAGAGTGATTTATTTAATATTTTTAATTCAAAATAAAATCAGATAACCTTATTTGCGAAAATGGGGAGATAAGTCATACTGCATAACAATATGAAATTTCGACACCTACAAAATGACTAAAGACTAAAATTGGCGATGGCGGCGGCGATGGACGGATAGTTATGCTTAGTTATTAACAACATAAAACAAACACATTGTCCATCTCCCGGCACCAGACACAGGATGGTATGGAATGTCTAAAACAAGCAACAATTACGTTGACAAGCAGGCCAAAGATTGGCTCAATTAATCGACACAGAGTTGGTTTGTTGGCGGTCATGTTTCATATTATCATCCAGATTATGGAGATTTGATACTGATTACGACATTGATTGATACAGAAGTACTTGCGTCTATTCATCACGAAGCTCGTCAACAGAGTAGTTAGTGAGCGACGTGCTGCTTTCATGTATCAAATACATTATCAAGGGGAATTTGATGCGGAGAATGATGGATAACACAAAAACCCAAGCAGGAGATGCTGAGCTAATGTTGTTTTAATGTTGGGTCAGCGTCGTAGACGGTGGACCAACATTAAAACAAAATTGGCTTTACGAAACCAAGCGCTGCTCGAACCAGCGCACAAATGTCATAATCTGATCATGATTTGGTTGTGGGATGCTAATATATAGCGGTGGCCGTCTAGTAACCTCGCCATGAGCAGATCGACATCTAAAATCTTAGCGAAAATTACATATAATACATGGATTTTCATTGAATATATTTTGTCCCGGTGGTGTGCCAACACCTTGCCCTATTATCATGATTATAGGACAGCCGCAAAGCTGGGTCGCTTGATGTAAACTGCATGTGGGCCAAGGTGGCAGATGGCTATGCAATGGAACAACGCTTCACCTGAAAGTGAGTTGGTTCGACGCCGGCTCATCATCATAATGGTGCATCTGGCTAAGGTTACGGTTACTGAGTCGTGACCAGTTACTGCCTTATGCTTTATCAAAGGTGTAGTTCAAGTCTGAGAGAATGTAGCATAGGTTGTGCGTGGCGTCACTATCTTCTAAGATTATTCTTAACCCGTCGCAAATTCTCGACTCTAAGAACTGGCCCGGAGGTAGGGGGGTGGGGTGACCCTCATACAAACGCTTTTACAGTGTAAGTACTTCTCTGAAGAAATTTGATGCATTAAAGAGGGGGTCATCAATCTTTCAGACTCATGATGGTAAACCAATGTGTTTTCATGCTGAGCCATTATCTCAGACAATGGTCTAACATTAAACCAGCATTTGCTAGATGGCTTGTGTATACTGGACAAATCCTAACCAAGAGGGGAGAGAAATCTGACAAATTATCAAGTGGACAGGTGGCAAAATTCTGCCAGGAAAAGAGACGTTGAATCAATGTTGTTTTAGTACTGATCGACGCTGGCTCAACTATAAACCAACATTGGCCTGGTGTTTGCTAGTAGTTCATGTGTTCAGTGACTGGAACGCTGTCCGATAGAGAACGATAGACAGTCTAACACGCGAAATATTCGGAGAGGTTTTCTTTTCAAAGCGAGACCCAACGTGCTGCAAATACAGATATAGTGGCACTGATAAGAGGTGTAGGGGAGAGCGGGGCTAGTTGTAACGAGGTAAGTTGTAACAGGGCACTTTGACAAAATTCGTGTTGATTAATTTCTACTCACTAGGGGTCAATTATGTCTTCTATAGCCATGTGTTATTGTTATGTATTTCCATCCCATAATACCCAGGACTTTATGAGAACAACCATATTGGACAAGGCAAAGCAAAAGTATTTTTTTGAATACCAATTCATTATCACGTATCACAATAAAAATTCAAGAAACAATTTTAATTCTGTATGATTATAAGTCATCTTGGAGAGGTGTTTTATTATGACAGACTAAATGACTGAAAAAGATTGATGATAGTGAGATATGTTGCCAAATTTTTGCTGGGTGCTTAAGAGGCTAGATGTAAAAGATGAGTGGGGTTGTAACAATGTTACAATTTGCCCCCATTATCTCCACATAGTGTTACAAATAGCCCCAATGGATTATGGGAACTATGTTACAACCTGCCCCTATAAGTAATATAATTATGTATGTATATAGATACATCTAGTCCAAAACTGCACTGAAATATATTGTATTGGTCCTCTGCTATGTTTAAGTCTACCTCTTTGCTGCATCATTATATTGACCATGTACACAATGTCGATGATTTAGTAATCCAATTCAGCATTCTGAGAGTCGCAATTTCATTTATGCAAGCCTATGAATCAGGTAATTGCAGACCTAATATTACATAAATGGTTGATTATTTGCTGCAAAACTCTATTTTGTATATTTATGAGTGGCACTATGGCGGGTTACAATGTGCCCCAATGAGCACACTAACTGTGTTACAACTTGCCCCCATGCTGTTACAACTTACCCGCACCGGGGGAAAATTGTAACATTTTAAGTGTGGTCATATTTCTCTGCATCACATAGCAACTATTGATGATATTCATCTAAATTATATTCATTTTTATACGGGAAATAGTATTCCTTGGCTTGATAAAATGATTTCATTCATAAACTTAATTATCACTTGTAAAAATACTAATATGTAATACGCTCTCCCCTACACCTCGCAAACACCCATTCAGGTGTGGGGACGAACATTTGTGAGCGTATCTGGATCCCGGGGTTAAAAACTTTGGCAGCCAAGCTTAAGAAATCTTGCTTGAATTGCGAACTTCACCATACTCGAATTCAGATTACACCGGAACTTCCTCTTTCAGCGCACAGCTACTGTAACCACTTGATTCAGCTTCATGGGTGTAGACCACACCGGACCATTGTACGCGAGAGATGCAGGAAAAAACAAATTCTATATTCTACTTTTCACGTATTAAAGCAGTCATGCGGGCCGTATATATTTCGCGGCCAGACACGCTCGCATGTAATTATTAGATGGTGTTTATTGTGACGGGGCATGCTGAGGGTTCAGCCAGAAGTTCCATTTTATCATAGAAAATATTAAGCTTATGAAAGGCATAAGATGTCAGGTGATAAGATGTCAGGTGAATTCGACTATTCTGGAAAACGGTCAAGTCGTATCAGGATAATAAATGACACCATAATGCTTTGGATAAGTATTCTAAAAATCAAATATAGTATAAATTGCAATAATGTATCTTAATGTATAATCATGTCAAGTATAAAATATTCATACTTTGCATGTTTAGCAGCGCGTACTGTATGCCACTTTGTGGTTGCGAAATATTTCAGTTATCATTATTATCACATACACTGCATACTTATATCAATGATCCAAAAAGTGTTTTATATCCGCCTAGAGCTAGCTACAGAGTGACATGTAATTCGTGGTTTTGTTTTAATATTTATGTTATATCACTTTCTAGTTAACTAATCAATGAAAGTTGTGTCATTTCGTGTCAACGGGGTAACACATATTATACTATTTTTTGACTAAAAGTTATGCTATATATAATTGTAAAATTCATAAAATATTATCTAAAATCAATGTTGATATTTCAAATAGATTTTGTCTGCATGTGAAACCATGCACACAACAACATTAAAGACACACGTGTTGTTAATATTTTACAATATGTATGTATTTACTTTTCATGTCCGTTATATTTATTACCTGTGAACATAAAAAGAAAATTGTGTTAGAAAATACAGAGCACAATGTGAATCATATATCATTTATAATTAGCAAATTAAATTATATACTATCACATACACATGTAGCAGGTGGTTCATTGGTTCGTACCGAGCCAATTTTAGTGCAAGAAAAAGATTTAATCCGCTTGGTACAAGTGTTACTTTATGTAGGTGGTTTTCGAGCTGGGACATGTAAAAACGTACACATCATTAACTAAAGGCGTCCAGCATGTTCTCAACTTTGATCAAATCAAATGGGAATAAAAGCAAAAGTCCATTGTTATTATGATGGTTGGATATAATAGTAGTTTATGACATTCTCAAGATACCACATTTTGTGTTTGAATAATAAACAATATGTGGTAATATAATTAGGACATGGCAATTTAACTTCTCTATGTAAACATAAAATGAACAAAGATGACATTATAATGTCAGGATATGTTACTTTAGCGGCATTATGTAGCTTTATCATGATATATAATTGTAATGCCATGCTATGGCATTATAGTGTAAGTCATTGTAATGTCATGATATGACATATTAATGTGACAATATATTTTTCTAGCGTCACAATGTGATATTATATTGTCAAAACAGTACAGTTATATGTAGTTCAAGAATTTTTAGCATATATAAGGGCAAAGATAGAAAACAATATTAAAAAGTTGAACATTTCAAGTTTTATTAATCCTCAAACCTTTAAAGCTGGCACTCATCGGATTTGAATTCAGCACAAAAAAGTCTAGAAGAAACATAAAAAAACATTCTATCACAAAACAAGGTTATGTCATCTCTAGCTCGGAATAATGGTGGCCATCTTGGATTTATTAATTAACAAAACATTGGTAGTTAGCAATATCTTATGAATTAAATGAATTACTACCTCAACATGGCGCTTGCCGGCCATTTTGAATTTTGTCAAACAATGTTATTCCGCTCAGGGGAAACTTTGGGACTAAGCCTAATATTAAAGGTGATCTATCACCTCTTATATAGTATGAATAAATTTGTGACAAACAAATCAAAGTTGCCACAAGATGGTGCACAAGTGTTTCCTTATATGGGGTGATTGGTTATCACCCTCTGACCCTCTGAGAGAGTCACAGGATAGCCAATCACCCCATATAAGGACATAATTATTTATACCGTATAAGGGATGGTAGATCACCTTTAAGGACAATGTGAAGATGTATCGGCTTAGAAGGTTTTAATAGGCCTATTATTACAAATTAGTATAATTCTACATTAGACTAAAGATGGGTCACTGTTTACGACGCTTCCCTAATATGAACCCACTATTGTGTTTAAATGTAGGCATATCGCCTGTCACGCCAGCCCCCATAAACATTGATAAGTCGCAACAATTATGTCTAAAAATGAATTGTCCTCGGTATGAAAGTTTTGCTCGGGTCTCTCCAATTGGAAAACCCATGACATCCATCAAGAATACAATCGCATTAAGTAGCAGTTAGCGAGATATTACATGTATTAAATGCGCTCTCACTATATGATGTGAAATAATAATGACAAATATAAACGTACACTTTTTTCGTGGAGATTGTTGAGGCATGTTCTGTGCTTTGCAATGGTTGATGAGGCCTAGGCATACACCTTACGGATTGCGTCTCGCAAAAATAACAGAGGAGTTGCATACAGCAACATACCCAAGCCAGCAATGACCAGGATGACCTGTCTATCTATATATTAACAGCGAAAGGGCTGGACTTTCGTCGTAAAATACCTCAGCGACTACTGCTTGCACCTGTTCTCCACCTGGTCAGATTGTATATATGATGTCATAATCTGGTGACAATTCTATTTTTTCAACATTCCTTTGTCTACGACTTAAAGTCGTCAGCCATTACAGGGTGCAAAGCAGGTGTCAATCTGAACGCCATATCTGTGTGGAGTATATCATTCAACAGCAGATTTGCCCTATTGCACAGTGTTGCAACGTTACACACTAAAATCAGCCACCGTGAATATGGGTACATATGGGCTGTGCTATATAATAGCTTGTTTTTTTCAATCTATGCAGTTTTTAGGTAATGTTTGTACTAACACAATGTCGGTTCAATGCTAGACCACTGTCGCCGACACTGTCCCAACATAGATCAACACTGATTAGTGCACCATGCTTGCTAAGAAGGTCTCGTGCATGGGGTGCACCATCCCAATGCCCGCTCAAGGCTGGGCCAGAGACACGAACGATGGCCTTAATAAATACCCAGCCAACAGCAGTTCAGTAGCCTATATCGCCACATAGGCCTATATGCTAGAGTGATAGGCATCATAATTGTTCATGTTAGGGAAGTGTCATAACCAGTGGCCCAGCATTAACATGATTTACCTAACGGTGACTTGCAATAATAATATCATTATGCCTAATAAAACCTTCTAAGTCCGATGCCATATATCCACACAATGTTTTTTTAAATATTATTAGGCGAACGAAAGTCTATGTGCCTATGTAGGCCTATAATGACTCATGCATAATATTTTTAAGACATAGATTTTTATAACGTCTGTTTAAATTATGACAGTAAGGCCTAATCAACTTCTGTCTACACTCCTCCATCCAAACTAGCTTTTCCCCTTACGTGGTGAGTAGGCCATTTTTAATATCCAAGAGAACTGAACACAGATAGTGATGCTGCCCCCCCCCCCCCCCCACGTGATATCGTGTACACTGGCTCTGTGCACGGAACGTTTGGGCTCAGTTTTTAGCTGGTAGACAGTATATATAATCAGAGAAGGCACTATAATCAAGATATGTCACAGATCAACAAAGGTCACAGCTGCATGCCACAGTGATTCAGCAAATGTTTCGCCATCACACTATCTGTACTTTTATGTCACTTGTTGAATAATAAACTAACCAAGGTTTAAATTGATTGAATAATAGCATAAAGTCCCTAGAATAACCTCAACTAGAATGTAAGGCACATATTGGTAATAATATATATTGTATGGATTTTTTTCAATCTGGGGGTGTGGGACATGACCTAGTTTGAAATATTGAATGTGAGTGATAAAATTTGCCAGTCGTTAAAAAGTAAATATTCTGCCACCAAAACGTAAGTCACATATTGAACTTCATATATGAAGAGAAAAACAAGTAACAACTTTTGTGGTATAAAGGTCAATAAAGGTCAAAACAGCATACGACGGAAATTTTGCCAACTTTTGTGTACTTTGATATGTTTTGTTCAAAACCAGAGCTAACCAAGGTTTGAAAGGATGGGACAATGACATGGAATCTATACAACAAACTCAAAGAGTGTGTATAGTCAAATTATTATATAAAAAAAGTTTTAAAATTGGTTTGTTCCAACTGGGGTATATCAGATAGCATAATATGTCACATGGGGTAGAATGACATAATTGTAAATTTATTCGCTAATAATCAATAAAATGTACCTTTTTCGCTACCAAAAATGTTTTATTCATTCGGCAATAGTTATCATAAAAATAATTGTAACTATTACAAAGTTGTAAAGGTCAGTAAAGGCCAATCTATATACAACAGTGATGCGTTTTTATCTTCTTACTATTGACAAAAATGTGAACTAACAATAGCTAAGTTGAAAAGAACAGCAAACATCCGCAGCCGCATACCACTTCTATGTAAACATGTGTTATTATCAGGATTTTGCAACGATGGAATAATGTTATCAATACAAAACCTAGCCAAGGTTTCACCTGTCAAAGCTATAAAATAGGGTCTCCAGAACAATTCCAGGAAGTTTGTATAGTCAAATTTATGTATAAATGATGTTTTAAGTACTTTATGCCATCAGGAGTTATTAATTTAAAAATATTAAATGGCATAATCTAAAACACAGAGTTGAATGAAATAATTGAATCTTTTTGAGAATAATTAACAATGTTTTACACCAACACAGCTATATTTATTTGTATTAGTTTGTAAGTAGCAATAGCCGTGCCAAAGCTATAAAAAATCAAGTGACACCAATTTAGCCAGTAGTTTCTTTACACCACTTACCGGCTTTAAAACAATTTCCCCCTGATGTGGCTGCAAGCTTACATAGGCCATAATGACTTATCCTCCCCCACAATTTTTTAGACAAAGCCTCAATTGAACATTCCACTAACTCGATGTAATTAATAATTTTCCTTGGGTGAGATGTAATAAATTGTTGCAAGAATGTGTTGAGGCGTTTTGAAAAAGACTCTAATAGTCATACACCAAGCTTATATATAGCATGAATTAACAACAACTTAAATATGATTATCTTATTTAAATATATCTCGTAGTACCAGGCTCATTATGTGTCAAATATATATTCAACGGACAATATTGTATGTAAGTTTGTATGTCGTATGTAAGTTGTATGTGATCCAGTATGCAAAAAAACACACACAAAATCCAATGTGAACTGTCAAACAAGAGCTGTGCGCTGGACTTTTCATGGTCAAAGCAACATTACCAACTACAAAAGTAAACTGAATTGATGTTATTTTCCACAGCTCGTAACTGTAATTGATCGCGTAGCATTTTGTCAAATAAGCTGTGTTAAATGATAATCTATAACTTATTTTAACTGTCAACTTAATTAAATCTTGCAGGCATACGAGATAAAATTATATCAGAATATGGTATTAGTTGTATAACGAAACTGCTGGCTAGATGGATGTCACCTGGTTCATATAATTGTGTCACGTCTATTGCTACTTAAATACATAGCCCAATAAAATGTGGATGTTTACATTAGATGCGAGAAACAATACATTTGATTGATTATCTGCAATATTTTGTCAATTATGCCTTTCAATCCTTGTTATCCATGTTATGATATTTGATATTATTACTGTATATGAAAATAAATATTTAACACATTATTTAGACCGCAATTTATTAATACCTGCTACCTGGGATGATATATTAGATATGCTCAATTTTATCTTTCTATAAAGTCAAACTTTGTTTAGTAACTGGTATGCTGTCAAGGAAGATATTTTAACGCGCTCATAGTGTGATGAAAACCAACTGTTAGGAATGATGTGGCATGCGCTTTGGACTTTTGCTGAACCAGCACTTGCTTTTATTTGTTACAGTAGAAATATTCAATAGCTTGACAATAAGGCACCATTTTTTATTATTTTGATTACATATTTGAAAATATATTGCTACTTATGTTTCAGACTGTGTAATCTGATACTCTCCAAATAAAAAAAAGACCATAAAACATTATTCATACTTTAATTTGACTGTATAAACTACTTACTTTTATTATATATATAATAAATGATAATTCCATCAATTCAAACCTTCTTTAGTTCTGATGTTGGGGAAATTATGTCAACGTATAAATAGCATGATGCAAACTAAACCCAGTTTAGATCGGTGTGGTATGAGGCTTTGACCTTAGCTGGTCTTTGCAATTTAGCAATTATTATGAATGTTTTTTTCTTAAAATAATACCAATTGAACTATTTCAGTTTAGATGCCAAAATACCTGAATATTATTTTGTCACATAGTTAGTCAATAACTTCATTACACTCTATGATTCAGACTGTGCCATTTTATATCCTACCAGAAGAAACAAAACGGTTAAAACGGTTTCAAAACATTATGTATACCTCAATTTGACTATACAGGCTACGCGTGATTGTGTTAGAAAATGTATTTTGTTATTCCACCAAGTTTAACCTCGGTCAGATTTGGTATTCAGGGTGGTATTGAGGAAATTATGTCAACGTAAAAATAATATTATGAAAAAAAACCCTGTTCAGATCGCTGTGGCATGGACGTTTGACCTTTGCTGACCTTTATAATTTTTTATATTTTTGACTATTTTGTTTTCGTCTAAGTTTTAACATTAAAAGTTTAACATTTTGGCACCAAAATTGTTACATTTGCAAAGAATTTACTTCAAAATATTTATATACCTTAATTTGACTATAGATGCCATCTGGTTTTGTTATAGAATCTCTATTTCGTCATCTAATCAAATCAAATATTGGTTAGTTTTGGAGTTTAACAAGTAATATGAAAATAGAAACAACGCTATGACAAAAAAACACAGAAAAAACCCTTTCGCATAAGGATTTGACCTTCAATGACCTTTAAAACCTGATAAATGTTGTTGTTTTTTATTCTTATGTTTACAGCTCGGTGACATAATCTTTACAATTGAATGACTATTGATAAATATATTGCAAATTTTGTCACACGTTACAGATTATGGCTTATGAGATACCCTACATTGAAAAAAGCCGTACACAAAATATTGATGACACAATTTCGCTCTACGGTCTAACTAACGGTTATGAGAGTATATACTATAAAATATCAAGTCCAACCTTGGTTAATTGCATTGCAAATGATACTAAAGTACATATAGCGTGATAACAAAACATCTGCTAAGATCGCCGTGGTACAATATGTGTCTTTCATTGACCTTTATAACTTAAACATTGTTATAATGTTTTTTACATGGACATAAAACATTAAAACATTACATTAAGATGCTAAAACTTTAAAATTGATTTCGTATTGACAAAGCTATTGCTAATTATGTGTACATATTCCAATTCCCGATGTAGTACCATTAATACACCCCCTACCATAAAATTGCCCAGAAATATTTTTGATACCAAAATTTGATTGTACACACTACCTGGTGTTGTTCTAGAATGGTCATACCATCATCCTAGTTAGTCGAACTTTGGTTACTTTTGGTGTTGAACGAAACCAAATTTGCAGATTCGTGCGCCTGGACTACACAATATGGCAACGCAATTGAACATGGCCTTAAACATTAATATGGCATTAACGAAATGGAAATTATAAAAACGAGTAACACTTTGAAATAGTATGTGAAGTTGAAAATGAAGGATACGGTGTATCCAGCACACATGTTTAAAGTGATCAATGGTTAATCATGTTAATAGAAGGGTAATAAAGCCTATATCATAAACAATTAAATATTAATAAAGTAAAACTGTCCATTGGTGGAGATCATGGTTTGTTGTATTTATTATCAATTCGATAGATGTATTATCAACCTAAACAAGTTCCACAAGGTGGACAACGTGTGTGTAGATACAAAAAGGAGCACATTATTTTAAAAGTTATAGCGTTTTCCAATTTTCTCTTAGCAATTAAACTGTGGTTGATTTTTAGGCTTGGCATGTTGTCACGAATAGAGATATGTTTAATATTTTCGTCCCCTTGGCTATGAAAGGGTGTATCTGCCACTTTGCAAAGTGGCGGATACACCCTTTCATATCCAAGGGGACGATATGGCAAACAAATATGTCACAAACATCCCTGAAAATGGTCAAAGTGTAAACATTTGTTCTAGAGCGGTTACCTGCTGGTAACAAAAAACACAATCACGTTTCCAGAGTGATTTATTTAATATTTTTAATTCAAAATAAAATCAGATAACCTTATTAGCGAAAATGGGGAGATAAGTCATACTGCATAACAATATGAAATTTCGACACCTACAAAATGACTAAAGACTAAAATTGGCGATGGCGGCGGCGATGGACGGATAGTTATGCTTAGTTATTAACAACATAAAACAAACACATTGTCCATCTCCCGGCACCAGACACAGGATGGTATGGAATGTCTAAAACAAGCAACAATTACGTTGACAAGCAGGCCAAAGATTGGCTCAATTAATCGACACAGAGTTGGTTTGTTGGCGGTCATGTTTCATATTATCATCCAGATTATGGAGATTTGATACTGATTACGACATTGATTGATACAGAAGTACTTGCGTCTATTCATCACGAGGCTCGTCAACAGAGTAGTTAGTGAGCGACGTGCTGCTTTCATGTATCAAATACATTATCAAGGGGAATATGATGCGGAGAATGATGGATAACACAAAAACCCAAGCAGGAGATGCTGAGCTAATGTTGTTTTAATGTTGGGTCAGCGTCGTAGACGGTGGACCAACATTAAAACAAAATTGGCTTAACGAAACCAAGCGTTGCTCGAACCAGCGCACAAATGTCATAATCTGATCATGATTTGGTTGTGGGATGCTAATATATAGCGGTGGCCGTCTAGTAACCTCGCCATGAGCAGATCGACATCTAAAATCTTAGCGAAAATTACATATAATACATGGATTTTCATTGAATATATTTTGTCCCGGTGGTGTGCCAACACCTTGCCCTATTATCATGATTATAGGACAGCCGCAAAGCTGGGTCGCTTGATGTAAACTGCATGTGGGCCAAGGTGGCAGATGGCTATGCAATGGAACAACGCTTCACCTGAAAGTGAGTTGGTTCGACGCCGGCTCATCATCATAATGGTGCATCTGGCTAAGGTTACGGTTACTGAGTCGTGACCAGTTACTGCCTTATGCTTTATCAAAGGTGTAGTTCAAGTCTGAGAGAATGTAGCATAGGTTTTGCGTGGCGTCACTATCTTCTAAGATTATTCTTAACCCGTCGCAAATTCTCGACTCTAAGAACTGGCCCGGAGGTAGGGGGGTGGGGTGACCCTCATACAAACGCTTTTACAGTGTAAGTACTTCTCTGAAGAAATTTGATGCATTAAAGAGGGGGTCATCAATCTTTCAGACTCATGATGGTAAACCAATTTGTTTTCATGCTGAGCCATTATCTCAGACAATGGTCTAACATTAAACCAGCATTTGCTAGATGGCTTGTGTATACTGGACAAATCCTAACCAAGAGGGGAGAGAAATCTGACAAATTATCAAGTGGACAGGTGGCAAAATTCTGCCAGGAAAAGAGACGTTGAATCAATGTTGTTTTAGTACTGATCGACGCTGGCTCAACTATAAACCAACATTGGCCTGGTGTTTGCTAGTAGTTCATGTGTTCAGTGACTGGAACGCTGTCCGATAGAGAACGATAGACAGTCTAACACGCGAAATATTCGGAGAGGTTTTCTTTTCAAAGCGAGACCCAACGTGCTGCAAATACAGATATAGTGGCACTGCTAAGAGGTGTAGGGGAGAGCGGGGCTAGTTGTAACGAGGTAAGTTGTAACAGGGCACTTTGACAAAATTCGTGTTGATTAATTTCTACTCACTAGGGGTCAATTATGTCTTCTATAGCCATGTGTTATTGTTATGTATTTCCATCCCATAATACCCAGGACTTTATGAGAACAACCATATTGGACAAGGCAAAGCAAAAGTATTTTTTTGAATACCAATTCATTATCACGTATCACAATAAAAATTCAAGAAACAATTTTAATTCTGTATGATTATAAGTCATCTTGGAGAGGTGTTTTATTATGACAGACTAAATGACTGAAAAAGATTGATGATAGTGAGATATGTTGCCAAATTTTTGCTGGGTGCTTAAGAGGCTAGATGTAAAAGATGAGTGGGGTTGTACCAATGTTACAATTTGCCCCCATTATCTCCACATAGTGTTACAAATAGCCCCAATAGATTATGGGAACTATGTTACAACCTGCCCCTATAAGTAATATAATTATGTATGTATATAGATACATCTAGTCCAAAACTGCACTGAAATATATTGTATTGGTCCTCTGCTATGTTTAAGTCTACCTCTTTGCTGCATCATTATATTGACCATGTACACAATGTCGATGATTTAGTAATCCAATTCAGCATTCTGAGAGTCGCAATTTCATTTATGCAAGCCTATGAATCAGGTAATTGCAGACCTAATATTACATAAATGGTTGATTATTTGCTGCAAAACTCTATTTTGTATATTTATGAGTGGCACTATGGCGGGTTACAATGTGCCCCAATGAGCACACTAACTGTGTTACAACTTGCCCCCATGCTGTTACAACTTACCCGCACCGGGGGAAAATTGTAACATTTTAAGTGTGGTCATATTTCTCTGCATCACATAGCAACTATTGATGATATTCATCTAAATTATATTCATTTTTATACGGGAAATAGTATTCCTTGGCTTGATAAAATGATTTCATTCATAAACTTAATTATCACTTGTAAAAATACTAATATGTAATACGCTCTCCCCTACACCTCGCAAACACCCATTCAGGTGTGGGGACGAACATTTGTGAGCGTATCTGGATCCCGGGGTTAAAAACTTTGGCAGCCAAGCTTAAGAAATCTTGCTTGAATTGCGAACTTCACCATACTCGAATTCAGATTACACCGGAACTTCCTCTTTCAGCGCACAGCTACTGTAACCACTTGATTCAGCTTCATGGGTGTAGACCACACCGGACCATTGTACGCGAGAGATGCAGGAAAAAACAAATTCTATATTCTACTTTTCACGTATTAAAGCAGTCATGCGGGCCGTATATATTTCGCGGCCAGACACGCTCGCATGTAATTATTAGATGGTGTTTATTGTGACGGGGCATGCTGAGGGTTCAGCCAGAAGTTCCATTTTATCATAGAAAATATTAAGCTTATGAAAGGCAGCCGGGATAGATTCTCAGAACTGTGAATTGAAATTGTTTAATGCCCCGTTTTGCAATCAAAATACTCAATACACTAAAATATGACCGGGGGAATAAAGTTATTATTCTTCGAAAAAAAACGGGACTATGAGAGTGGCATAGGCTTGGCATCGGTCATATTCTAGTGTATTGAGTATTTTGAATGCAATCAATGTCTATTAAACGTATTAAATTGACAGATCTGAACAGCTACGAAGCATGGTAAAAGTTAGTTTCATAAGCTGCCAGACCTGACAATTCTAAAGCATGTATATCTGTCACTTGGCAGAGAAATTACCCTTTAGCAGGCCAATCTGAAAATGCATTACTCCTAAAGCTCCTTGGGTAGAATGGTGGTGGGAGCAATTGATTCAAACGGTAAAAATGGGACCGAGGAAGACAATAGTGCTTCATTCCGTAACGATCGTCGAACTGACCACGATTCTGACGGAAATTGAGCACTGCATCTACAGTCGCCCATTTATACGTACTCACACATTTTTTAAGCACACAATTAAAAAAATAACCTTTTCGAATGTCCATATACCTCAGAAAATGAAGGTATGTTTTAACATACATTGTGTAAATGATCTTCTGCAACCCTCTGATTTGCCCCATCCTCCTTCGGTCGAAAGTATCTGTTAATTTGGCATTATCCGATGTTTAGTGACTTTGTGTCGTGTGGACTACCAGATTTAGACAAGTTCTTATATTTCAAAAAAATATTTACGGTTTACGAGATGCAAATTACAAAATACAAAAAATCACTGTTACTTTCAATATATAGTGTACTGGAGTTATTAATATTATTACTATTTTTCTTTTATCTCTATAGCGCCTTTTTGATTTTGTAACCAGTCAAAACGCTTGTGTTTTCAGTCTCTGGAATGATAATGTCTTTTGAATAGGTATGCCTTCAGTCATAACATAATGAGATAATATAAATTCAATTCAGGCCAGGCAAAAAAATAGCTTTACTGGGGATTCACCCTATTTAAAATAAAATAAAGAGTGAAAGAGAATGAAAGAAAAACATAAACCTACATCCAAGAGTAGGTCCATTTGTTGATTCGCTTTTATCCTGGAATGAGAGAGAAGTGAGCTATATATGTCTCAATCTCGCGATTCAGCGGTGTGATTGGATGAGATACATGTAGTATGTTCACGGTATTTATAGGCCTACTGCAGATAATTCACCAGTCACTGGGGAAAAATGTAAACGATTGCGGTTATCTGCTTTTAAGATACATTCACCACTCCCAGATATACCATTAGCCGGATTAGTGTTCTACCAAGCGCAATGTAAAGATTGGTGCCACGTGCCGGGGTAGACTTGTGGAAATAGATGGGAAAGACACTACGACAGAATATCATTATTTAGTCTGCTGGTCACATAAATACCAGAATTATTATATTCCGAATTTTGTTGATATTCAAAATTTATTGTGCTATGCGAAGCATGTATACCTTTTGGCATAGTTAAAAAGGGGTGTGGGTTTAATGTGTTTCTGAAAAGAAATTATGCAGTTTTGTCAACACGAAATCCAAATGAACTCATTGATAAATTGCTCTTTAAAATAATTATACGCTCTGCAGTAACTGTTGTCGTCAGTGCCAACATAATGGAATACATAATGTAATTATAGTTTTAGCGGCTGTAGTATTATTCTAAACATGCATCGGTAATTACAAATACAATGTATGTCCACTACATTTCTAAAATTGTGTTCGTTGTTTCTTGTAAATAATAATAAAGATGATGAACCACGGCCAGTATCGAGTCACCTCACTGTGCTTGCTGGTAGAGTGGATTGAGTGATACTCAATATGATAATATGGTACTCCACTCCCACGAGAACGCCTCAAGTGATTTGTTTATGGCTGCAGCTGAGGTAACGATAATGCGGGATTCTGTAGAGCCTCGCGTCTCGTGTGAATAATGAGAAACAGTACCTTACTCACCCGGGGGTCTCATGATCCTCACAAGTCTGTGGATTTTTGACTGCAAATAAAATCAAACTGTACCTTGATCTTTTCTTGGCATTACAATTCTTGCTGTACTATACTTCACAAATTAATGAACATGATTTTTTAAAAAAAAGTGGTCCCAGTACCTTCCGTATTTTACAGTAATTATTTCATAGAAGCATAATAGTAATAAAAGGAGTCTATGCTAATGATCATTCTATCTTATCTGGGGTTTACTATTGGAATAGTCCTGTTTAACTGTCAAACAACTTCTTTTTGGCATTTTGTTAAATCAGTCAGTTGCATTTCTAATAGATTTAACTGAGCCTCTAACTGAGAAATACTTTGCAAATTAGAATTATACCCAAACTTTTCCAATATTAGACGGATATTTAACCTTAGAAAATGGTATAGTCTGGTTCACTGTGTATTTCGTTCATTATTCGTGGGGGAATTCTAAATTATACATTTCTGAAAATAATGATATCTACCGAATCCAGACACTTTAATGTTTCCATTTGTTTCGATCACCTTATGACGGTTATTATGGATTTTCATACTAGCTGCCATAAAAGCAACATTTTGCTATATTTGCAGTCCTAATACATCTCGAAAGGTAAAATTAAATTAAATTTAGACATTTTTGGGGTCAATAAATTCAGTGGAACCACTACAAGACACCCAGAAAGCGTCTACATTATGTTTTTTAGTTTAAATAATCAAATTTAAGCAACAAGCTGACAGAGTTTTTATCATGTTTAGTCAATGTTATTACATAATATGAAAGCAGTGCCAGTTTGAATTAGTATAGGCTAGGATAGGCCCTACATGGAATAATCCATCAGACGTTTGTACTTGTCTACGTTGAAACGTAAAATAGTTTATTACGTGGTTATTTTCCGCACCTATCATTTTCAAATTAAAATGAGTTTTATGTGGATACGACCCGACATCATGGAGCCAGTCGTACTAGCAAAATATCACAGTTCTTAAATCTAATGTTCGAATTGGAACATCAGTGTCTAAAGACGTATCATCTTATATGGCTGAGGCTGCGTTCGTTTATATCAATGCCACCTAGCTAGGGGTCAAACCTATACCACCATGTCGATTGATATCCGTGTCAAAGGAACATATGACTCATATTTCCCTGACAGTTTTCTGGTTTGTTTGTGCATACAATTTGTCTATTTTGTCTATATGTTTAATCTGGGAATTTGAGCCATCAACATTACTGCTTATAGGTTACTGATGACTCTATATATTAAATAATATATATGGAATTATAACATTTTCATAGTGAATTTAGCGCCATTTTTTCCAGTTTAAAACACTTTCCAGTACAATAAACAATCGTTTTCTGCCCTAACGTTCATCTTTGGTATCTATAGAACATATTCTGCATATATATATATCGCTTGTAACATCCCGATTTACACCATGTTGACACGATAACGTTTGATGGCTGGCTGAATAATATCTATGTAATCGAAAAACATACCGTCCTCTTAGATATGGAAGGGTGTATCTGCCACTTTACAAAGTAGCAGATACACCCTTTCATATCTAAGGGGACGATACATTCACATAATATTATTTGGATGGTATATTTTGTGATCGAAATTCATCATTGTACAATAACATAAACAAAAGTATTATTTTGATAATAAAATAAAAGTATATCATAGATAAAACTAATATTTTTGTCCGTGCTGTGAAATATTTATTTTACCAGAAAAACTGATGATCTTGCAGACTGATTGATTTGTGTATGTGAAGCTCTTCAAAGTAATTGTACTTGATAAACAATATTTGAAGGCAGATCAATGTTTTTTATATTTGTAACATTAACATTTAAACCGGCGTGATGGAGGGTAGCGTTAAGCTCCAGAACCCAGGCTTGACGGCAGCGTTAACCTCCAGATGTGTGTGAAGAAGCACAGGTAATTCTTCTCCACAAACATAGCACCGCTGCCTTTCACGCTAGAGCTCGGGGTTCGGTTCCCGCTCTCGGCGGTTTGAAAGAAACAAAAATGTCCCCCCCCCCATCCACGTGTAAAACTCAGTATTTTGGGGAGCCTCCGTGACCGAGAGGTAGCGTGCTCGGCCTCAGACCGCCAGGGATCGAGTTTCGAATCCTGTGTCTGGAGGACAGTGTCATCTCATTCACCTCACCATCCTCAGGAGGTTCTCTTGGCCCAGTTTAGCTTATATGTGCACAAAGGTGGTCTAAAGCCCGATTCATTTTATTTCTCCACAAACAACTTCAGGAAACCAACTGTCTCCTCAACTAGTCTCCTCCCATGTATGTCACAAGTTTTGGAAAACAATTCTTGTAGATATTATGTATGATGTTTCGACTCTACTACACATCAATTATTTAAAAAATCTCATTTCACAAGCATTAGATAAAAGTAATGAAATACGAACAGTTTTCTTGATTTTAGTGAAACATTCGAGTTTGGCACTCTGATCGCATTTATAAATTAAAAACAAAATGGGAATGTCTGGATTACGTCTAAAGTTAATTAAATCTTATCTATCTAATCGGAGACAATGCGTTTTATTGAATAACGGATTATCCACGTGGAAAAGTATACCTTCTGGTGTTCCACAAGGATCGGTTCTGGGCCCATTATTTTTTGGTTCATAGTAATGACCTTTGTGAAGACATAAAAAGTCATTTATTTGTGCGTGAATAGTCCTCCTTCTTTAAGAAGATGTTTAATTGTTTTATTACATCATCTAATATCTTAAAAAATGGCTAATCTGTATATAAAACCCATACATTCCAAAGCAATGTTTTTCTCTCGAAAAACGCAAAAAAGTACCCTTGAAAACGTGAATTAACGCAAGCATCTAGGGTTATAACTGTCAAGTGACTTGTCGTGGTCTCTCCATATCAAAACTATATTCAACAAATCTAAACAGAGACTAGCTTTTCTTAACTACTATAAATTAAAACTAAATCAATATACCCTGAACCAATGTTATATGTCATATTTTAGACCACTTTTATAATACGCAGATATAGTTTTCGACAGGTGTACAGACGACAAGTCATAGCTATTAATTAAAGGTGCTAAACTTATTGGATAAGCAGTTTTTCAAAAATTAAACAATAAGCGCACCATGCAAAAATTAAAAAAATATTCATAAATTAGTACATACCAAAAGTCCTGTATACACACCCTGTAGAGACTTCAGTTGTATTCGTTCTCACTGTACCTGAATGCCGTTTTAGGCTCTAATTATTCCATTTGTAATCAGAGGTGGCAATATTTGACTGTATAATCCAGTTGTACACACTCTATAATTGTGTGATAGGCTGTACAAATAGCATTTCGCAAATGGCAAGGACACAGTGCTGCCTCAACGTTGGGCCAGTATCATCGACGCTGTCACAACGTTGGAACAGCGTTGGCCAAGTTCTCGCATCGCTCCGCGTATACCGTCATTTGGTTTGATGTTCCCAGGCCAGACAGTGCCGTCTGATTGCCGGCACTTTGCGATTAGCTTTGATGTCTAAGCTGGGGGTGTCGCACGAGAGGCACGTGTGTCCTCCTGGAGTGGGGTTCCAAATAGGTAGACACAGGCTCATATCTGGCGGTTACATGTCATTGGTCCGACACACCATTGGTTCCGACACACCATTGGTCCGACACAGCACTGGTCCGACACACCATTGGTTCGACACACCATTGGTCCGACACACCATTGGTCCGACAATCCATGGTAGGCCTATAAACTGAAGTTGGGTCAAAAACTTGTGTTGAGTTACAAGAAACCTTACAAGGAAACTTGTGTTGAGTTACTAGAAAATTTGAGTAGAGATACAAGAAATTTGAATTGAGTGACAAGAAAACTTGAGTTGAGTAACAAGAAAATTGAGTTGAGTAACACAAAATTTGGGTTGAGTAGCAAGACAACTTGAGTTGAGTAACCTAAAGTGGAAAAGCGGACGCACAAAAGCGTGTAGGTCTATAAATTATAAAATATAGTATGCCAATTTGGGAAAATTGACGATTAAAATGGTTATTAGTCTAGTAGACTATTATGGTATCTTTTCAAATGTAGATACAAATATTATTGGTAAACATGCCATAGGATTTTTTAAATTCAATTTTAACACTAATAGGCCTACATGTGATTTTAGAGTTGTTTACAGCTGTGTCAAAACGCATGCTTTATGTTACGACATAGGCTATAACACAATACATATATAGATAGATAGATAGATAGATAGATAGATAGATAGATAGATAGATAGATAGATAGATAGATAGATAGATAGATAGATAGATAGATAGATGGATGGATGGATGGATGGATGGATGGATGGATGGATGGATGGACGGATGGACGGACGGACGGACGGACGGACGGACGGACGGACGGACGGACGGACGGACGGACGGACGGACGGACAGACAGACAGATAGGCAGAGAGACAGAGAGACAGAGAGACAGAGAGACAGACAGATAGACAGACAGACAGACAGACAGAAAGACAGACAGACAGACAGACAGACAGACAGACAGACAGACAGACAGACAGACAGACAGACAGACAGACAGACAGACAGACAGACAGACAGACAGACAGACAGACAGACAGACAGACAGACAGACAGACAGACAGACAGACAGACAGACAGACAGACAGACAGACAGACAGACAGACAGACAGACAGACAGACAGATAGATAGATAGATAGATAGATAGATAGATAGATAGATAGATAGATAGATAGATATTTTATTTGACGACAGGAAGTCTATGCAGACTTATGCGTCATAAAAAAAACAGTATAAAACATATGTACATGTTAATATACAACAGAATTAGTTCCATAAAAAACACATGAAAATTAATATATGCATGATATGTAACCTTAAAACCAAATTATATTACATACTGAAACAAGTACAGGGTAGTTAAAATATTCATCATAACAAATTAAAATACAATGGAACAGCACTAAAAAAATGGTATGTCTTTTTCCCGCACCAAAACCAGAGATAAAATAGATACTGCATATAGCAAAAAAACCCTCTGGAAAGCGTAGAAACCTAATGAGAGAAGGCGGAAAAAAAACATTTAATAAAAAAAAATATTGAACCTATTTTTGGAAAAGTTAATGAGGGCGACGCAATAAAAAACATATTGGACATATTTCTGTAAAAGTTAATGAGGGCGACGAAATAAAAAAAAACTTTTGACCTATTTAAAAAAAAGTTAATGAGGGCGACGAAAACAAACAAGCAAAAAACAACATAGCTGGAAAAATATTTTTTATCTACCGAAATGAAATTGTTTTTTTCGGAATGTTTTTTTTATCTCCCGAATTTTTTTTGGAAATCGGCAACAATCTAATGCGCGCGCTGGGCAGAGAAAAATACATGTTTTTTTTTGCTAAATCTAATGCGCGCGCTCAACAGAGAAAAAAACCATAGTGGCCTAAGAGTTATATAATGTACGAGAGTATGTTTAAAAAGAAAATTACATGAGCCATTATTTTATTTAACATGTTCAAAATTAAAAAAAAGTATTGTCTGTCCGTCGCACAGCCGAGGCATGTACGCTAGATTTGAAGATGTTACCGGTTATAGCAGAAATATGAACCTGGGTGACAGTCGCAGCCTCCCCGGTAATAGACTCCACTAAACCGGCCTGGTCAATTATTCTCACATGAAGGTCTAGTAATAAGAGAAAGTAAATGAATATATACATATAAATTTAGAAAGTACAAACTATCGCATAGAACCAGGTGACGTGTGATTGTTCCACATAGTAATGACGACTGGAAAGCACCACATATATAACAAAAAGTATAACATGAAAGTTATGAGACGCCCTTGAACCTGGCCAAGTTAATGAGTTCAGGAGTTGTCAAACTACTATTTTCTCAAAACCCGCATAAGTATATTTTGCGAGGGCGTTGATAATTGTATGGTTTTCGCTGCGTATGATAGATGTAAATTGTTCAGTTTCGGATAGAGTGTTGAAGTTTGTGATATATTTTTCGGTCAATTTAACTCGAGTACTGTCAACGTAACATTCGTTAGACTATATCTCGACAAAACCCCGTTTTTTAAAATAACTGAGAACCTTAAAAAATAAACAAATTGATATAATATTCGCTCCCGTCCAGTACAACGAGTTTAATCCTGGGATTTAATGTTGTCTTAAATCATTTGTATTAGAGAAAATGCTTCCAAGTTGCGACACATTTAAGAGAGGACATGCCATATTAATAAATGTGCTAGAAATGTGTTGAGATCTTGTTTTTATTTGTAATTTATATCAGGGGCGTTCCAGATGATACGTGAGGGGGGGGGGGGCTATGAGTTTTTTCTGGAAAAAAAAATTGTTCGGTAAATCTCAGGAAAAATCATTTGTTTGGTTATGGAAGGAAAACAAGTTTGCTCCGGGGGTGGTAAAACTCATAGCCCCCTCCCCCCCCACACGTATCATCTGGACCGCCCTTTACAGATCGGTAAATCGATATCCAACGGAAGATTTGATGAGTATTTCAAGCAAGATAAAGTAGATTAATTGATAAGTAGTTGTAATTTAGTTATGTTATTCAATGTAACAAGTATGTTGAGTGATTGTTACACATTCTCTCAATTTAAATTGAATTTTAAATATAAAGTAGGCCTATACTGATCAAACTAATATAGAGAAAGGTTCTATATCTATACCGGTATATATATATGGAACCTTTCTCTATTGTACTATTCAACAAAGAACCTTTTAAGGCATTTTGTTCACCAATGTCATTTTTAACAATGACATTTTTACCGTAGTCTACATTATCTTAATAGATATATGGAGGTCCAGAGAAATACATTACAAATTTAATTTAATCTCAAATATGTAGACATACATTATGTCACTTGGTTGAGTCATGGTAAATTGTGTTGGGCACTTGACATTCATTCAATTAGCAAAATAAATAAAAATGGTTCCAGAATCTCCCGCCATTTGAATAATGTTTATAAAAAAAGTTCAAGGTCATCCTTGTTAGATTAGATGTGACTACGCTCCGTAACGCATACCTTAACCCCCCTCCCCCTCTATGCGTTACTTAATTGTTGAACGGCCCCTAAGGTTTGTCCTGTGTATATATAGCAAAACTACTAATACCAGTTGTGCTACTAGAGCAGCAAGTAACCATACATTTATCCCAATGAAGAACACTACCACATATTTTTCAAACTCCTTCTTTCCAGATTGTGTGAGACTTTGGAATTCACCGAAAAAGCATAATAAGATCCATACAAAATTCTGAAATATTTAAACTTGAATGATCTGAAATATACCAACTACCTTTCAAACCCCAGCACATATTATGATAGGTAAACGTCACAATCAACTCACTCATACCCAGATTGGACTTAGTTTGTCCTCACTCAACTTTTTCATAGCTTTGTCTATTTTCACAGTTTACGCAACAACGCGACCTCTTTTTTTTCAAAACTGGAAACTATTTTATCTGACCGACAGCAATCTACTACTCGACTTTTACTATTTGGCTCTGAACTTTTAGACAACTATTATAACAGAAGATTTTTCAATATGTGCATGAATATATTATAGAAAATACTAGACGATTTAAAAATGTGTGCTGACATATGTATATTATATTTTCATTGTGTAAATAACGATCGATTTGTGTTTTTTCATTTCACTATAATCATGTATGGTGTATACCGGAGATCCTTTGCATCAGCATAATTATTTGCTACTTGGAAATCCCAATAAATATGTTTATGCCAACCTCCATGCATGGCTCCGGTGTGATGAACGGCCGCGTTAACCTTCAGAGCTCCGGCGTGATGGACAGCTGCTGCAGCATTAACTCTTTAACCGCCAAATTAATCAATTTGAATTTTCACACACTTGTCTCGCTGACGCGATCCACAACTTCAAGTGAGTGAAAATTATTCAGATTTGACAAAATGGAGGTCAACTCTTTTCAAATCTTGCTGGTTGATGTCACATTTTATCTTTAACATATTTAGAATGTGGTACTTAATGAGCTAATAAAAAATGACACCCCGAATATATGCGGCACCGG
Source organism: Flabesymbios commensalis (assembly GCA_964017125.1). Classification (NCBI taxonomy): domain Eukaryota; kingdom Metazoa; phylum Annelida; class Polychaeta; order Terebellida; family Flabelligeridae; genus Flabesymbios; species Flabesymbios commensalis. The sequence continues at coordinate 51,170,009 of OZ024905.1, forward strand.
CGGTTAAAGGGTTAAGCACCAGGGATCCGGCCTGATGGACGGCAGCGTTAACCTCTTCACCAGGGCATGCATTATTTCTTTTTTTTCCATTTATTTAATACGATACAACGAAAGTGCGAAACAACGAAAGTACGAAACAACGGAAGTACGAAACAGCGAAAATGCGAAACACCGGGACTCGAAACAACGAGACTGTGAAACAACAAAAGAGTGATGCGAAAGTTAGAAAGGGCAATGAGAAACAACGATACTTCGAAACAACAAGACTATGAAAGGGCGATGCGAAACGACGAGCTTACGAAACAACGAAACGGCAAAACAACGAAAGGGCGATGCAAAACTACGAAAGGACGATGCGAAACGGCGAAAGTACAAAAGTACAAAACAACGAAAGTGCGAAAATACGAAGGGCGATACGAAAGAGCGATATTTCAAACACCGAAACAGCGGAAGTGCGGGATGACCCTATCCGGACACCCTTATAAATTAGCCATGGCTCTTATACATCATAATAATCATAATAATTATTGTTTTGTGTTACAGCCACAGAAATCTACGTACACGTTCTGTATAAGTAAACTTGAGCTGGATAGTGTACCACTGCAATTTGAGTGTAGCCTTATATATGTCCGGTATAATTATGTTTCAGCGCTCTTAAGAAATAAGACCTTGATATACCAAAGGACTATAGTATCGTGATTTTATATAATTATACTCTCGTGTAGACAGATAATCGGAAGACGAGACAAGATGAAAGTTAATTTCGTGTGAATTGGTAACGTTTTAATTACACACTGTGATAAAAAGGGAAAATCATACTAATATCTTATTCTATCATGTCTCAATGAAATGGGCAAATTAAACAGATGCCTTATTGTATGCCTGACCTCAATATAATTATACATGTACATCACACCTGTAGTCCCACAGTTTAGACACTTTTATTTATGTTTTTGAGTGAGAACGGTCTGATGGTGTTTCTATAGTAGAAACATAACAGGAATTCATCAAACCAAGTCTTACAAAAAAAACCTCATTTTTCTCAGAACTCAATTCAGCATTAAACATGGTTACCGTTGAAAAATGTAAACGTATTTTCCCGAAATCACAAAAAGAAAATAAACAATTAATATAGCAAAATACTTTTTTGTTGATCACAAATCCAAGGAATCAGAATACTCAATAATCAGACATTAACCTGACAATATGTACTAACATTTCGATACATTTGCCAAATAATCGCAAGACAAAAGAGAAAGTAGTTTAAAATATTTTGGTTTCATCGCAAATTTCGTACAAAGATAACGATAAATCCACTATTCCTTATCGTATTCATGTAATTAATACATCAAAGTCATCTCGTATTAAGCCTCCATTATAATAATAACAAGTCATTGTCATGTACATACGATTGAAATCAGTGAATATAATATGACCCGTTGATGAAAGACCAACTTTGTTCTTCCACACGCTGTATGCATGACAGGTGTGACATTTTACAACATGACACGTGACATTTTTCATGAGTTTTCCCCAATGAATCACCAGGCTTCTTGGGTGCATACTTCTGTTGAAACAGAAAAAAACTGAGCGTCATAGAATGACAATGAAGGTATACAGACTGTTGTGAATGGCTTAGAGACTCGTATGAGCCCCTTTATCTTAGAAGGTGACACAAATGTGTATTGCCTTTTTACAGGGAAATGGGTTTCAGACGACATCCAACAAGAATTGCTTCACTGTAAAGAGAAGGGTCAGGCATGGTGTAATGAATTCACAAACAGCTGCTTTGCGGATCGTAAAAACAAAAAAAAATGCAGCAACAGCTGTAATGACAAATGTAGGCTTAAATACTGACCTAAAGGTGATCGAGTTGAAGGTTACCAGGAGTTTGTTTGGTCGCTTGCTTTACTTGAGTACTGCATGTTGATTTTGAAAAACGTTTTTCGCTTGTTCTCTCACATCTGTCCCTTTGTCACTAGCGCACATAGATAGACACATAAAGCAGAGCACAGCTACTCCACAAAAATTAAGTCATGGTGGAAAGCACTCTACCCCGCTGATGTAAGAACAATTATTGTTGATGGCATGTTCCTGCTGCACACAATTCAATAACATAATTAAAAGTGCCTGAGCTCTGGGACTACTCTGTCGACCTGGTAATGACAACCTCATTCACCATATACGTTGCTTCGCAGCTGTAGTGTTACAGCATTGGTTACAGACTATAATATTTATGTATGCCGGTTTATATAGCCAAATGATTTTATGGTTCCTCCGATTAAGGTATACAAATGTGAAATGTACCTAAATCATAAATTAACTGTTTAATAATATGCAAATATACTCAAATTATTTAAAAATATGAATGTCACTAAGGACTATCAAAATGGTTATTTATTTGATAATAAACATATTAAAATAGAAAAGTAAATGTTGTTACTCTTTTGAGGTTGAAGACAAGGGTGAAATCGCTGCCTTGTCCGCGACTCTTCTCGAGCTCTCTGCGGCTTTTGACACCATCGCTCACACCACACTAACTGACAAGCTGGCGACGGGTGTTGTGTTTCTGGTGTGGCTCAGAATTGACTGTTGAGGAGTAGCTGTTGCAAAATTTGTTTTTTGACTTTATTCTAGGCAGCCTGCTACAAACTGCTAATTTCTCAGCAAAAGTGATTATCACGAAGTTGACAGTTTGACAGACAGAGTAACAAATTGAGGCAGCATATAAAAGCAACGGACGCTGTAACCTATAGGGAGGAGAAAAAATCGTAATTGTAAGCTAACATTGTGAAGTACCGTCGCAGTTATATATTAATTATTTAGCTCAAATATTAGGTGATTCTGATAAATGAAATAGGAATTAACAGCTTCTTCATTCACATTATCGTCATAAGCTAAGTGAACACAATAAACGAGTCTCTACGTCGGAAATAGCTACACGTTATTTGACAATACATCCACAAATTGGATTGGGCTTATCATGTTGATCTGAACAGCGATATAAAAGGATTCCTGAGAGAAAATGTTATTACTCAACGTGAATCAATCTAGAGAGAGCGTCTTCAGCTCGGGAAGAGTGGATTATGACGAGCCTCCAGTCGTGACGGCATTACTTGTATGTCTATAAATAGCCATACCCGTTCTTCATGCACAAAAATAAACACAACGACTCATCATCTCTTTTTTGCAGCCGTTCAGTCCAACCAAGCATGAGACAATATTATTCGAATGATTCACGACCAACGTCCCAGGCGTATTGGACTAGCATTACGTCAGAAACATCCTGTATTGGCTGATAAAATAATACAGCGCATGTGCGCAGTTATTGACGTAAATATTATTTTGTCAGTGCTATTCCGGACTTAATATCATGGTCATAAATAATGTGTAACTGTCCAGTTGTTTTCAAGATGGATATAATCGTGACATTGATCTGTTCCCGTCATCCATTGTTTACCGACACGGCCGCGAATCTATAAGGACACATTCAGACATGGCAGGTATTAAAATTAATGAGAGATGCTATCAGTTCCGGTTTGACTTGTACATCTAACCTCCATTCAATTAGTCAATTTATCAGCCAATCTGTTGTTTGACCAAACCCTGCATCGGCTTTGATATTTTTTCTCTTGATGGATTATAAATCATCAGGTGTCCTATAAAACATTTCTGGTGGATATCAAGTGAATATCCTTGGGCGTTCTGAGGAAAATGACAAAATTCAAAATTATTTCTTAACCTTTTGGTTTAGAATAACGAGTGAAATCACTTTTTTCAGGTCATTCTGTTGGGAGGAATCCATTTTTGGGGGATAACTTTGTATTTTGTATGTGATAACAAGGTTAAAAAAAATTTATTGACATTCAATGTAATTTCGAAAAAAACAAAAATATATATACGAAATCATGTTTTCATAATTAATTTTTATTTGGATACACAGCCCTGAATAGTGTTCCACATTATTGTTATAGAGACAAGAGTATTAACCCTTTAACCGCCGGTGCCGCATATTTTCGGATTTTCATTTTTTATTAGCACATTACGTACCACCTTTTAAACACGTTAAAGATAAAATTTGACATCAATCAGAAATATTTGAAAGCAGTTGACCCCCATTTTGTCAAATCTGAATAATTTTCACTCACTTGAAGTTGTGGATCGCGTCAGCGAGACACAACTTCAAGTGGGTGAAAATTCAGATTGAATCATTTGGCGGTTAAAGGGTTAAACTCTAGCCTGCCAGAAGACAAGCCCAACAGGACAAAAGGAAGACGATGGCGTTGTTTCCAGCGAAGTTAGTGGTGGATGGAGTGGTGGTACAGGACGAGATGCCTGACTGGCATCAAATCATGAGCGCAGATACTGATCCTGTTCGCTTTCCGGATATGGATACTCACTAGGGTTCGTTAGGAGAGACTGATAGCCTCCGTTGTTAGTCACAAGAACTACGGCGCAGGTGACCGGGATAGCAGAGACGTGAAATTATGTGTGTGGAATATACCAAGACTTACATCGAGAATTAATCATAAATTGAAAAATAATTACTTCAAAGATTCATGCGAAAATTATGACATTATTATTTTTACTGAGACGTGGTCAAGCACGTTAAGCGACATGACATTAGATGGGTTTGAACATATTGCATTACATAGACTGAGAAAACGGGGTGCGAAACGTTCATCTAGTGGCGTAGCCTTATATTATAAACAACATTTTTCAGATTTAGTTTCATTTGAGCTAAGTCATGATGACTGTATATTGTGGATTAAAATTTCGTTCAGTAAATTAGGTGATGATAAAGACGTGCTTCTTTGTGGTTGTTATAACGTACATTCCGGATCAAGTAGATATGCTGAGTCGCCTGATATAATGGAAATATTATCCAATGATTTGAGAGACTTTAACAATGTTTATGGTGACACATGTGACACTGTCATAACTGGAGACTTCAACGCCCGAACAGGAACCTTGCCGGACTATATTGTTAATGACACCGTGGATTACTTCCCGCTTCCTGATGATTACCAAGTAGACGACATAGGTGAGACCAAAAGGTCATCCAAAGACAATAAACATCCAAATGCACAAGGTAACGCTTTGCTCCAATTTTGTAAAATGCATGGTCATAGAATTGTTAATGGTAGGACTGGTAGTGATAAGGGTGTTGGTGAATTCACTTGTATTAATATACAAGGCAAAAGTGTGGTTGACTACGTTATATGACTAAAAGTATTGTATAGTACAATTAAACAACTCGATGTAGAGTTGCCGACAGTGTTTATCGAGATTTATTATCTGGTGGCCATCTGAATGATCAGTTTCAAGATATTTTTAATGATTTGTCTTCTAGTAGTCTCTGCAATTCTCAAGCTACAGACGACTTAGCAAAACGCTTCACTGAAGTGATCTATAATGTAGCGGAACCATTGTTTTCGAAACCTATATCTGATGTACGTGAACGTAAACATATCAAACCAGCTTGGATTAATCAAGAATGTGAAAATTTACGTGATTATTTCCTTCAAAAGTTAAATGTATTTAGATTGAATCACACTGAAGAAAATTGGAAAAATATGGTTAAAGCACGTAATATTTATAATAGCAAAGCCAGGTTATGTAGAATTGATCAGAGTCGTCAACACATGAATAAATTATTAATTGCGAGAGCAAAGGACGCTAAAGAGTGCACACGATTTCTTAGATCATTTTAAAGAATTGGCTAACCTGTCTTTAAATAATCAAGACGATGTCATTGATAGCGAAGCTCACAATTTAGATAACAATCATATACCAGATACTGTTGTTGACGAATTAAATTATTAATGAGTTATATGTACATAGTGGTGAAACTTTGGTAATACATATTACTACATTATTCCATATAATATGCTCTACTGGTAAATTTCCAGAAATCTGGAGAGAAGGATCAATTATTCCAATACACAAGAAAAATGACGTAAATGCTGTTAATAATTATCATGATTATAGAGGAGGTAATCTTCTTGGTACTTAAGAAAGCTTTTTACCGCCCTTCTCAATAATAGATTACAATTTTGGGCAGAGTCACATTCTGTGTATGTGGAGGCTCAGGGGAGTTTCAGGAAAGGACGCTCTACAACAGACAGTATTTTCATTTTGCACTCGATAATAAATAGCTTAATAAGCCAGAACAAAAAATTGTATTGTGCATTTTTAGATTTGCGAAACTGTGTGGATCGCAATAGTCTATGTGTAAAACTTGTAATAGTCCGGGCTGTTAGGGTCAAAATAGAGCAAGTGTGTGCACTTTTGGAAGAAATTACCACTTTTTGCCCAGATGATTAGTAACATGTAGTCTTTCAATCCTGATATAGCGCAGTCAATTCGGACACGATTAACACCTAATTAACATCTAATTAGTATTCATAATTAGCAAAATATGGAGAAAAGCTGGAGAAAATAATATCTAAAGAATCGGTAGATCGATTTCAATGATCTTGAGTTGTTTTATTTATTTAGTATATTGTCTACGCGATAAAAATATTTCTGAGATGATTAGTGGTCAAGGTCATGTGATACGGCGAGATCAAGGTCAGATGTGAGCAAAGTTGAAAAATTCTGAACAAAAAGGTAAATATTAAGTGTTTCAAAGTACATATAATTATTTCATATTAAAACCATACGATAGACCAATCCAATAGGTTTATTTTGATGGCATATTGTAATCTGTATTTTCCAAACCGGGATCATTATGATTCTACTCATGGGTCTGTACCACACATGCCTCATGCATGGATCGTCATTACGGAACACCTGGGGAATAATGCAATCAATTTCAATTATTTTCTTTTGAAACATTTATAATGATGTTCCATATATCTTATTTACTATTTCATATCACATACAGGTCACTGTTAAACAAACTTCAAGGTCAAAATCCAAGTGAAATTAGAAATAGATTTGAGACCAGATGATTTTCTTTCGTCGTGCTACCGTCTGAAACACAAACATAGTCAATTTTAATTATATGACTGAGTTAATGACAATGCGAAAGTGAAATTTAGTCTAAGGGGACCACCATACAATTACCTGGGGGCTGGAGTTTTTGAACTGGACAAATTATTAATTTCACATCCTGTATACAATATTTTATCTATTTTACATACTGCCTGAAACAAAATATTTATTTTACTTTTCCAAAATGTATTAAATACTCGTAAAGATAAGTGCACACTCATATTAATAATATGAACACACAACTCAAACTGAACACTGGCCTGAAAAAGTCAAAACTGATTTTAAATTGGTAGGTTTTGCTTTGTCAGTCTCACTTTGACTAACTGTGAGAGCTCCTCTCACATGGGCTTATCGAGATGTAAATCTCTGGGATCCACAACATGCATAACAAAACGAAAATACACCGAGATGTCAGGTCAGCAAGAGAGAATTTCCACTGGTGAATGGAGCACACACCTGATTTCACACTACAGCCACACCGCCTGGACTGCTTGAGAAAATGTCTTCAGCCTGATTCACTTTCTACACAGCCCTACGAGCTGAATAGGACCAGGGACAGAGCACATTCATAATTAGCCTTTTTGGGCAGTTTTCTTGTTCTATGGGCGCTGCACACTTCGATGGCAAAAAGCCAAATACTCTCCCGATAAGCATTGTTTTGCATTCTTGAATGATGTCGGTGTCATCAATGGACACTGAGCCTTGGCTACAGGGGGATGTGGTGTGGTGAAATAAGCTGACCATTTTTAATATGATGACTTTTTACATATCCTGACAAGAAGGGAGTGTTGTCATATCCCATATAATAACATATCCTAACACATGTATGTAGGCCATGCAATGTAGCGGAAAGGATTAGAGCTATGAAAGCAAATATTTGACTAAATTATGATTTAATTACTCACATAACGGTATGTGTTCCAGTTTTTATGAGCATTGTCTTTTTTATGGGCGTTACGCTTTTCCCCACACCCATCGCTTAAGTGTTGTAGCTTTGGCACTTCTCTCTTCATAATTATCTCTAACAACACCGTCACGCTTATTGAACGAGAGTTGTCGCTCAACATAAGGAGAATGACAGTAATCGGTACATATTCATTGAAATTATATATTTTGTATTTTGGTGTTGCGTGAACCATTGCAGCCCAATCAATCAACATAGCATTGATTCGTTGAGGAATGTCTTGAGATGATCACATGCACCATCATCCAAACTGGCAACCAAGATAGATTTCTGTTCACCTAACATTATCTAATGTCAGTCTTGAAAAGGTTTTATGTATCTTGGCATTGCGTTCATGAACCTGACAAACAATGTACATCTTGAATAGCAGCTCTAACTCGTTGGGGCACTGCTTGGCAGGGAACCTTTATCACGCCTTCTGGGTATTGGAGTAGCTATTAAACACGTCAAAGAGTATTTCAACAGTGGCTGTGTAGTTTCTTTGGGTGGTTGGATTAACATCAGAGCGCTTGAACATGTTAATGTTTGGATATTTTCTTTCAAATGCATCAGCAATACAGACCCTTTTTCTTCACTATGCAATATCAGTATGCACAGTCAGGACAGATACTTCATCAATTAATACAAAATTATCCTTCATACTTATTTTGTTCGCGTATATCAGTTATTATTAGCTAAATGTTGAGATTTAAAACATAAATAAATTTCTTCGAGGTCTGGATCAGAGATCAATAGTATGCACCACTGAGCATAATGACAATAGTTATCAAGAATGAAACACAAAGATTCAATTTAAACGCTTTGCAAATTTGAGTAGCATTTCTAGTTTTAGCGTTGTTTCCTAGAGACTGCATTAGCTGTCATATTTATTTTCCAGTGGTGTAGATTATGAAAAATATTTACTAACGGTAAAGGTCCGAGTAGGATAATGTTACTTGCTCGAATAGCTGAGCAATATTTTGAATCATAGATTGCATCGTTAGATTGGCGAGCTCACCACGTGGGCTATTTTAACATTCCTGTAGGCCTATGCCCTATCCTGGATTAAATTAATTGGTATTAAATTCAATAATTTCATGTCATCACCAAATCACCAGGTTCCAAATATATTTCGAATATTACCTTGACTTTGACCTTGAAGTTATTGATTAACCTTGACCTTTTTGCGACATATAGTAGTGCATACCATTCTGTTCAACATTCAAATGCACAGTGTATTAAAAGAAAATAATTAAAATCATAACGCTGATCCATTTATGAGACATGTGCGAAAAAGACAACATATGGTTGGACCACTTGTCCAAACAATTACGACACCGGTTATCAGATAAATACTGCATTAAACCCTCAAATGAAAGGTCGTATTATATATCAAATATATTATATTATTATATTATATATCAAATAATTTTAGATAGTTTGGAACATTTTAAACGCGCTGTTTAATGTCTGAAATGATCAAATTGCCCTTGATTTTGACTTTGACCTCGACACATCACGTGACCTTGACAATGAATGATCACAAAAATATTTTTGTTGTATCAATTATCCATCAAACATATAACAGAACTTGAAATCGATTAAATCGACCCATCGCTTTTTAAGATATTATTTTCTCCGTATTTGTTCTAGATTTTGCTAATTATGAGTACTAATTACATGTTAATTAGGTGTTTATTTCGTCCGAATTGACTGCGCTATATCAGGTTCGCGAGAGTACATGTTACTGATCATCTGGACAAAAATTGTTAATTTCTTCCAAAAGTGCACAGAGAAACCCCTAACAGCCTGGACTATAAGTATTGGATTGAGTGGAAACATGTACAATATTATACATAATATGTATGAATCTGTAAAATATAGCGTTAAAAATCATAAAACAGTTCCAGCTGTATTTAGCAGCCATATTGGCGTACGTCAAGGCGATCCATTATCGCTTTTTCTATTTTGTATGTTTATTAACGATTCAGAAGAGAATATGCGTGTAAAAAGTTGTTCAGGTTTAACAATTAGCGATCTAAAATTATGGTTAATGTTATATGCCGACGATACCGTTATTTTATCGGAAACATCCGTCGGGTTACAAGAAAGTCCGGATGTAATGTACGATTACTGTGAGCAATGGAAATTATATCTGAATGTAGATAAATCTAAAATAGTGCTTTTCAGTAAAGGCGGTCAGCTTGGTAGAGATGGCCATTGGTTTTATGGAGACTCGTATATTGATGTTTTGAATTCATTTAATTATAGTGATGTGGCATAGCAACATTATATTTACTTGCCGGACAAAAGTGCCAATTTTTTTACACAGACGCAGGGACATGTATGGATTAAAAAAATCCATGCTCAAAAAATTATTTCTATTTTTACAGAAGTTATGACGTAATGGATTTGATGGGTTTTTTTCTTTTTTTTCAAGCCAAGAACTCCTTTTCTAGGTGTTTTATCATAATATAGTATGCCCCTAACATTAATAATGTGCGCTCAGTTGGGGATAGCAGTGTGTTGATCATACAATGTGGTAATTCTGATTTGAGTGAGGCCACAATTGAAACTGTTCTCCTTTGTTAGTGAGTCTGTTTGCATATTGACGTTCGCAAATGAATAACGATTTGCATTTTAACTATATTCATTAAGTATACATATTTGTTTTAAATCACATGCCATCATTGACATGCTAGATGTATACAACTGAGCAAGAGCTCGGGCCTGCATGTGCATTAAACTCCTCAAGGATTTCAGAAATTTTATTTATTATTTAACTACTGACCTAACTTGGACCCAATTAGGGCACTCTGTCCACAATTCAAAATAAATGCTTCTCCTTCCTCAATACCTATCCGATCTCAATTCTGTTTGGTTTGTTTGAAAGAGCTCGGGCCTGTGCATTAAACTTCCTCATGGATGTAAAAAATTGTAATTAATAATTAAAGTATGACCTAATTAAGACCCAATTAGGACACCCTGTCCACGATTCACAATATATATTTATCCCCCCGCACTTCGTATACGTTTTCATTTTTTTTTTTGATTATTTGAAAGAGCTCGTGCCTGTGCATAGAACTGCCTCATGGATTGCAATTTTTTCTAATTTTTAATCAACTTACTCTAATTAAGGATGAGCTTCTGTGTCATTGACACCGTGGTTTAAAGGCGGGGTAATTCTTGTTGTCAAAGGTGGGATATTGTATTTGAATAGTCACGTAATTAGGATGGCGTAGATGGATCACACAATTGTGCCAAAATATCAAACTATAGAGATATAGACATCAAAAACCTCTAAAAAATCATTTGACAGACTAATGATAATTAGGTCGTACTTCATGCTGCTGGTACCTGCATACTGACGGTACGGGCACAATGCTTTGAACCAATGCTGGGTTAATGTTTGACCACCTTCTGTGACGCTGGCCCACATTCAGTGTTGCGCCAAACATGACACGGTAACACAATACTGGGCTAATGTTGGCTCAGCGTATTCAATAAAGAGACTTGGACTAAAAGGTTTTTAAAATTGTCTAGGAATGGTCTACATGGATTCACTGACCGACAAACCAGTTCAAATGGACATTCATCTGAAATTGACTAATATAATTTACACAATTTCGTATATTTTCAATACTTCAAAATAGATTTTTGGGGTAATCAAGGACATTTGCCAATTAACTCAAAATAATACAGTGGTAATGCACACCGATAAAACTTTACAACCGACAGTTTACCATCCCAGAGAACACCTATACGACATCAAATAGGTTTTAGGTATGTACATCCTGATGTAAACAGGATCGAACAATAACTGAATAATGCACTGTTTGAGTATGATTCCAACACTGTTTTTCTAGTCACCAGAAAATGCTACATGCTATCTGATAACAATATATGCGGTTCTAGGCCAGACAGTTTTGTACAATTTCCCTGTCCATTTTCCGATGACTAAATGTGTGCGTGTCGCTCCTCATGACAAACGAAGTTGCCATCCGACAAAATTTGGATGGCATCATGCACAAGTGGGCTAACCCACATTTTGACGATTTTGAGATAAAATCGCGCTGCAACATGAAGTACAGGATAACACGAATAAATACAAATAACACAAATAGGTAACAAAATCAGTGACCAAAATTTTATGGTCTAACCCTGAATGTGAAACTCGTATATTGATCAAGTTGTTGCTATCAATAACATATATTTTCATGTTTTTTTAAAATGTGATTTAGCCTACTTGTGCATGATGCCATCCAAATTACACCGTCTGCACTGCTTTGTTGCGGAAAGTGGTAATCGTTGAAGCCTTACGTGATAGCGTGTAAACGTGTTTTTATCAGTTCAGTCAGCAGCTGCTTCACTACCTCTCATCTAATACGTTTTATGTTTTTAAGTGTATATATAGAGATATATTCTCATATTATTTTATCCAGCAGATATGTAGCAATGTATATATGTATATTATACAAAACTTTTAAAAGGGCAATTTTTCAATGCATGGGAAATGTGTGTTGTGCTATGTGACTGGGCCGAATTAAATGACTCAGTGGTAAAGTGATATGAGTACCAAATATTTTTTCAGAATGTTGTTTTAATGTTGGTCCATCGTCTACGACGCTGGCTAAACATGAAATCATCATGGGGTCAACCTCTCATGCTTGCTGTTGGGTGACTATCTGTAAAATAAAGACTTCCTGAAAAAAAAACATTGTCAATATTGAAAAATGCAATTAGGTTGTGCCATTTTTTTAAAAGAAAAAAGCTAAAATATTTGTTTTTAACTATTGTATACATATACATCTTTGTGTGGACAAACTGCTGCAAACAACAGAGCGATTGTCACGACGATGGTAGTTTGACAGCTATATAGAACAACAAAGGCATCCGAATACAATAGAGATGGACACATGTGACCAAATAAATTGTCAAGTTCGTGTGGGGAGATTATACATTGTGAAGTATCCTCAGCTATAGATTAATTAATTGTACATTGTGAAGTATCCTCAGCTATAGATTATTTAAAAAAAAATCACCAGAAACACTATAATATTGATAATATTCTGATGACCCGACAGGGTGCGTTTGTACGTTTTTAGGGCATCTTATATTATTATGTTGACACAATTACTCAGCGATTCAGATGAATTGAATAAAAAATACTAGAGTCTTCATTTACATTATCATCATCAGTCAAATAATATATTAACGGGTTTCTATTTATCGAAAGGACCTTACAGCCCATTTGTCAATAATTCTTCAAATTGTGTTTGGATTGGCACGTTTTTTTGAATAGCGATAAAAGGATTTCTGAAAGAAAATGTTATTACTCTATGACTGAACGAGAATCAATCTAGAAAGATGTTTTCAGCTGGGACAGAGTGCATTATCATGATTATAACGAGCCTCCAGTCGTGTTGGCATCAGCTGATTACATACATGTGTATAAAGATCCGTAACGCATTCTTCTACTTTGCAGCCTTACAGACCAACCAACCATCACATTCGAGCGATACAGGGCCAATTGACATCACAAGCGTGACATTGTTGTTCAATAAAGAGACTAACTCATTCCAGTCGGAGCCCGAGATATCTCGTGCAAGCTACTTCGACGGTACAGGACAGAGCCCGAGATATCTCGTGTTATGTGACGTCATAAAAAGTTCATTTTTTAAAAACATGTATGTACTGAGAGTGCTGTCTTGAATGAGGTAATGGACTAAAAGGGTTACATATTTTTTTAATTGTCCAGGAATCGTCTACATGGATTCACTGATCAACAAACCAGTTCAAATGGACATCCAGCTGAGATTGACTAATGTGCACAATAATATTTCGTATATTTTCTATATTTCAAAATAATTTTTTGGGGTAATCAAGAACATTAATTTTGCTAATTAACGCAAAATAATACAGTGGTAATGCACACCGAAAGAACGTTACAATCGTCAGTTTCTCATCCCCAGATAACACCTCTACAACATCAAATAGGTTTTAGGTATGTACATGCTGGTGTAAACGGGATCGACCAATAACTGAATAAGGCACTGTTTGAGATGTGATTCCAGCACTGTTTTTCTAGTGGGCGTCACTAACAAAATGCTACATGCTACAGGATAACTTTTCTGTTCGAGGCCGAACAGTTTTGTACAATTTCCCTGGCCATTTCCCGATGACTAAATGTGTGCGTGTCGCTTATCATGACAAACGAAGTTGCCATCGACAAATTACACCGTCTGCACTGCTTCGCTGCGGAAAGTGGTAATCGCTGCAGCATCACGTGATAGCGTGTAAACGTGTTTTTATCAGTTTAGTCAGCAGATGCTTCACTACCTCTCATTTAATACGTTTTATGTTTTTTAAGTGTATCTATAGAGATATACTCTCATATTATTTTATCCAGCAGATATGTAGCAATGTATATATATATATATTATACAAAACTTTTTAAATTTTAATTTTTCAACGCATGGGAAATGTGTGTTGTGCTATGTGACTGAGCCGAGTTGAATGACTCAGTGGTAAAGTGATATGAGTACTAATTTTATTTTTCAGATTGTTGTTTCAATGTTGGTCTGTAAAATAGAGACTATCTGAAAAAAAACATTGTCAATATTGAAAGAATGCAATTAAGTTGAACCATTTTTTTTAAGGAAAGAAGCTAAAATACTTGTTTTTAACTATTGTGTACATAATTATACATCTTTGTGTGGACAAACTGCTGCAAACAACAGAGCGATTGTCACGACGATGGCAGTTTCACAGCTATATAGAACAACAAAGGCATCCGAATACAATAGAAATGGGCACATGTGACCAAAAAAATTGTCATGTACGTGTGGGGAGATTGTACATTTTGAAGTATCTTCAGCTATAGTTTAATTAATTGTACATTGTGAAGTATCCTCAGCTATAGATTAATTAAAAAAAAAATCACCAGAAACACGATAATATCACGATAATATCCTAATGACACGACAGGGTGCGTTTGTACGTTTTTAGGCCATCTTATATTATGATGTTGACACAATTACTCATTTCAGATAAATTGAATAAAAAATACCAGCATCTTCATTTACATTATCCTCTGAAGTGATATGAGTACTAAATGTATTTTTCAGATTGTTGTTTCAATGTTGGTCTGTAAAATAGAGACTATCTGAAAAAAACATTGTCAATATTAAAAAAAGAATGCAATTAAGTTGAACCATTTTTTTAAAGGAAAGAAGCTAAAATATTTGTTTTTAACTATTGTATACATATACATCTTTGTGTGGACAAACTGCTGCAAACAACAGAGCGATTGTCACTACGATGGCAGTTTGACAGCTATATAGAAAAACAAATTACAAAATGCACAAAATCACCAGAAACACGATAATATCACGATAATATCCTAATGACACGACAGGGTGCGTTAGGCCATCTTATATTATAATGTTGACACAATTACTCAGAGATTCAGATAAATTGAATAAAAAATACTAGCGTCTTCATTTACATTATCCTCATCAGTCAAATAATATAATAACGGGTTTATATTTATCGAAAGGACCTTACAGCCCATTTGTCAATAATTCCTCAAATTGCGTTTGGATTGGCACGTTTTTTTGAATAGCGATAAAAGGATTTCCGAAAGAAAATGTTATTAGTCTATGACTGAACGAGAATCAATCTAGAAAGACGTTTTTCAGCTGGGACAGAGTGCATTATGACGAACCTCCAGTCGTGTTGGCATCAGCTGATTACATACATTCGAGCGATACAGGGCCAATTGACATCACAAGCGTGACTTTGGTGTCTAATAAAGAGACTAATGGACTAAAAGGGTTACATATTTTTTTAATTGTCCAGGAATCGTCTACATGGATTCACTGATCAACAAACCAGTCCAAATGGACATCCAGCTGAGATTGACTAATGTACACAATAATATTTCGTATATTTTCTATATTTCAAAATAGATTTTTGTGGTAATCAAGAACATTTGCTAATTAACTCAAAATAATACAGTGGTAATGCACACCGATAAAACTTTACAATCGTCAGTTTCTCATCCACAGATAACACCCCTACAACTCCAAATAGGTTTTAGGTATGTACATGCTGGTGTAAACGGGATCAAACAATAACTGAATAAGACACTGTTTGAGATGTGATTCAACACTGTTTTTCTAGTGGGCGTCACTAACAAAATGCTACATGCTACAAGATAACGTTTCTGTTCTAGGCCAAACAGTTTTGTACAATTTCCCTGTCCATTTTCTGATGACTAAATGTGTGCGTGTCGATCCCCATGACAAACGAAGTTGCCATCCGACAAATTACATCGTCTGCACTGCTTTGTTGCGGAAAGTGGTAATCGTTGCAGCATCACTGCTGCTTCACCACCTCTCATCTAATACGTTTTATGTTTTTCAAGTGTATCTATGGAGATATATTCTCACATTATTTTATCCGGCAGATATGTACCTATGCATATATATATTATACATAACCTTTTTAATTTTAATTTTGCAATGTATGGGAAATGTGCGTTGTGGTTTTGTGACTGGGCCGAATGGAATGGTTACAGCTCTATGTTCAGAAGGTCCTATGTTTAGAAGGTTATATGTTCAGAATGTCCTTTGTTCAGAAGGTCCTATGTTCAGAAGGTTCTATGTTCAGAAGGTTCTATATTCAGAAGGTTCTATGTTCAGAAGGTTCTGTGTTCAGAAATATTTGTTCAGAAGGTCCTATGTTTAGAAAGCACGGGTGACTATTTGTCAGTTCTAATTGGGCACACGACGTTGAATCAACGTTGAATCAAATATCGCAGAAACGTTGTATACCCAGTGGGTTTTCAAGCTTAAAATTAGTGACGTTTGATCAAATTTGATAGCCTCATTAAATTGTAGATATGACAGTTATAATTAAATTCCATAGGAGGTACGTTGTACCATACGAAATACCATATAAAAACGAGTGATATAGATGTAGACATCAATTATTTTATCTTATGTGGTCTATGGGATTATTCTCTGTTGAATGTAAAGTCTCAGTGGTATGTGGTGGTAGATAAATATGCATATATCACAACCTTTACAACTAAATATACCAGGTGGTAATAATGCACGCTGGTAATTAGAAAAATATTATTTAATCAATTTATTTTAGATGAGTGATATACAGATGATGATGTGAGGGTAGAATGATAGGGCATGGTGGGTTATTGAGAGTATTTTCATTGAAAAATATCGTATATATCGCCCTCTATAAACTCATTAGCTTCGTCTCATAATTTCATTACATGTCAAAGGGTCTAACTTCTTCTAACTACCTTGTAAAACTAGACCTACCTTGTAAAACTGAGGAATCCGCGAAATTCATTCACCCTGATTAATGAATTTAATGTGAATCTGACTATAGAGAATTTACCCCCAAACGGTCGTACACTTGGGTTTTGCTATGCAATGTAATGCTGAAACACCTTGGCTTTTCACACAGCTGCGATATCCTCGGGTCGGATAGTCCCCAGAGTAACAATAAGAGCCTAACAGAGGGTAACTCCATCCTAGCCGCGGTGGCTGGAATAGGTGTTAGCCACAGAATCCATACAAAATCGTGGTCATATTCTAAGAAAATAGTTTTTTTTTAATCAGTAACATTTTAGCTACGATGTCGCAGGCTCTGCTCATTTCCCTTACAGTCATTAAAAAGTTGTGAACATTTTTCAGACCTTGGGATCGACATCGCTCTCGGGTAAAACGAATCAATCCAGGGCTAACTCCATCCATCCCACGCTATACATTAGGACAGAACTAACCAGCAGAGCATGTTTTTCGTTAATTTGTTAATTACTCCGTCATTATTATCAACAGATTTTCATGAAATTTTGTAAACGTAAAATTATATGCCTTAATTCAAAAGTTGGACGATTTGACATGTATTATGTATTAAATTGAAATTATGACGTCCCTATATCAACCCATTACGCTAATTATGGAATTCCATTACGATCATGTCGAATGGTCTAAGTAAATTTTTACCGGTGTTAGGATTTGATTTAAAGATGAACTGTGCAAAATCTCAAAGAAATCGGTTCAGAATCGTTGAGGAATCAACGCAAAACATGCTCTACAGATTTACCAAAATAATTGTTGCCCATGACACCCCCCCCCCCCTGAAATAAAATAAAATGAAAAAAAAGAAAAAAAAAAGAAAAGTGTCAATGGCGCCGTATATAGCTCATCTTTGTAACTGCAGGTGTTTTTGGTTTGAACTTTCTAGATGTCTAGGCTATAGTCCCGGATTTAGGTGGGTTTGAATTCAGAATCAGATATAATGTAGATCTGGTAATATTCGCGGGGTTTTAATTTTCACGAATTTCTCAAAGAGAAGAAATTCGCGAATTACAGAATTTTGCCAAAATTATTATTATAATAGCACTAATAAAGTGAAATGTCCCAAAATAAAAAATTCGCGAAAATTTGAACACGCGGAAATTACCAGATCTAAGGGAGTGCCATATTCCTGAATTGCGGGGACAATCCTTCTGTGATCACTCCTGGTTTGTGGCTGTTCACTATGTTGATTGAAGTCCCAATAGCGATTTTGCAAATTATGGACGGACAGATGACTGACAACGCGCCATGACAAAAGCTCATCTGACCTTTGACCGAATGAGCTAAAATGAGAGCCTGTGATTTGTTATCACCTGAAACTAAAAGATGTAAGTTTTTTCTACGTAAAACAAGGGATTTTCTGAATATAGGACCTTCTGAATATATCTGAATATAGGACCTTCTTAACATAGAACCTTCTGAATATAGGACCTTTTGAACAATTTTTTTCTGAACATAGGACCTTCTGAACATAGGACCTTCTGAATATAGGACATTCTGAACATAGAACCTTCTGAACATGGGACCTTCTGAATATAGAACCTTGTGAACATAGAACCTTTTGAGCAAATATTTTCTGAACATAGAACCTTCTGAACATAGGGCAGTCACCGAATGGATGAAGTGATACGAGCACGAAATGTATTTCTTTTGCTCAGGCCCTATGTCATTTTATGACAAAATCATCATTTTTATTTTGGCTCTTTGATATGATCTTAAGTTCTCAAAATGTCCATAGACTAGAATTGGCTAAGTGTTTTAAATTTTGAGCCGTGCATTTACCAGTTAAAAGAGAAATAAGAATGAGATTTAATGTTATTCCTGTGCTTTTTACTTTGGACATCGATGCATCTAATTAGATCTCATTCGTATTTCTCTTTCAACTGGTAAATGCACAACCCAACCTGGAAAAAACGTACGCAATGCTTGGACAGTCTATGGACATTGAAAACTTATCAACACTCATCAAGGGGCCAATATAAAATGGTGATATTCGGCCTGATTGTGTCGCTTTAATATACCTAAATATATAAAGCATTCACAAAAAAAATCGAGACTGATCAACAATTATTTGTAATTTAGACATTTATTAAAATTACAAAATGCACAATATATTCCAGGTTATACACAATATTTTTTTATTATCCTGAATCACCCCTACAACATTGAGCAATGTTAAGTGAACTAACCACCGGTATGTCCAAATATGCCCGCCGCTTTCCTTTGTAGAGGGATCAATACGAAGATTACCAGAAAATGGTTATCTGATTGTTTACGGTGGTTGTGTTGACATGACGGTACGGAAAATGCACCTCTGCAAATCTAAGCGTCCATTCTGTTGATGTGGTCTGCCCACATTGGCCATTATGCGAGGCGACAAGTGGACATGGTCATTTCGCCGTGAAGACAAATTGATAATTATTCTTGGACACGACACTTGACATGGCAATTGTCAGGAATGAGCGCCACATGTGTGCAGCGCACGCATTTTCTGCAACCGCCTACACCCAGTAGTGGGCCCCTGTGAACATGGCGAGACCTCTAGTCCAGCGCGATCATGTAAATTGACACCCACAAATTTTGCTGACAATGATGCGATCACTGCTCCTTATCGGACTGGTGAAACAGCGGGGATACATAATGTAGGCCTATTCACATATAGATGGCCACAGATCAAATTATCCCTTTGTCACTTTGTCTTTTTACGAGACCACCCTCTAATACCATGACCAATAAAATCATCCTTGGGGGATGCCTCTAGAGAAATGGTAGAAAATTATTGCGAATAAAAGTCCAGATGTTCGCTACATGTACAGTATTCAGAGTGGAGCGGATAGCCATAATGGTTTTATGTTGTTCCAGCAGTTCAGGAAAAAAACACTGTTGGTCCTATAGATGTTGTTTTATAATTGGTCCACCATCTGCGACGTTGGCCTAGCATTACACCAGCATATGGTGGAGTTTATTTGTTCGGTTGAATGAATGGACCTTACAATAAGATTTAGTTCATACCCTGGTGGTAGCCACTGCCTATGTATTTATAGAATGCAGGTCAAAACATGTCACTTCCGCTTCTCCTAATGGTGGCTTTAATCATGTCGTGCCCAGAGTCTCCTCTGTGTTGTAGGTTATGTATCAGCTTCTTTGAGACAATCTCAGCCGGACACAACCCAGCAGACACAAGACGTTGAATCAATGTTGGTTTAATATTGGTTCAACATTAACGTAGACGGTGGACCAATGTTAAATCAACATTGGTTCATCGTCTTGTGTCTGCTGGAAAGCGTCATGTGTATATGCAGTTTAGCACATGCTACAATATGTTAGTTATGTTTATTTGCTATCTGTTCCTCCAATAGTTTAAGAAAATAGCCCAACGTTGCATCAACAACTAGACAATGTGCGTTTTTTATTCCAATATTTGATTGTGAATGTATATGAAACTCTTTAAGGGACATTAATTTTCAAGAAAATAAATTGCATCCAGAAGTGTTTATCTATATACTATAATAGAATAAGGGTTTTTAGGCTTCGTCCGTGGTTAAGCGAACCCCCTGACCAAATCACTATTTCCCGACACCCACTATATACCCCACGGAAACTTTGCCATCCTGGGATGGTTGTAACGTATATTACAATCTCTTAGGATGTGTTTTTGCGCCGTACGCTGGCTTTTATTCAATGTTCATCACAATTTTCAGCTGATGTTCGTGTCCATTAAAAATCAGTGCGACACTAGCCCGGAAATTGTGATAAAATACCTTGAAGAGCAGAAAACTGACTTACCCACTTTCGGTGCACCCATCTTGGATAGTCTAACGCCGGCGTTAGCTAATCCAGTTTAACCCCAGTGAATTGTAAGAGAGAAATGAAATGAAATGAATCGGGCTTTAGGCCACCTTTGTGCACATATAGGCTAAACTGGGCCAGGAGAACCTCCTGAGGATGGTGAGATGATTGAGATGACACTGTTCTCCATACAAATTGTAAGAGAGACCTACTTAGGGATGTTGCAAAGTTGAAAAAAATTAGAGGTGGGTGGGTGGGTCCATGGCCATTTTAGATAGAAAACAGAAAATTGGAAAACCAATAAAATCCACATAAATCGGGTCGAAGATTGGTTTTTAAAAAAATGGATAGGAGGTGGGTGGGTGACGTGAGCTCTATCCAATTTTTTTTGGCTGTCTGGAATTTTCTTTTTGCAAGGCCCCTTACCTAACTTTGCCCGTGTGGGTCAGCTAGTTATTTAGATAATGAAATGCGCACCGAATTATTTGGTCAGCACCAAATAATTATTTAATTTAAATAAATAAATAAATAAATAAATAAATAAATAAATAAATAAATAAATAAATGAATGAATGAATGAATGAATGAATGAATGAATAAATGAATGAATGAATGAATGAATGAATGGATGAATGAATGAATGAATGAATGAATGAATGAATGAATGAATGAACAAATAAATAAATAAATAAATCCTACATCCCCAAGTCTCCATGATTCACATAACCCTCTTCACTCTACACTCATAAGTCTCCATGAATCGCATAACCCTTTTCACCCCACATCTGTAAGTCTCAGTGAATCATCTAACCCTTCTCATCCTACATCCCAAAGTCTCCATGAATCACATAACACTTTTCATTCTACATCCCCAAGTCTCAGTGAATCACCTAGCCCTTTTCACCCCACATCCCTAAGTCTCCATGAATCCTATAACCCTTTTCACCCTGCATCCGTAAGTCTTTGTGAATCACATAACTTTTTTCACCCCACATCCCCAAGTATCCATGAATCACCTAACCCTTTCCACCCTACATCCCTAAGTCCCCATGAATCATATAACCCTTTTCATCCTGCATCCGTAAGTCTTTGTGAATCACATAACTTTTTTCACCCTACATCCCCAAGTATCTATGAATCACATAACCCTGTATTCGACATACTGATGTACACAATTTTACTTACAATTGCATATTTGTACGATTATTGTATATATTTGTGTATACAAAGCCTAATAAATAAAAATAAAAAGATTGAAACAAAATTATTATGATTTGTGAGGGAATTAAAACATCAAATTCATGTGCAAACAAAACGAAACGAACAATAAACATAGTGAAATAGAGATAAAGAATAAAAAAGGGTTAAGCTGACATTAAACTGATCATGATTTTAACTTGATCGTAAATGCCGATAACTACTAAACTCTTAAAAAATATGTTGTACGTTGATAACTAACGGGTATACCCCCGCCCGGGTATACCCCCTTTTCACCCCAGATCCCTAAGTCTCCATGAATCCTAAAACCCTTTTCACCCTGCATCCGTAAGTCTTTGTGAATCACCTAACTCTTTTCACCCCACATCCCCAAGTATCCATGAATCACCTAACCCTTTTGACCCTACATCCCTAAGTCTCCATATATCATATAACCCTTTTCATCCTGCATCCGTAAGTCTTTGTGAATCACATAACTTTTTTCACCCTACATCCCCAAGTCTCTATGAATCACATAACCCTGTATTCGACATACTGATGTACACAATTTTACTTACAATTGCATATTTGTACGATTATTGTATATATTTGTGTATACAAAGCCTAATAAATAAAAATAAAAAGATTGAAACAAAATTATTATGATTTGTGAGGGAATTAAAACATCAGATTCATGTGCAAACAAAACGAAACGAACAATAAACATAGTGAAATAGAGATAAAGAATAAGAAAGGGTTAAGCTGACATTAAACTGATCATGATTTTAACTTGATCGTAAATGCCGATAACTACTAAACTCTTAAAGAATATGTTGTACGTTGATAACTAACGGGTATACCCCCGCCCGCAGAGGCCGGACCAGTTAATGATTGCTTCAACAGGGCCGTGTGAGATTTGTATAATCTTGGGATCGCCACCACGAAAGTGTTTGTGTTGGCCAGTGCACATAGGAGCATACATTGTAAACAGCCAACCATGGACGGTTATATTATGCTTCAGATTTATCTTGCTTAGTGTACTTCGGCAATCTGATTTGCCTGACAGCTCGTGTTTTCGTTGGTAATATGAAGACCGGCGTTCTAGTCAACCTGTCTCTGTTCTCTGAAACGGCAAGCAATATACCAATTTAGCCTATCAGGATCGGTGGCGCGACACAAAACATAACACCTGAATCTATTTTGGGATAGGTAAACCGAAGATACTAACAAAATGTGAAGCATTGCTGAGTTGCCACTGTCTATGCTGACCAAATGAAATGAAATGAAATGAATGGGGTTTCAGGCCACCTTTGTGCACATATATGCTAAAGGATATGCTGAGGATGATGAGACGAATGAGATGATACTGCCGGCCGTCTGCTGTCGAGTACGTTACCCCACGGAGGCTCCCCACAATATTCAATCTTTACGATTGAGCGGGGGGGGGGGAACATTTAGTTTCTTCGAAACTTGAAGGCCAGAGTTAAGTGGAGTTCAAACCCGCGAGCACCTACTTTACAAGCAGGCAGTTTTAACCACTGCACCAGGGTCCACTGGTGCCCATCTATGCTGACCAGCTAAATTTGAAATGCCAGCAATGTATCTGCTTGCCATAACGCAACATGTTAGTTGGGAATGGCTGAGTAAAGAAATGGAGAATACAAATAAGCAAGACTGATGAGAAGAAACAGACATAATTTAGGAAATGTTGGAAGGGAAAAACAGAAGTGAAAGAATGTGGGCCTATAGGTATACGCTTAATTTATTGGACAAAAGCTCCTCGTGAAGAGTCAGCTTTTAAGGAGGCTATACCTTTGGAAAACGTATATATAAGCATTATCCCTGTCGCATAATGAGATTTCAACCATTAATACCAGTACCAATTACACTTTCCCATCTTCTAACAAAAGAGGAAAATGTGTCCGACTGGAAGTGTGGCTTCTCCTCTCAAATATTATAAAAGCAAAATAAATAATTAAACTAACCATTCTATGAATTATGAACACCACTCTACATTATCCCTGAAAAACCACTATTGTTATGTATGCTCTGATTGTCCAAAAAAATGATTGCAAAAGTGGTTCAAGTTACGTGGACATCGGATATTGAAATTTCGTTGATAATATGACGTTAAATCAATTTGCAAAGCAAATATATTCTCTAACGTTGCTTCCACGTGAGCTTGTGACTTGTCTACAAAAATATACTGATCTACATCATGATAGATTTATATAGATTGTATTGACATTAATAAAAGTATTTACAGACTTATTTTCCATAGCGTTATTATGTACATGTATATACAATAATTTTGCATTTGGTAAAATAACACGAGAATATACATGTTATCACCTACATAGTTAAACTCTCAAGCGGCATTTTCATTATAAAACACCCGGTATTTTAAAAATGCAAGTGATGACTACTGAAAATTAAATTAAATGGCATTACCATGATAAAAAGAAAGATGTTTCCCGCATAGTAGTTCTGGAAAGCGTAGAAACGTGAAAATACATACAAATGCATAATTATCTTACATTAGCCAACAATAGCTATTTATAAATGTGTGGTCGTTCCCGATAAAAATGTACGAGATAACAACAATAGGCATTTTTATTAAAGATAATTATGGTATGTTTATTACTTCTTTTTAATCGTATATAGATCTATTCGGGGATGATAGTCAATGACAACAAAATGAATGAATGAATGAATGAATGAATGAATGAATGAATGAATGAATGAATGAATGAATGAATAAATGAATGAATGAATGGATGAATGAATGAATGAATGAATGAATGATCGATCGATGGATTTATCGATCAATCAATCAATCAATCAATCAATCAATCAATCAATCAATCAATCAATCAATCAATCAATCAATCAATCAATCAATCAATCAATTAAGCAATCAATCAATCAATCAATCAATCAATTAGTCAACCAATTAATCAGTCAATCGATAGCTTGATAAATAAATCAATTAATCAAAAAACCAAGCAATCAATTAATCCGTCAGTCAGTCAGTCAGTCAGTCAGTCAGTCAGTCAGTCAGTCAGTCAGTCAGTCAGTCAGTCAGTCAGTCGGTCGGTCGGTCGGTCGGTCGGTCGGTCGGTCGGTCGGTCGGTCGGTCGGTCGGTCGGTCGGTCGGTCGGTCGGTCGGTCGGTCGGTCGGTCGGTCGGTCGGTCGGTCGGTCGGTCGGTCGGTCGGTCGGTCAGTCAGTCAGTCAGTCAGTCAGTCAGTCAGTCAGTCAGTCAGTCAGTCAGTCAGTCAGTCAGTCAGTCAGTCAGTCAGTCAGTCAGTCAGTCAGTCAGTCAGTCAGTCAGTCAGTCAGTCAGTCAGTCAGTCAGTCAGTCAGTCAGTCAGTCAGTCAGTCAGTCAGTCAGTCAGTCAGTCAGGCAGTCAGGCAGGCAGGCAGTCAGGCAGGCAGGCAGTCAGTCAGTCAGTCAGTCAGTCAGTCAGTCAGTCAGTCAGTCAGTCAGTCAGTCAGTCAGTCAGTCAGTCAGAGAAAACGTAACTGATCTATGCTGGAATACAGAAATCTAAGAACGAGCTCCTAGCTCTTTTATGACATGTCAACAGCTATACCTCACGGTCTCCACCCATGAAACACACAAAGCGGGTCGAGGAAGTAAGGGGCGATTGTATTTCGTATATTTACAATTCAATTGGACAAATGTATTTTCCTATTTTCCAGCTCCTAACCCAGAGATAAGACAACTACAAAACTAGACATGAATTGTGATTTTTCAAGTAACAATAATATTTGGGCTAGGTTTTATGAGTTTTTGTGGTGAACATTTTGAATTTTTGGTTGGGTTATTTTTATTATGAAGATTGATTGGCATTTCGCGTTTGAGTTTTTTGGCAGCCATTCTGAACTGTAATTTTAGACTTCGGACTTCAGGCGCAAAATTTTATTAGTCCCCGCTGAGCTTTTGCAGTTTTAAATAGATATATATTTGTTTGTCAAATGGAATCGCATTCAGGGTGCACAGTACACACATTGACTTGTCTCTCTGTTGATTTAATGTTGTATCACTATCCGCGACGCCAGCCCAACATTAAAACAACATTGATTCAACGGTTTGCGTTTAAAAAGAATTGCAACTGTTATTTTATTTGTAGCGTTTGAAAGGTTTCAACTATCTATACCAAATACACAATATTGGTTTAGAATTGAAACATCGGATAAATGTATTTTTATTATCAAATCTGGAGACTAAAGGGTGGAGTAGGGCTGGACATAGGGACACCCTGTTCACCCTCCTGGCAATGAATGGAGAATCACCCGACATGTCCACTATTGAACCAATATTGGACCCAATTATAGGCCTACTGCAGTGCAAGCCAAAAGGCAGTATCTGCTTAAAGGCAAAAGATGCTAACTGTCAAAACGTGTTTTGAGAAAACAGGATGTTAGTGAACGTGTTTAGTTTTCTGAAAATTCACCTGGGTTATATATGTTTTGTCACTATAACAGGAGATCCTGTAGTTTAGTCAACAGGGAAAATGAATAATATACTTTAGAACACAGTTTTTTCTGAAAATATTAACTTTAATTGAATTTACTTGTTACAACTGTTGTCAGCACTTGAATCTAAATTCGTTGAATAACAATGCAAAAAGTTAAATTTTGTTATACCCTATCAACACTAAGATAATATAATATTTCCCTAATATGTTCAACATTGCAAAAATCCAACTGTATTTGTCATCTTACACTGTAACAAGAAACACCCATTTCTACTGATAAGTTTTAGTTACAGAAACATACTACTCCAGTTAACTGCTTTCACCATGGCTAATAGAAACATACTACTCTAGTTAATTGCTTTCACTATGGCTTATAACCTTTCAAATTAGTAGTGAGAAGAGTCGTCAAATCAACTGAACTTTTTTATCCGTTGCTTCTTTTGAAGGAAACACCATAGCGTTGAGCAAATAAAACTGCTAGCTCTGTTTGTCTGGTATTAACCTGCAGCTGAAAGAAGCCAACTGTGGTGGCATATTATTTCAGCTTTCTTCAAATTCAATTGTAAGTATGTGGTGTAACATAACAAATGATTCGAAAGAAATGAACAAAACTCCTACCATAGAATGCCGTTTTTTGGTTATAAATTGAGCTCATTATTGTATAACGTTTTCAAATGTTGTAGCATATGTCCCATAGAACAGAACTAACAAGAAAAATAAAAATAGACTGAATCAAGTTAGCACCTTCCACTTCCAAGCCGACGAACAATGCATGTCCCCAGTCCTATATTTTTTTATTATTCAATGTCAGCAATAACTTGGTTGTCAATATATATAGACATTGTGATTTTGTTAAAAAAATATATAGTCATGTGGGCTATTTTCGAGTTTGCCATACAGCAATTCCCCAATATTTCAAATTTGCCTTATGTTATTGCTCTAGTATGTTGTAAGTGACTTCACGCGATTCGTTGACCCCGGAATACATAGGTGTATACACTAGAATTGTGATTCTATGTCAATTAGAACTCGATATATTGGTTAAGTTATAGCAACTTAGGATATCAGTATTGCGTATTTCTAGACGATAACTGCACAATATACAATATCATGAGAGACAAAGATATCCATTATAACCATACCTGTCTTCTTTACTATGACATCTTCACATGTCAACAAATTTTGTTTTTAATATAAACATTCGGATTTTGTCATAAAATGATTTTCACCGGTCGCCATACAGGAATGACCAGATATTTTTTGACCAATCGATTCAGCACCCTGAAAAAGTCCCTACTGGACATTTTGATCATCCAAATAGGGCAACTGGTGCAAAACATACTGTTTGTTGAGTAACTTAGGGGACCTAAAAGTGAACACAGGACCCCCCTCAGCCATTGGATTAGTACCTATTTGGCGTATTTTAGACGAAGAAAAAACTCAATTACTGTAGATTCGTACATCCGAATGTCCATGGCGCTGCGCGCCTCGTACATTCGGATCTACAAATCTATCGAATTTCGTTCTTTCTCCTTGACTTAAATGCGTGAGACGCAGCCAATCCACATAAAACAATAGCAGCGACTACCGCGAGCCTGAACACGGGATGGGCTAACAACGCCTCTAATGACGCAATAGAAATATGCCGGGGCGATGTAATAGACTGTTACAATGTAAACGAGGTCGATCTGTTCCGAACAGTCACTGTATCAGCGACTGCCGCCGTCTTGAATCCGACCCAGACCGACAAAACTTCACGTATAAAATGTAATTATTACAAATGGTGTTTATACATGCTACATATTTGATGTAGCTAGGTCTATATCAGATTGTATTCAGCTCGCTTAGAACAACAATAACATTACTAAATACTATATACACTACAGTAACACTATAGTATCGTGTCTAATGACAAAGACGACAAAACGCCCACTGGCATATGTGCCCTCGAAAAATACATTTTTGAATTGTAAAAAATAACACAGAATTAGAGGTCTATGAAAAACCCTAGTGCAGAAGTGCATGATACAAACAAAATAATATATAGTACATCTGAGGATATGAGTTGTAACAAAAAATATACTTCAGCCAAAATAAATGATTTTAACGCTCGTGTATAACATGTAAAACTGACATCAAAACTATCTTTGCTTGAAAATTGATTTTAATAAAAACACCACAGCACCTGATTGCCTTTTGTGCGGCAGACGTTCTACTTTTATGTGTGTGCAGCTTATTTTGCAGGCGGGTCACATGACTATGAGTATCTACCTTCCAAATATAATAATTATTAAACAATTTGCGTAGACAACCACAAATATATTTGACCATAAATAATCAAACCTTCTGTTTTCATAACTGGTAAATGTATCTTAATTTTTAATCTAAAAAATAGGTTTAGTGTGAGTGCTGTCGGGTAAGGATTTTCTTATTCCAACCACTCGTTTTTGTAATACAATGACAATAAATATACATCACTACCTCCTCTCCACACTTCTAAGCAATAAGTTAGGTAAGGGTAAATAAAACTGTGGTACAAGGTTACTAATGTCGACAAATTTATATATTTTTTTGCTTTATTTAAAATCCCTGTATCTTTGGTAATATTTTTTTTGTCATTTTCAAAGATTTAATATGGTTTGCCCATGACAGTTTTTCACCAGTTAAAAGTAACACGTGCTACCATTTGCCCATCAATCTTAATATCTGTATCGTTAATAGTACGATCTCGAGATAAACTAAAAATAGTATAATCAGTTTTTTTTTGACATTTAATGACAGTTTGTTTACATTTAACCATTCAACATTTTTTGACAATTCATTATTCATAATAGCTATTAATTGCATCACATATTTACCAATAGTAAAAACATTTGGGTCATCTGCGAATAAAAGTGTAGAAAGTAGTTGTGATACATTAGATATGTCGTTGACGTAAATTAAAAATAACAAAGGACATTATATTGAACCTTGTAGTATACCACAAAAAACATTAGAAGAACAATGTCCATTAAATAATACCTACTTTTGTTTATATTTTAATAGATATGTCATCCGATTAGGAGCGGAACCTCTAATACCATATTTAAATATTGTGATAAGTCAAATGTAATGGTCAACAGTATCGAACGATATACTCAAGTCTAAAAACACCCTAGTATAATTGTTCCTTCATCTATTGCCTTGAGTATTTTGTCCACTAACACAATGAAAGCCATATTAGTACCATGTTTTTTTACGAAATCCAAATTGAGTTTGAAGAAAGAGTACAAAAGGGAAAAATTATTTAAAAAATGTAACATAACATAACAAATACTAACCATAATATTATAGTAGAAGTGCTAAGGCGATGTAGTGTTCAGATTGTGATAAAAACACTAAATTTCACACACGGGTACATTTTGACGGCCTGAATCAGATAAGAGGAGCACCCCAATCGATTTTGACTTTTAAATATCCTAACTTGCATATTTTACAAATGGCCGCGACATCAAGCTAAATCGGGTTTGCTTACACTAAATCTCTTTATATATGAATCTTGATTTTTCCTCTGCATTTTGTGATTTAATTTGCCTTTATGTTTCTATAAATGTGCCTCAGTATCTTTGAATATATTTCTGATGCTTATTTATAAATAATAATAATAATATATTAAAATATTTCATAAAATTATCATTTTTATTAGAGCAGTTTATTTAACTGCACACACTACTTAAATATAGATAAAAACATATTTAATTAATAAAATATCCTTCAATTCGGATTCGAAATTAAAAATGGCCGCCAATATTATTATATTCACAGATTTAATGTAAGCTATAATCTTCAGCTTATTAGACTGCATACATTACCTAATTAGAAGCTAAATATCATGTTATTAATCAAAGATCCGCGATATTTTCGTTATGCTTATGTGAAGCGTTCTACATTCTCTGACCAACACATAAAGGTACATTTTGTAAATTACGATGTCTGCACAAAAAGCTCGTGAACTGTGTGAAGGATTACATTTCAATAATACAATGAGAGTTATTAAGAAACTTTAACTATATGATTAACACAAATGTATTAAGAAAAAACTAGGTTGGTACTTTTTTACTTGAAATTGTTGGTGTAAAATAACATTTTTTACCATCATCAGTTTTGTTAGTCAACATTAAAACAATTACGTAGGGCCATTACATAGTACATAGTGTGGGTCTAGCACAAATATTCTAATTTTAAGGGCATTATATTATATTATACCTTCTTGTCCAGCTGAGATGCGGATTACGGGGAAAATGAACATTCTACGTTTGAAACTAAACATACTTATTATTAATCCATTTTAATTTCCAGTTATATCAGGGAGAGCCAATTCATTATAAACGTACATAAATATACTTGAAGCTTTTACAACTGTAATACTTTTTAATCAACCAGATAGGGACAGCTCAAGCTTGATTTAGAATACATACAGATATATAACATATCATATAGGAGATAACACACCTCAATGTGTATATCACAAGCTCGTAGCAGGCATTTCTTCGTGAACATAACATACCTTCATGCACTCGTACATAGGTTGACAGGGAAAGCAAGCAGAAAATCCTTATGCATGCACACATGTATATATTTTTTCTATTATGCTAAGACATCCCATAGATATGCAGTGTCTCCATGTACATATCAGTATCGCATAAGAGACTATGGAGGCTGGTGAAAGAATCGAGAAGGCAGAAGGCGTGAACAGATACGCGTCAATGACTTTTAAAAATGTCACAAGAGGAAAAATAATTACCTATGTTGTGTGATTGACTGTGTGCTGATAGTGTTGGAAATACAGATCCTATAAAAAAAAATACTTTTACAACACCATCAATAGGGTGTTTTATGCACCAGTCCATGTGAAAATGTAAACACATTGCAGTAATGTCGCTATGAAGGCGCTCGTGAATCATGCTTCACATCTCTAGCATATATTCAGGACAATCAGGTCCTAATTAGGTGATAAGGTAATCAATAATTCAAATTGCCCAAATGCGTGAAGAAGTTTAATGCACAGGCCCAAGCTCTTTCAAACAAACCAAACATAATTAAAATCAGATAAGAATTGAGGGAGGAGATGTATTTCTTGTGAATAGAGTGTCCTAATTAGTTCTTAATTAGGTCATAAGTTGATTAATAATTAAAATGTCTGAAATCCATGAGAAAGTTTAATGCACAGGCCCGAGCTCTTTCAAACAATCCAAACAGAATTGAAGTCGATTAATAAATGAGGGAGGAGAAGCATTTGTTGTGAATTGTGGGCAGACGACAGACAACAGACGGTCCAGACAACAGACGACAGACTCAACACGATGGCATATAAGCTCATCTAGGCCTAGAGGCCGGATGTGCTGACAATGAGAGATACTGAGCATTATCACTAGTGATGAGCTTAAAACGAAAATATGATTACTAAATACAGATGCTCGTATTCGAGTTCCCGCATAGGCCTACATATCTTTATCACCATGCATATGTTCTTATGAATAGCATTTCCGATAACTTTATCAGTGGCTGACACCACTTTGCTAGATACCAAGATCACCTTTGTAGTGGCAGAGATAACTTTTAAATTGGCTGTGGTCACTTCTTCAGTGGCCAAGATCACTTTTGTAGTGGCTGAGATAACCTTTATTGTGGATGTAATCACTTCTTCAGTGATCAATATCTCTTTTGTAGTGGTTTAGATACTTTTTAAAGTGACTGTTATCACCTCTTCAGTGGCCGTGATCATTTTTTAGTGACTGAGATCACTTTTAAAGTGATTGTAATCACTTCGTTAGTGGTCAAGATCCCTTTCGTAGTGGTTTAGATCATTTTTAATGTGGCTGTGGTCACTTCTTCAGTGGCCAAGATCACTTTTGTAGCGGCTGAGGCACCGGTTAAAGTGGTTGTAATTACTTCTTGGGCGGTCAAGATCACTTTTGTAGTTGCTAAAATAACTTTTAAAGTGGCTGTGATCACTTCACCAATGGTCAAGATCACTTCTGAAAAATGGCACCAGAAAATATAAAAGTAATAACAAACATTTATACCATATACAATAACCATGAGCGAGAAGTCATGCTGGTATCCACAAAAAAACGTGGGAAATTGCTCATATGGAGGAACGAAATACCAACTTATTTCTTTATAGCAGAACAAAAATAACATACATTCAAGTAACCCTACCCCCTTATTTAAAATTTCGCGACGTTGTTGGAAACATATTTAGGGTATCTTTATATAAGTCGTCGTCGATATATATCCCTGTATTTTAAATATTAGCATTCGATTTCGTGTTCAGTATATCCCAGGCCTCCAAAAAAAAACGTAGTTCCGTTTCCGTTGAGATGGGGGGGGGGGGGTGCATGATAGCCATAAGTAGCTCATCGCCTAAATGAATTATAACTTAACTTTTAGCCATACGGAAGCCATCTTGGCTTCCAAAATGATGTCCCTTATTGTATTTGCAAACTTTGGGGATGTAAAACAGATTTAAGTGAATACAATTTTTCAAACATACATTATTACAAGACATATTAACTGAGTGTTTACCCTTTATAAAGTCGGGTCCATCATAACTGAGGCTTTTCGAGTCCATGGCGGTCATCTTGAATAATTATAATTGCTCAAAGGTGACACCTCCACACCACCCTATATATCTTTATTTAGACCCCTAAAATAAATAATCAGCAGAGAAAAAACTATATCAGAGAATTTTAGCTTAGCTGTCGAACTGTTATTTTAAACCTCCTAATCCCCATGCGTAGAGTGGCGAAAAACAGGAGATAAACGGGTGCATCTGCTGGATGACTCTTTCAGAGGTTAATCCTTTTGCCCACACAATTGGCTGACCAGAGTAATGCAAATGTAAACAGATTGAACTTATAAACGTTCTACATGCATGTGTTGATATTTTATATACGAAGGTGATCTTGCACTTCAGGTGGGATTATGTCATCACAGCATAACCTTTTATATAACTGGCTATTTAACCAAAGCTATCTGGAACTTGCGCACTTTATGTAAGGCGATATTTGTACAACACATTATTTGTGTCAAAATATTGTGTATGTTTTTGTTGAAAATCTAAAAAAATCGTAGACTCGCTGCTTTGTATGTGAAGCCTCGCATTTTAGCTGTTATAACTTGTATATTTAGATATGATATATATAATAATGATAAGATATTATTGCAGAAGATATAAAATATGCCATAATTGGCAATTTTGTAATCGCAACATTTTCATTTCACTTTGGTCATGGCGGCCACTTTGATATTATGCAGATTGGGATCAATTACGGATTTGGTTACATAACGTTTTCTCTTCAGTGGAGAAAATTATTTTAATATTATGCTTGCAACCATTTTGAATTCCGATTGTCTAATTTGGGCGGTTTTGGGTTTCTTAATAACCATTAATGTATTCAAATATACTAAGATACAGTTACACGAGTCATAGAAGTAAAAAAAAATCACAAACTACGGAGAACAAATCGAGTTTAATGTAAACAAAAAACATTTTACATTTACTTTGCGGCAATTTTGTAATATGCAAATTACGACATTTTACGGGTCGAAATCGATTGGTGTGTTCCTCTTATATGATTTGGAAGATTAAAAGGCATCCGTGTGTGAAATTTGTTGCTTTTATCGCAATCTGAACACTTTTGTGGTTATTTGGACCTTGATATTAAAAAACGTCGATTACTCAGTGGGATGATTGTCCGAAATTATGTTAGTATTCTGAAATATAACTCTACATATAAGTATATTTATATATTGTAAAACAATTGTATACTGTGAGAGATATCCCGAAACAAACAGTAATAGCTTATTCTGATCAACACAACATGGAATATTTGAACCAGAATTCGGCAAAAATGATCAGTGTGCTGCCTTATGTCCTATCTTAGCTGTCGTGTGAAACCAGAATAACATAACTGATGACCTGTTAATCCAGCAATTACTGTATTTTGGTCTTGCACAGCAGAATAGTCCTGATGAATTATTGCTTTTTCTGGTATGATGGATGACTAAAGGTCAAACGGTGGTCGTAGTTTGGTAACCAGATTTGCATACTAAAGTAGAGATCATGGTCACCAAAACACTTTCTGTATTCATCGACGAAATGGACAAACGAAAAGCTATCAGCACCAAGTTGATGGATGGGACTTGGTTGGTTCACAAGAAACTCGTTCTATTGTATAAATCAAGTTTAATTATATAATAAGACCCATAATTTAATAGCGAAACCGCTTGATTCGATCTGTTTTACATATTTTTCTTAGCTTCAAAAGACGGGTGATTCAAGTTATTGCTCATTTATCATTGCGTCCAAGAAAACACTTTATTCATACACGGATCCTGCTTTTATTTCCAAGTTATTGTCACGCAAATGTGTGCCTCCATCAATCCGGCTTCAGCACAAATTATTAGTAAAATAGCATACTCTTTCAAAGGTTTGGAGATAATATATAGATACAATAAATTTACAAAGACAAAATAATTATTACTGGAGCAGACTATAAATTATATTGCCTTTTATACCAGCTTGTTCAGTCACAGTAAGCCTAGACCAGAGAACAGCAATTGCATGAAAGTAAATTACCATAGACCTAGGCATATAAGTGTAACATATTGTATGACTTTATTCTATAGTTAAGTTTAATATAACAATAGACTACTATATTCACTTTTTCAATTTCAATGGCGAAATAATTGTGTTCAATTCATGACCTGTATGTGATCTGAGTCAATTCTGAAGGCATATAGACCTACATTGCCTTTGGATTTTCACACTTTTCTGTGGGACATCCAGTGGCAGAGAAGCGGGGGGGGGGTCTGTCTTTTGAAGGAGGTGTGGTGTGAAATACGTCAGGAGATACAGGTGTTGATGTAATGTTGGGCCGACGTCCTAGACGGGTGAGCCAACAATCAACCAATCTTTTGTACGGTGTGTAGCGTGTGTACACAATGTTATTCTATGTGAGGTGATGCACGTAACTTGATTCTGAACCAATCAAACTCTAACCTGGGAATAGCAGGTAGATAAACGACTATGATAAAAAATTTAATAATAATTGATGTATGCATACCCTTACTAGCACACACATCTGTTTTATCTAAAATGTCATAGTTGTATCAGCCTGATAAAAAAAAATTATCTGGTACAATACATAGCTTAGATAATATGCAGATACTATTGAGATAATAATTTATTGATTAAAACATATTCGAAATATTTTGCATAAATAGCCTACAATCTATATCATTATTTTATAGCGGTATGCATATATGGTCGATTCTCACGAAAGTGATGCATTTGGACCTTATTTTGAAAAAGTTCATTTTCTCAATATTCAAAATAAACAGCGCCTTATATTACGCATTCTGAAGCGCGGCACCTGCACCTAATCAATGGCCAACACTTTTTTTGTTTTTGTAGATTTAAATTTTTTTAATTCTTATTTTTGGAAAATTTAAAACTCGTGTAACCCTACGAATACAGCTTGTGTTATGATATCTGAGTAAATCAATAATGCACAATATAAATATTTTACACAATATATCTATGACATGAGTTGTGCTTGCTGTTTATTTGCTGAACCGAATTCATTGTGGAGCATGTCCACAAAATAATGTTGGTAATAGCAAAATAGGTGCAATAATTTCAAGTGCGTTTTTGTAACCATACAAATGCGCTTCCGTGTTCTATAAAACAAATACTACTACAGATTAACACAAGCTCTTTTCTCCGAATACACTTGTGGTACCAATGTATAATATGGGCAAGGTAACGTATCGGAATATTATACCATTTTTTTAATTTCTTCCATTGAACACTACGGTTTTTTTTAATATGTGTAATCCTACGAATTTTAAATAAAGAAACGGCAGCTGTGGAATTCTATGAAAGGACATGGGGTTTACCACCGTGTCTAACAGAATAACCAAGGTACAGTGTACGTGACAGTCAGATTTTAGTGGTTAACATAAATATCTTGAAACGTTAGCAATGTTTGAATTTTTAATATATCCTACAAATTATCACAGAGCTATATTTCACTGTGTAGGTGTGGAGAATACAGGAGCTAATTGAATATCTATAATGCATTATCATGTCATGACATGGTAATATGTAGACAATATCATTTAAAATGTTCTTATCTAATAGAAGAGCCACCAGAGACTGATGATATTGTCATTCGTGGGGTTACACAAATGTTAGGTATTCGTAGGGTTACTATCTACAAGAGAAAAACGTTAAATGATTAAAAAATATATATTGTTTTCATTGCAAAACAGGCCAAGAATAAAGCTAACATCATAGTGAGCACTTATAAGGTGTAAAACTCAACAAGCTAAGAAATATTTCTATCCAAAAAATAAAATACACGTTTGAAAATTGTTTAAATATGTGTTTAAAAAATAAAATACACGTTTGAAAACTGTTTAAACATGTGTTTAAATAATATAAGGAGCCGTCTAAATTGCAGTATTGTGATGATTTTTCATAGCCCACCTAGATAGAGTAACCCTACAAATGACAGCGTAACCCTACAAACAAAGCTGTGACGTAGAGCAACCAGTTTTACCCTTTTTTGTGCATTGTAGCTCTATCTGTCAAATACATTTCACAAGTGAATGATATATGTATATATGTATTTATATTTTTTAGGTTGACTATTAATTCAGTGACAAACAATAAATAAATTATTCTCGTGATTCTCGCGCACCTTGTTGCTAAAAACTCTTTATTCCATCCTTCTCTGATTGTTTATTAATGTGGCTGTCAAAGAAAAGTTAGTTATCAAAACAAATCGTTTATAACACAACAATTATGTTAATTAATAGCCTTATTTTTCAATAAAATAATAATTTGCAACCCTACTTATACACCTTTAAAACCTATGAGAAAAACGTTTAGAGGAACAAATAATATGAAATCATGATTTTAAACAAGATGTTCCATTTACATTTCAATATTCAACTGCTATTTCCACTCTAAGCCTTGAATTTAAAGAAATGCTATGTTTTATATATTTTCTGAATATTGATTATTTGTAGCAGAGTAGAAGCTGGCTTCAAATCATTATGTGCAGTATCAAATTTTCGCAACTGTTAATAAACTATTCTAAACATTACCACCTAATTGTTACCCCTTGAACTGCTGTGATCTTTGCGACCAAATTTTTAGTTACATTATGGCATTTACATATTACATAATATGCATTCGTAGGGTTACTCTGGTGTTCAATAATGAGCATGAACTCCATTCATGTTGCAACTATCATATAATAAGAGCACACATATATTTTTTGTGAAAGTTCCATATGTCTGCGATATAAACTGAAGAGTTCAGGGCTGTGCAACAAAGTCGTTTTTTTGCCGATATGCATCACTTTCGTGGGAATCGACCATATATATACATGTATCCATTTGAGGGACTAATTGAGATTGAGTCGGCCTTCAAAAATATGTTCTGGAACAGTGCTTCAGGTTGCCGTACTGAGATCCCTCATCACTTAAGAGTATGTGAAATATACAATCATTTGGGTGTTGAATTTATTTTCTTAAAAATGTGTTGGTTCGATCTCTTTCAGCTCTGTGATTCGAAAAACTGATGAGTGTAAAAACACCATACAGCTGGTGAATTTATGTTAATATTT
Source organism: Flabesymbios commensalis (assembly GCA_964017125.1). Classification (NCBI taxonomy): domain Eukaryota; kingdom Metazoa; phylum Annelida; class Polychaeta; order Terebellida; family Flabelligeridae; genus Flabesymbios; species Flabesymbios commensalis. The sequence continues at coordinate 51,208,493 of OZ024905.1, forward strand.
ACAAATATTAATAAATGCATTCAAGCTAATTGTATAAATATTACGAGCAGTACCATAATTACTAGCATGATTAATTTAATCCTGAAACATATTGTATTCCAAGGTATATTTGTCACTACCATGCATGCCCACCTGCTATCTACACACGTTTCTGTACATATACATATCTTTATGAATAACTTGCCAAGCTTATACCGTGTTACTGTCACAGGAAACAAGATAAGATAAATGGTTAGTGAATCACTTAAGTGGTCGTGAAATTATGGCACAAATAAACTCTGATGAGGAGGATCAGGCTACTATGAGTTATGTAGTTTAGTCAGTTGGCCAGAGGTGGCCAAGGACGGTTTCGTCACCACTTGAGCGTGCATACCTAAAACCTTTTTTAGTATTTCAAGAGGACCTCTGGGCATAACTAGCATCCGGTTGTCGGCTGGCAGGACTGTTGTGTGTATGAGTTTTTGAGGGATAAAATACGATTTATTACGAAACCGCAAACAAATTAATTCCGCGAGAATAAATTATTTTATTACAATTAAACAAACAGTTTTAAAAATGCCACAAAATGGACCAGATATAAGCATAGTATCATTTAAAATGTAGCTTATAATGAAATAAATCATATTTGTTAAGTTATTAGATCACAACGAAAAATTGTAGACGGTAAATGGTTAAGACGAGTGTTTTCCCTATGCAAGTAAAATCTTTGCAATTGATCAAGGATCAGCCCATTTTTAGAACCAGTGTTTTAGGATGATAGTTATATGAAATATGCAGGAAACTACTTTGTTGTGATATACCATATAGGCCTACTGTGTAAAATAAAAATATAAATCTGGATGGTATATGACACATGGGAGAATGCATATGTATGCAAATACATGTAAAATAGATGCATAGAAGTAAAGTTAGGGATACCAGATAAGTATACATCATTATCATAAATAGAAATACTGTGGCATCAGCTTTAAAAAACGAATACATTTCCAAAGCCGATTGTGCCTAACAAACCAATAAAATAAGATAACCTAGTGGCTCATAGTTTGTCACTTCAAGTATGAAACACGATATTGTGCTCTTGACATGTAACCTACACAGGAATAACATATTAGAATGTAGGTAACTCAGTAAAAAATCAAACTTCCATGTTTGAATGAATATTATTATACAGTTAGCAATTAGGAACAACCCATATGACGTCTAGCACAGCTACACCGCAAATTAATACATTTGCTTGCAGTACACAAGTAGACATAACTCTGGGCATAAAGTAGGCATTAGCTGACATCTCACTGGGCTGGGCAGTGATGGATTTAGCAATTGAAGCAAATTTGTTTACTATAATTTCTAATACACACCACAACTGGCACATATTCATCCTCGTATGTGCTTTACAGGGGTCCGGGGGCATGCTCCTCCAGAAACATGTCAAAATGTAAGGCTTAAAATGTTGCTTTCTGAAGCATATAAAAGCCCAAATTGGTCGTTTTTTTTGTAATGGCGAGAGCGCGGAGCTTTGCCAATGTCACTGTCTGTCATGCGGTTTCGAATCCCGCTTGGAGCAGGATTTTCAGAGAAATATCATGTTTCTCCCCTCACAATATTGGGATATTATTTCGATGTTGTGTCCTTGCTTTATTTGTGATTACCTGGTAGGACAGAGATGGCAGTGTGTGCGACTGGTTCACAGCGCCGAAATGGCTGCAAGTGCTGTATGCTCCAGAATGGAGCTAAAATGGTAGATTAATGAACAGGTCCAGTGACCAGCCAGGGAAAATATGTGTGAAGCGCACAGAGCATTGTATGTGCGCTATATAAGAACTCACCATTATTTTCTACCAATGATAGCAATATGGGCACAGCACAAACCCTAATAAACTGTTTCGGGTAAGTCGTCCTGTGTGAGTGTTTCTTTAAGATCTGTTGCTTTTTACCATGGAAGTGAATTGACTTCTACAACAGTTGATGATAAAGGGATAGTACAGTTTGATCACAAATTGTTCCGCTTCTTTTAATTTAAATCTGCCATTTTCAACGCTTAAATAAATAGTATGGTTGATGACATTACGCATATCAACAAAGTTAGCTAATGAAATGAAATGAATCGGGCTTTAGGCCACCTTTGTGCACATAATAGCTAAACTGGGCTAGGAGAACCTCATGGTGAGATGATGAGATGATTGAGATGATTGAGATGACACTGTCCACCAGACACAGGATTCGAAATTCAAGCCCTGGCGGTCTGAGGCCGAGCACGCTACCTCTCGGTCACGGAGGCTCCCCACAATACTGACTTTCACACGTGAATGTATGGCAGTAGATTTAAATGAATACATGGTACAGTACTATAGTGTACAGAAACGATATTTTAGAGCCATAAAGTTACAATTTATTGTTAAAATATGGCATCACAATGTGGGCACATGGCATTATAATGTCACTGACCTTGAAATTTAATGCTATGGCATGATAGTGTCGACATATGATAATTATAGTATAGCCTACCATAATATGGAATTATAATGACAATATATGGCAATAAATGTCGGTATGCCGACATTTAAAAGTATAATGAAATCCTAATGTTGTTATACACCAGTATGACATTCAAATGGTGGGATAGGCATTATGCCATACAATGATGTGATGGAGCACGACAGTGTCAGGATGTGTTACTTTAATAAAAGAATAATACTATAAAAATATCACTTCCACATCATTGCATATGGTATTAAATGTTTTCAGCATGCTGTCACAATAGGATGCTATATTTTCAGAATATGGAGTATTAAGATCTGATACTAATTCCCCACAACATGCTATTATAATGTATGTATATGACATTAACTAGTCGATATATGATATATGACAGTGTGAGTTCTGGTAATGAGATTATATGTGGAGATGTGAATGTATTCTACATCGGCATATACTGTCAGAATATGGCTTTATAAAGTGTGAATATAATTGGCAATACAGTAGTGAAGAGAACCTGCAACTCGAACTCTTAGGAGCAGCCAACCTCCTATGCGAGGCCATTTGGTCATTTCCTAAAATGGCATTTTGTATACGTCAAATGAACATCCATCCTATGTGCAGCCACCTATATTAAAAGGCGGCCACTTTCTCTGTTTCGCAAGGGTGCCGTGATCAAGATCTGCTAAAGACACTAAGTTCCTAAGTGAGTACAAATTCACCACAGATCTGACGTTTCAGTATCCTAGATCAAAGACATTATAATGGCATGATATTGCTGTATTATGGATTTACGTGACACTTAAATATCCGCATATGTTATTATATAATGTGAGATATTAGTAATATAATTGAAGGATCGGATGTATTGCATATTAATATGTTCTATATGAGGCCTGCTTTAGCGTGGAACTATGGTATTGTACTATCAGAATAAGATGTCATGTAAATATCAGAATGTCGGGGGGCCCTAGAGAAGTGGTTAGCACCACTACCTTTCACGCTAGAGTTCGCGGTTCGTTTCCCATTTGAGGAAAACAAAAATGTTTCTTCCCCATCCACTAGTGTGGGGAGCGCCGTGACCGAGAGGTAGCGTTCTCGGCCTCAGACCTCCAGGGTTTGAATCTCGAATCCTGTGTCTTGAGGGCAGTGTCATCTCACTCATATCACCATCCTCAGGAGGTTCTCCATGCCCAATTTAGCCTGTATGTGCACAAAAGTGGCCTAAAGCCCGATTAATTTCATTTCATCAGAATGTCACTCTAATGTGACGATATGGCATTATATATTGTATGTTGACGTATAATATTTATAACCCTTATGGCTTTAATGTGACATAAATATAAGAGGACACCAAGGTCATTTCAGGGTCATTTCAAGGTCAAATAAACTTTTTCTTCTTGGGTGGTTACCGAGGATTCGCATTGTTACGAACTTGGAAAAAATAATGGTTACAATTTTTTTTTTGAAATTTTCTCAGAAAGTAAAGGGTTTCTGCCTTTAAAAAACATGTTCAGGTATGGATTATTATAGTATTCTAATCATTTTAACTGGTTTTGGGGCTCAGTAGGTGCTTTCGAAGACGATGTATAGAAATAAATAGATGTTTATTCTCAAAAAACTTAGGGTCCAAAAGGCGCTGAATTATACACATATTTCTCATATTTTCAAATTAAAGAGTTTTAATGGTCTGCTTAAATACAAAGTGAAAATGTTCATTTACTATTCCTCTTTTGGTCCTTGATGAAACAAATATTGTCTTCAAGTATATTATAATAAAGCTATATAACCTCCACATTTTTTGTTTGTTTTTTAATCAGGTTTTTTTTCTGTCTATAATAATGTTGATTGACTGGTAAAATTAACAATGTAAGGATGAATTTGGCCGCCATTTTGAAAATACTCGGTAGCTCTTGTTGTTGTAAGCGTAATTGACTGTGCTTTAGTATCGAAGTTCCGGTAAAATAACATGGGACATGATTCACAGCTAGTGTAGGGGCATTCTAGGTCTACTCATAATTCCTCTATGATTTGTTTTTTTTGTGAACGAGAACGAACCTGCGATCACGATGGATCGGTGAAAATGTACAGCACCGAAATCACATCTTCTAAGTTCCTTTTAATACGTTTTTTCTTGCCTAAACGTGATAATTAAAACTATAACTGAGAGACGGATACGATCTGGTGTTTTTTGTGCGACGATGGCAACACAAAAACGTTGATTTTTTCAGAGATAAAGTTGAAGCCTGAATTGATCATAATTCAATGGTGGTTGAACTGGATCGACCAGCGCGAGACCTATATCTGGCCTACATAATACATATGTCTATACGAAAATCGGTGTATGGCGGAGCTGTTAATATTGAAACTTAGATGGAGTAATGAACTATGACATCAGGAATTTTTTAATGTCTGATGTGAAGACAGGACGAATAAAACGATCCCGAGGCAGTTCGTCAGATTCCAGTGCAACATCGCCATTTTCAAACACAACAAAGCCAGCTGCCAAAATGCAAAAGTCGGCAACCTCACAGGGCTCGCATAACGCCACTACAAAGCATACTACCGCCGTTAGTGGCACAGAGTCAATCAAAGACGATATCAAAAGCCTACGTAAGCTGGTGGTGGATATACAGAAGGAGCAGAGAGCTATTAAGGTGTCAATACACGACAAAATTGACTCTGTGCCAGAGGGCATGAAGAAAAACATTGAAAATGAAGTTAAATCTATTCGGGAATATGTCGACATAAGCTTAGCCAGTGTGAATGACAAATTGGGCCAATTACACCAGCGAATTAGAGGACTGGAAGCGACACAGAGAACACAAGAACCATACGCAACAGAGGTATCTATCGTAGCATTTAATGTACCATTTACCACAGAAGAAAATATTCTTGCCACGGTAGAATACATGCTACACGACACTCAAGATGGTCTTGGCCTGCGTGATATCCGGGTTATACGAGCAGAGCGTACGCCTATGAGAAATGGAGAACCCGGTATTGTTAAAGTAGAACTGAGTAGCCTGGATGATAAAAAGTTTGTGTTACGAGCCAAAACAAACTTACGAAACACCGTGAAGTACAAAAAAGTGTATATGAGAGGAGCACAAGCCCACGCAGAGCGCCTAAACGAGTTGAATTTCAAGGCTATACTGCACGATATCCCAGGAGGAAACCGCTATCGTATCACGGGTAGTGGTAGACTCATCTACAAAGATCAAGGTGAAGCTAGAGATACAGCCATGACGCAAGACAGAGAGGACGCAGCAGAAGTTGGACGTAACACTGGGGATAGACAGCGCGGTGGCTGTGGTGGACGTGGTGGACAAATTGGACGTGGTCGTGGTGGACGTGGTGGACATGGACTACGTGATTTCAGAGGACATGATCATGATGATAGGAATGCTGCTCATTTCAATTGGGACGACGAAGCACGTGATTCAAATCGTGAAAGTTACCTGCCTCAGCGTGACAGAGACATGACAGGTGGACACCGCCGTACTGCGTCAGCCGACGCGCGTCATGTTAACGGTGATTATGGTGCTGGTGGTGGTCATTAGGACATTTCCCAGCCCTGTGCGCAGGACATCTCTTTATCCACATGGAATGTCAACGGATGGACAAAAGAGAACGAACTATTAAGACAAAAGGTAATTAAACATATTAATTCCGATATAACATGTATAATAGAGACTCATTTAAAAACCGATATCGATAATGCAGGTAATCAAGGTACTACTATCGCAATGGATAATTATACATGGATTGGGTTTTCTAGACCAAGAATAAATGTGGGAGCACCAAAAGCTTCAGGGGGTGTTGGTATTTTAATTAAAAATTCCTTTTTGACTGAATATAATGTAAAAGTGATAGACAAATCTTTTGATGGCATACTTGGAGTAGGATATCGACATAAATATACAGATTTTGTTTTTATTGTATGCGCATGCTATCTCCCGCCGGAAAATTCAGTATGGGGTAAAAACTCAACAGCCTTCTTTTCGCACCTTATTTCGCTGATGTACACATGTAACTATGCTGATGGTATGCACATGTGCGGTGATTATAATGCCTGTGTTGGGAGAGGCAGTGACATAATAAATGATGTTGATGATCTACCAGATCGTAAGATAATAGACAATGTTAAAAACTCCCATGGAGATGTACTCTTAGAATTTCTGAAAGATACACAAACCTGCATTTAAAATGGAAGGCTGACTGCTGATTTTGACAATTACACATCGCTCTCAACACGAGGTAAATCAGTAGTCGATTATATAATCACCCCACATGATTGTTTTACATTTTGTAAAAGTTTAAAGGTTGATCTGGTAAATGATATTATTGACAGTTACAAGTTAACAGAGTTGACCCTTTGACTTCCAGGCCGGAGTGCATGCCAGGATCCAGATATACTGGTGTAGGAGTTCTATTTTTCGTCATTTGAAGCTGGAATTGCTAACGCAATTTCCAGCTTCAAATGACGAAAAATACATAAATGTAGTATATATTTGACGAAATTTGTGTCATTTTATGGTTACGTTCATTGACGAATGACGACGGGAATTTCCGTCATGTATGGTAGTGAAAAGGTTAATAGGTGAGCGATGTAGACCTCCAGATCACTCTGTGCTTACTTTAACGTTTACAAGTTGTCCACTCAGCGGTACACACACTGACGATCGTAATGTGGTTTCAAGTGTTGGTTATGGCGGTAGTGATTGTGACAGCTACCAGGATGAGCCCACGAAAAAACGATACTTGTTTAAAAATGTACCTTCACAGTTTTTTAATATTGAACTATGGCGACAGACGCTCCTGCATATGATAGAAAAAATAGAATGTTGTCATGGTACAAGGACAGCCTTTGATCATCTTTATGAAGACGTTTGTCAGACAATTTTCTCTGAAATGGATAAATATTTAGATGTTAAAAATAATAATGTCACACGAACTAGAAGAAAACTAAAAAGATCTAAACCATTTTGGAATGATGAGCTGACATGTTTATGGAAAGACATGCGTCGTCATCAAAAAACTTTAACAGACTGTACAGGTAATAGTAATCTCAAAACAAATTTACGTCAAAAATATCAGTCGGCTCAGAAATTACTGGACAAAAAATAAGGCAATATGAACGGGAATATAAACAAAATCAAATTTTAGAAATTGAAAGACTAAATAAGCATAACCCTAATGAATTCTGGCAAAATATTAAGGGTTTGGGCCCGAGGAAACAAAATATTATTCCTATGAAAGTAACTACAAAAGAAAGTGTCATTGATACTACTGATGAGGTACTAAATGAATGGCAACGTGAATTTTGTAATTTATACAATCATGAGCCTAATAACAGCGAATATGATGTTAACTTTTTTAACCAGTGTCAAAACACTTAGCTTTCAATTAGAGCCGGAAAATCACTTTATTAACCCTTTGACTTCCAGGCCGGGGTGCATACCTGGATCCAGATATACTGGTGTAGGAGTTCTATTTTTCGTCATTTGAAGCTGGAATTGCTAACGCAATTTCCAGCTTCAAATGACGAAAAATACATAAATGTAGTATATATTTGACGAAAATTTGTGTCATTTTATGGTTACGTTCATTGACGAATGACGACGGAAATTTCCGTCATGTATGGTAGTGAAAAGGTTAATGAACCAATATCATACGATGAAATAAATAAAGCAGTACAAGAATTAAAACCAAATAAGTCACCCAGAGACGACACAATCCCTAATGAAATAATAAAGCTTAAACCGGTAATCTGTATTTTTGTTTTGCTAATAGTATAGTTCCAACAGCTTGGTTGAAAGGTGTAATTACACCGATTCCTAAAAGTACATTTAAAGATCCATGCATGCCACTCAATTACAGAGGAATAACACTGTTATCTTGTATGAGTAAAGTATATACGAAAGTTTTGAATAAAAGAATAATTTCTGATGTAGAAGAAGGAAATATATTGGTAGAAGAACAGTCGGGATTTAGAGCCCACAGGTAATGCTTGGATAATCTATTCAGTTTGACATCTATAATACGTAACGAAAACTCAGCTGATAAACACATTTATGCCGCATTCTTAGATATCCAAAAAGCATTCGATTGGGTCGACAGAGATTTACTGAAATATAAGTTATTAAGTATTGGAATAAATGGAAAGATATTCAATGCAATAGACCAATTATATAGAAAAACTGTCTCCCGTGTAAAATTAAATCAATTTAAAACAAACTGGTTTGAAGTTAACAGTGGCGTACGCCAAGGAGATTCATTATCACCAACATTATTTAACATTTACATAAACGATTTAATTATTGACTTAAATTCCATGGATTTGGGAGTTGATATTAATGGAAGACGAGTATGTTGTCTTTTATATGCTGATGATATTGTGATATTTTGTAACACGGAGTCTGACCTGCAGAAGTTGCTTGATCGGGCACACAGATGGTGCTATAAATGGAAAATGCAAATTAATCATGAAAAATCAAACATTGTTCATTTTCGACGCAAACGTGTCAATAGATCATCACGCAGGTTTAAATTTGGATCAAAAAAACTGTCTGTTGTTAACAGTTATAAATATTTAGGATTTTTATTAGATGAACATTTATATTTTGTACAGGGTCTTGATGTCCTTAGTAGCTCAGCAGGTCGCGCTCTCAGTACGGTCATTGCAAAATTTAAACACCTGAGAAATGTCGGCTTTACAACTTATACAAAACTATACAATTGTTGTGTTAAACTAATTTTGGGATTATCTTCAGCTGTGTGGAAAGATAAAAAATATATAGAACACATTAAAGTGTTTAACAGAGCTATAAGATATTTTCTTGGGCTACCAAGGACTGTTCCGATTGTTGGAATGTGTGGTGACATGGGATGGATTGCGCTAGCATACAGTCTTAGTTTAAATAGCTTGAGATTATGGAATAAATTATGTGCTATGCACCCAGATCGACTCACAAAACGAATATTTGAATGGGACTGGCTGAAGAAAATAACTGGTCGGAAGATATTTTACATTTAATAAACAAACTAGACATGGCTGATTTATTTTACAATCAAAACTATTGTGACCTTAAAGAAACTGAAACTAAATTATATGAGCTTTGCGCCATACAGTGGGAGGAATCGTTGACGTCGTTCCCGAAACTCCGTACTTATATTAAACATAAAGTAGAGTATAAAGAGGAATCTTATTTGATATGTAATTTATCAAAATCCAAACGATCTTTGTTAGCTCAGCTTCGGTTAGGGGTGCTTCCCTTAGCCATTGAAACTGGCAGATATACAGGCAAAAGTATAGAATTGAGAGTTTGTGTTGTATGTGACAGTATTGAGATAGATAATGAATTGCACTTTATATGTCAATGTTCACGCTACGATAAATTAAGAAAAGAACTGTACGACTTTATTAATGTCACAATACAAGATATACTTTAGGGGATGAAGACAAATTTTGCCTCATATTGTCAAGCCCACATATAGTATATAAATTGGCCTGGTTTGTACAGACAGCTTGGAATGAGGACAAAATATTTTGTACAATAAATAGTTAATGGGTGATGATATGGTGTTGGGCCAATGCTTTTGACAATGACCCGGCACTCAATCATCAACACATTGAATATAACTGTTATATAATGTATTTTATTTACAACCTCCTGTGCTCTTGTGGTTATGCTGGTAATCATCTCACAGCTGGCACGGGGCGTTGACCCTGTGTGTTGACCCAGTAGTCAGACATAGCATCGACGCGGTATTGGGTCAACGCCTCGTGTCTGCTCTGATCATCTTCAAAATAGTTTATTTACATGGTTACCTTGTAAGCTCAACAGGGTTAACATATAATTATAGGTTATATACTTGTTATTTAATAGACCACTGTTTCAGTGCTGCGCCAACGTCTCGAACGTTGGCCTAGCAATTGACACACTATTCACGACGGTTTGACTATGTGGATAATTTTATAGAAATCATTTTGTAGGGTACGTTGACACACTCTTTCACTTTTGATTATGTCAATACATTTTATAAAATAGTTTTGTGTAATAGATACAGCAGGTTCTGGTTCATAGATGTGTATAATTATATTTCGAGCTGGTGCTATTTTATAACCCGCTGCTTCAGTGCTGCGCCAATGTCTCAAGCGTTGTCCCAGCATTGAAGCAGCGTTGAACCAACAGTGGCCTTCATTATTTCACGTTTGAATACTGATCTATTGTTAAACTCCGGCGAACACGAGACTTTGCGCCGGTGCTGGTTGAGAGACGGGCCGACATCGTAGACGTTGGTCCATCGCTTTGCTAGGACCGGGTCCATGCAGGTGTATTCGCTGGAGCATCACTATTTTAGGGCCTACATTGATATGCCTACATTCTCACACCTCGTCTGTACACCTCATTTTTATGCATACTTGTTATATAAACAGACGAATAAGCCTCAAGGGCTGGGTACTGAAATTAAACTGATACAATTATTGTTTTTGCTGTATTTTGTACTCGTCAGTATAATAAACGAATTGAATTGAATTGAATTGTATGGTTAAACCGATAAACGAACGGTAAAAAGCTTTGTTTCATATTAAAACTCTCAGAAATGAAACATAATTGATTTTTTATAATAAAATGTTCACAATCAAATGGATCGGACATTCCGGTAAAGTCAGAAAGTCACTTATATAAAGTATTCACTTGCGCATTAAACGTGTGTACCCCCGGAAAGAGAATCGAACTAACCCAGAATTAAGACGCCGGTATATAAAACACTATTACCGATTAAAATGATCAACGGGCTGCTTACTCTTAAATACATGAAGATATCGCCACCAACCACAGAACATAATGCTGTCAACCAGCAACGGCTAGATGTTGCGTCAGCGACATACACGTTCACGCAGCTTCTGGTCGTTGTTACACAAACAAATTAATGTATCATGTTCGCGGAAAAATGCCATCTTCGTATATCAGTGAGCGGCTATATCCATAAAAAGACCCATTCGCGGTCTCTCCTGTCCAAAAACCAACTTCCATATATAATCCGACGCGCCTTTAATGTTCTTAGCTGATAGAGTTAAGCCATCAAATGATTGTTTTATCGCCAGGGTAATATTTATTAAGCTAATAAAATGAACATCCACGTGTCCAAAACGGTGTACCATGTGTACCGGAAGCAATGCGTTTTTGTTTGTAGATACCCAGCAAACACATAACATTTGTTTAGCATTTGTCGACTTTGGGCCGACGTTGTTCAAATGTTGTACAAATGTTTTGTGCTAGCTAACATAATGATATAAAATGATACGAGATGAAATAATCGGATCATCATGACAGTTATTTGCTTACTGCAGAATGTGATGTTAATCCGACACAACACTAAAAAACAAATTAATCCAGATTATCAAGTAAAAAAAATAATTATATATTTATACGGTGTATAAAACATAAAGCTTTTGTTTTTAGTTTTATTCACATTTATTGGAAGATTATATAATGCCAAGTATTATAACTGTCAATTCAGTTTTACTATTATTACTAGTATTTGTAATAATACTTTCAGTTAAATTTGGATATATGTTTTCTGGAAGATGAGATGATCTTATTGTCGCCCGAATATGTCAAATATGTATCCAAAATTTCCTCAAATCATTAGCTTTTAAACATTTTAGAAAGTACAGTCACATTTCCATGGCGTTAGGATTTCTTCTCTATAGTCTCTGAGTGACTCGAGAAGTCTGCCTCCATGCAAGAGATTGATTTTCATATACCATGGGGCATTGTCCAGGAACAGGAGATGTCTGCAATGTCTCAGAATTGGATTAGAAGACGATATCCCGATGAGGTTTGCTAAACCAAGGTCATCTAATAAGGTGAGTAGTTGAGACTCTCCAGCCATTTCTAGGTCACACACAGAGTCTGGTTTCATTCGCTAGGTGGTGGGTGTCTTTTGATGTCTTTTCACACGGGGTCCTAACACGAGACTTTGGACCAACACTTAGTCAATATTTCGGCCTAGATAACTCCATTAGACAGAGACACGCCACTGAGTCAACGTCAGGCCAACCATTAGAGGTCATTAGACAAGCCCATTATTATACTTTTGTAAGCGGGATCCCAGCTGAATTGGAGACGTTGAGCACGTGGTCACTGTAAGCACAACGTTCGGTCAACGTCGCAGTCAAACAGCATGTGTTTATCAGGTTCAACTTTGCATATCGAAAGAGAAACTAATTCCACCATTTTTAATTAAGGACGACATGATCCCAACGATAGCGGAACATCAACCCTTTAACCGCCAAATTATTCAATTTGAATTTTCACCCACTTGAAGTTGTGTCTCTTGACGCGATCCACAACTTCAAGTGAGTAAAAATTATGCAGATTTGACAAAATGGAGATCAAGTCTTTTCAAATTGTGCTGATTGATGTCACATTATGGCTTCAAAATGTTTAAAAGGCGGTACTGAATGTGGTAATAATCAAGTGAAAAACCAAATATATTTGGCACCGGCGGTTAAAGGGTTAAGACACTTGTTGGTCGAATAGTGGACTACCTTCTGCTATATTAGGCTGATACGGGTTCATTTATTATCCTGATTTTTTCAATGACTTTGGAGATCACCTGAATGATCGCATGATAGATGGTTGTGCAGAAAGTTAAGTGACCCAGCAAACACAAAACATGTCTATAACACTTATACAATGTTTGGCCAACGTTGAAGACGTTGGGCCGACATTGTATACATGTTATACAAGTGTTTTGTGTTTGTTGAGTGAACATCCACAAGCTAAACATGCTAACGTAGCATAATCCGTACATTAAATTCACATCATTAATCCAATCACGCGGTTCTGAAGTGCATCAAACTGTAAACAAAACATAACGAGTTTGCGTAGAATATTATCTCATTAAAAATCATTCAAATTTTAAACATTTATTATCTGTATAATATTATGTGCACATACATGTATGCGTCTGTGTACATGTTGCGAATGGCACACAGCGTAAGTGTGTATTTTTTTTGTTCTAACATGGAAACAAGACATGTTCTAAACTATTATGTTTGACACAGCTTGCGCTCTAATCAACATAATAATTCAGGAGGTTTGTAAGCCGAGACGACAAGGATTGTCTCAGGGGTCGGTGGAAGCCCTATCCAATTTGATCATATTATCATGATTATTACGAGTGTCAAATAAGACTTCTTGAACATATCAGGCTACAAACGGGGCGCGGACTCTCGGGATTGTACTCCCGATGGCATCACTAATACTATTAGTCCGTCTTCTTCTTAAATGGGATCATCGGTCGTGGTTTGGAAACTGAAGCAAGAAGACGTCTATTTATTGCGGAGACAAAAAAGAAAATAGTTCACTTGATTTCAAAATCTGACAATATTGTAATAACTGCTGGTATGATCTGGATATTTCAGACTGTTCTGACAGACACGTCTCTTCATGTAAATAGGCATATTTATGAGATTGACAATAACTGGTTGCACTGGAAAGCCTTACGCATAATACCATTTTAACTGAACAAGACATAATTACATGTAACAAAATTCTGCTGGGTTTGAGGCCAAGAATGTAAAGTCGGATATATGAACAGTCACCAAGCCATGTTCTACCATTGTAGCAACATTTCCTAGCCAGCTGAGTTTAAAATTATATTCAAAGATATATAAATGTTATTGTAAGCTGTTATTGTATAGTATGACGGAGAAAAGTTATGGGTGTATTCAGACAGTGTTTTTGTGTGCATATTTAAAGGTGATCTATCACCCCTTATATAGTATTAATAAATTTGTGACAAATAAATCAAAGTTGCCACAAGATGGGGCACAAGTGTTTCCTTATATGGGGTGATCGACTATCATGTGACCCTCTGAGAGGGTCACATGATAGCCAATCACCCCATATAAGGACATAATTATTCATATCATATAAGGGGTGATAGATCATCTTTATAATACACAAAGGCATACGCTGACAGGTAATTCACCAAGGTAATTCAGGCTCTGATCAACCACTTTCAAACCCTAATGGCGAACATAACTTTCAGCACAGTCATGTTGACTTGCATTATTTCCAATGTTACAAATTGCAGCTTCTAAGGCTGAATTAATCACCACTGTCCTTGCTGGTTTAAAATGCTATTTATCATTGCAGGCTAATCCACAAGGTCCCGCGTCGTGCTTTAGCTCAGTGATTACCAGAACCCATTCATACTGTGGTTAACCTTCAGCAGCAATCTAATCAATAATCACAAACTCAACGCCATGTATACTGCTATCAAGTAACAAGTAGCAAGTAACAAGTAACAAGTAGTTTTTGCTGATCGGTGGTCTTCCTTAGTAATACCCCAGTCACACATACACGACGCACAGCCCACGCCTTGAGTGACAAAAAATAGTGCAATGCGTCGTTATGCGTCCATGAATTTTGTCAGGATATGCGAGCTTAAGATGATTACACAGCGTGTTATAAATAAAACAGGTGTATAAATCAGCGAATACACAGCGTTTCGCCACCGCGTTGCGCGTTAGCAGGGCGACAACGTTGGCGAATACATCGCGCATCGCCAGCGCGAGGCACGAATAAGTTAGAAAGCATTTAGAACGCCCCATATACGCTATGTGTTCGCTGGACACGCGTTAGGAACACGTTAGTTGGGCGCTATATGCGCGCTCAGTGCCGGCATTTTTGAGTTTTTTTCTAGCCCCAAGGCTCAGTCACACATAGTCGACGCACGACCCACGCACTGAAAATTGATTTTTTTTGCTAGAGCCGCGTCTGTCGTGCGTCGGTCGTGCGTCAACACTCGCTACTGGTTCGTGGAGCGCGCTGCACTAACGCCACGCATATTTTTGTGAGCCTTCTAATCGTCAAAGAAAGTTGTGTATGTTTAAAATATTGAATGCATATTAAGAATGCATCAATGTACACACCAGAAGACCACCAGAAACACGTAGGGCGCGCTAGAACAACGTCATATCAACGCTAAATACGTTTGCTTTGTATCACATGGCTGCCCGTTGAGGACGCCGGGCAATCGCGGGCAACGCGCCTGTCCTGCGCTGCATGAGCGCTCGAAGTAGGCGCTGGGAACACGCCGCCAGTTCGCCCAGCGCTCGAGCAACAGGCTGTGATGTTATTTCTGCAGCTTGACCCTTAGAGCTCTGAAGACCAACATTTTATTTTTAATCATTTGAGCTGGTTTCTCACACGATACACGGCTTTAAGTGCAAAATGTGTTTTTAATTTGTCGAAATTAATTCCTATCATATAATGTTATTATTAATTCAGGACACATTTTTTTCTTTTACAAATGGTTACATATGTACAAAACAAACTGATAAAAGTTACTATTATCGTCGACATTACTATAACATTATAGGGTTTAATGCGCACTGTATGCGTCCAACGCGTTAGCAAAGCGCTGTTCATTCGCACTTTGCGTTGGAAACACGCTGTGCATTCTCTACCAGCTTGCGACGTTTTTCACAATACGAACTCAAATTGTTTTTTTTTTAAATTTTTATGGGTGGACTGTGCGTCGTTTATGTGTGATTGAGACAAACCTCGGGTCAACGCAAACACAACGAATTTAGAGCGTTACACTGGCGCTGGTCTGACGTTCTTCTAGCGTCTACATTCACACGTGGAAAAATGCTCACATATTTGAGCATGCGGAAAATGTGCGCAAAGGTTGACGCACACAAAAAATGAATCACGTTCATCGATCAGGCACATGACACAGTTATACAATATTCACATTTTGAAATATTACCATTTACATAACTCATTTTTTAAGGTTAATTATCACATCAAATTAAAAAATGAAAATCATCACCTATATCTGTTTTACAAAATTGGCACATACGCATATCACGAAGGACTTTTGACCGAGCACCGGCCTATATGCAGGGGTAAACGATATTTTCGACATTTATGCAATTATGCAAAATTGTCTTTACAGTTTCTATCCATTCAAATTTACCATATTTTGTTTATCTAATGTATATAATCATGAGTAGATGGTATTAGAAATCTTGTGTTTGCCTCTAGAACATAATATTGCCCAAAATGTTAGCATACGTGACTCACTATCAATAGTACATGTCGCTATGTATCATATCAAAATTCTGTGTCGTGTTCATGTTGATTTTGATTCATGATGATTTCTCACTTCTATATATCCCAACTGAAGAAATTAAAACTGTTGCCATTTTTTTCCTTCGCCGAATAATGACAAATCCAAGATGACCGCTACCGATAAGCAAAAAATCAGGTTTCCGCTATTCTATCACTAATAATGAGCATAAAAACACAAAATCAATGTCATTTGTTGTGTCTAATCCATCAGAACGGCCAGGATAGCATTTTTCGATGAAAAAATATAGATAAGACTAAATTATGGACTAGATTGTATTAAAATACCTGTAAACTCGTGCATACATTTTAGAGGTTACCACCCCCCCCCCCATTTATTTCATTTTATTTTACAGCCACTATTAATCAGCCAAATCAATAACAATAATTATTATGCATTAGTATGCTGCGCATTTGTTTACAAAAATAATCAATTGTGTTTTTAAATGAATCAACCCTTGTATACATGTATGTATGACTTCAAAAACAATACTAAACAGAAATTTGCTTCACTAGGACTACGATAAAAATAAATCAATATCAAAACTGTTACATGTTTAATGTTTCACTTAATCATTTTAATTTTAGCCTGTTTTTTGTTTATATCTACAAAATAGGTTTAAATATCAGTTACTCCATACATGCAAGTATGTTTGTAATATTTCACATTGCATGCATGATCGTGCTGCATAATGCAAAACAAAACCGTCTAGACTAAGGAAGCGTTTGTTAACTCAGGACTTGATTCGAATTACGTATAATCCAAAACATAGAACAAACACCGCTCTGTGAGATAACGGAGAGCAAAAGTAGATACAAGAAAACTCCCACACACTACTTATCGGGTAGCCAGTGCTAAGTCTATGTATTTACTTTGATAATGCGATCCTGAAATTTCCTATGTACATCCGACAGGTGTCAAACACAATTCTGAGAAGCAAACTGACAAGCATGTCATCGAGAGTGTAGAGTGGCAAAGAGGAGCACACCCACTGTATATTTGGATAGAAAACCTTCAAATAAGTATGAAATCATAATTTTGCACATTCTATATTCAAAATGTTGGGTGCCGTTTTTATTAATTCAAAAATGAGTAAAATTATATAATCAAATAATATTTATGATGAATATAAAAAAACGGATAATTTATTAAAGGGTGCAAGGCTGTATAAAAAAATAGTTACTGATTAAAAGGGCTAGGTGGATCTCACAACTGTGATGTGTGTGATGACATACTCTCGTCGTTCATTATTGAACCTGAACTAGCATTGGAACAGCTTCGGGCCAATGGTTTATGTTTGCTGTGCTTGCACATAATATGCCGTCCATTAAGGTATGTATAAGTAGAATGATACATTATAAATCGGCTAATTTTCCGCCGGCTGATATGCAGTGTGAGATCTCTGCTAAATACCTATCTGTTCATATTATCTAGCTACCTAGCTAAGTAACACTCATAGAGTCGGAAGATACATAGATTACGCTTTGAGTAACTCCCACATGATTATATAAATCAGGTAATATTTACTTTCAATCCCACTTTGCTATAAATTCTACCAATTATTCTCTAATTAACTTATACGAAATCTGTCCACCATTCCAATTTAATTGTGAAAAATAATTCATATTTTTCACTGGAAAATTCAAGAAATATATTACCTCACCCTTTGAATGATTTACAGTGTCAGGAACACAGTTAATCACTTTATCATACAGTACAATGTACCTTATTATTATTGTTGCGATTATCAACCAATACAACAGCAGCAGATATTGTTTATCGTTACAGCGCGCTGTTTATGTACTGTATTATGTGGGGTTTTTTATCGCTTTTTTAGATTATTATTTTAATTTAATCCAGATTCTGAAATTCTTCACAATATTTACGATCGATTATTCAATAAAGGTTCTTTTTCTTCACTTTCTATATTTGGATCTTAATGTTGACAGTAAATAAAAAGGTACCTGCTCTAAAGTTGGAACAAATAAAAGAGGTTTATAACTATAAATTCAACACTGATGGTAGTTTAGAATGTTAAACAATTTCATATTCGCGCTACTTTACACACGGTTTGTATAATTAGCTCTATGTGTTGCCTTGCTTGCTGATCCTGGGGCTCGTATTTGCGTACAAGATATATGGCCATCTCGACCAATACGAAGCCTAGGACATATCGTAAGTTGTACGAGAATAAGAGCTGCGCAGATCTGCTAACAATGTAACAAGTGGACGTGTGTTTAGCATGCCTAACACGCATCACATGCCTTGATCTACTGGCACGACCTCAGTTTTTCAGACTTATCTGGGATACAGCGTCCTTCATCTGTCGTCTTCGACATTTTATGACTATGACTAGCTTAACCCGTTAGTCTCCACTGGCCTGCGATGTAACCACAGAAACACGGGTAAAGCCAGGGTGAAGTGGAAATTGATTTAACCCTGAATTTTGTCATGAAAACCTTGGAGACCAATGTGTTTTTTTTTCAATTTGAAATCATCATAAAAGGCTTAGTCAGCTCTTCCTGATTCATTTAAATACCTGTGTTATGGGTCTACGGTCATTAGAAATATTTTTACTCTTACAGTGCGGGGATCGACTTTAGACGTCAGAATCTGACGTCTACAGACGTCAGATTCTGACGACTAATGTCGATCCCCGCGCTGTAAGGGTTAAACACCAGTAACACAAAACAGATCTGTTTCTTTTTATTAATTTTGTCTTCATCATGCTTAGGTCAGATCATTAACAGGAGCATGGTACGTGTAATACATGTTTTTATATCACCCACTACCTCTCACAATAGCACACAAGAGCGAAATCTTGACAGGACTTCAATCAGCTGCCTATCATGGATGTTATGTTTTTTTTATTACCATTGAATTAATTAATAAGGAATCGGATACACTGATAGTTTTATTTGATTCTTCCGGAAATTGTAATTATCATGATTTTGATCTTTTGATCTTTTTTTTTGTGTTTGCACCTAGTTTTAAATAAAGGATAAGAATCGTGCTGTACGTGATGAACTATAGTCTTGCAAACGATGACAAACTATAAGATTATTTTAATTTAAGCGTTCAACATGCTCAGGGAGTTTTAAAGATATACACAAAATAAATGTGATTTATTCACGTATATAATATATCATGCAAATATTGAAAAAAATATAACTATAAGACCCTATGCCATAGCCCAAGGGAATACATGTGTGGCAAAAATAGCCACGTAATCAGGATGGGCGAGTCTGACGAGATGCATCTCTACCTCTTCTTGTTGCTGCTACACGACATGGCCCAGCGATGCCTCAATGCTGGGCCAGCGTCGGTGACGCTGTCCCAGCATTGAGGCATTGCTGGGTCTAATTCCTTGCTAGGTGTGTGGTCACCTGAGAAAGTAGTGGAGTATTCAGTGTGACAGGCTAATCTGACCGTCTGGTCAGCATGGCTTATTGACAACAGTTACCACGGGTTCTCTTACGTTCACGGTGGCCGATTGGTCACCAGTTTGGCCCAGCAGTTAGTCGAATGCTGGGCTTGGGGCAGCATTTTGGACCCATTCTTCTGGAAACGTTCGCAAATCGATTCTTCGCAGCTGGGAAAAATCACTCTGGACACCCCGATTCGTCGTCTTGTCAACTGTTTCCTGGAATTTTGTGACGTTTGCACGAACATTTTTTCTCGCGGTCTTGCCTGACAAATAAAATAAAATGAATGGGGTTTCAGGCCACCTTTGTGCATATATGAGATGACACTACCTTTCAGACACAATGTTTAAAATTCGAGCACGCTACCTCTCGGTCACGGTAGCTCCATAATATTGAATCTATACGAGTACCCAGGGAAGAAACGTTTTTTTAAACATGAAAGTCAAAGCGGGTGACGAACCCATGATCTCCGACTTTCCAAAAAAATGAAATGAATCGGGCTTTAGGCCACCTTTGTGCACATATAGGCTAAACTGGGCCAGGAGAACCTCCTGAGGATGGTGAGATGATTGAGATGACACTGTCCTCCAGACACAGGATTCGAAATTCGAGCCCTGGCGGTCTGAGGCCGAGCACGCTACCTCTCGGTCACGGAGGCTCCCCACAATACTAACTTTCACACGTGGATGGGGAAGAAACAATTTTGTTTCTTTCAAACCGCCGAGACCGGGAACCGAACCCCGGACTCTGGCGTGAAAGGCAGCGGTGCTAACCACTACCCTAGGGCCCCCGCCCTCCGACTTTCCAAGCGAGAAGCCTTAGCCACTGCACCAGGCCCCCCACCATGCTGACAATGGTCAAACACACTCCTGACACTTGATAGAAGGTATGATTAGTATGATTAGTCAAACCATCAAGATTGTGATTGATGTAAATATATATTAAGAAATGTATTCAACTCTGTACAGTCTAATATCAAACCACGCAAAACATTATTAATTTTATACAACTAAAAAAAAATATATACAATTTACTTTCTGAAAATAATGTATTATGATAACAATAGTGACATGTTAGTTGCGTTTCGAGGACTGTAACGTGTGTTTGATGTTTATGCAGGTCATCTCGTTCAGCTAATAAATGAATAATTTCGGAACAAGGACACAAAGTTCACTTTTGAATGTCACTGAACATGCTATGTCTCAATAAGCTACATACATGTATATGTTGCTTTGAATCGGGTCTTGTGCTGATGCCCCCCCCCCCCCCCTGACGCCGTTCAGCCGTCGGTGTATATCAGACGTGCTGCATTGGTGTTGTTTTTGGAATTCCTAGGTCTCTTTATCATTATAGAGTCTTGATATCGCAAAAGTCTCATTAGATATTATTGTCAACATAAACATAATTCCGTTGCTTCTAAATCTCTGTCTTCTATTTGGGACGAGTCATTCTGCATCTCCGTTGCTTCCCATTTTCCACGCGATATCAAAACTCGTGATCTCAATTATTTTAGTGGTTTAACTAAACTCATGGTCTTGATATTTCAGCGGCCTGATAATTTGTGATCTCTTATTTTGATTGTCCAGCTACTGTGATGGTCGTGACTTTTTGACGTCTCTTAGCTGATGACCTCTTATTTTGACTGTCCGGCTATTCTCATTGTCTTGGTACTTCTGAGGTCTCGTATTTTGTGATCTCTTATTTTGGGATTTCTGTCTACTGTCATTGTCTTGGTATTTCCCATTGACATAATGTGTTAAACCCAAAATTTATTTTACAGCAAGGTTTTTTTTATGGAAATAGTATCTATACTAGGTCTAAATATCGAGCATTGTTTCTAGAATAACTAGCATATTTAATGAAATAACTTAGGGACTCGATCGCCTATATCAGAACCCCCGATCAACACAAAGTCTCAAATTATGATTATCTTAGCATACTGTATGTTCAAGCATACTGAAAAATCAACCATAATATCAGCATTTTTCAAAAATATAAATGGGTGACATCCGCCACTTTTTATTAGCATTTAGTTAGGTGAAATTCGTTGATGAGCGTATGATGAACTTGCGGTTTGACATTCACGTTTTCTACAATAATCATTATAATGCATATGATCAAGAAATTTTAAACAAAAAGATTTACAACCCTATTAGTAAAATAATAATTTGGAGAAATGGATTCTGATTTTGTTTCTTTTTAAAGCATATGGCACGCTTGCATGGACATACACATTCAATATTAGAATCTCACCTGGACCTAAATCATTATCTTACATGTAGGCCTATTGCCTGTAAGTGCATATAACTATAAGATGTCAGCATTAGTTATATATATATGTTATGGACCTATTAATGTTGTGGGAGACCCAGCACAAATGATAAAAAAAAAAATTTCACAATAAATTTTGGGATATAGGCCATGGGCTACAACCACCCACCGTGCACCCCCACATATTTCACCCACATCAACTTTTTTTGAAACCATGAAATGAGATGTTACCAGCAAAAAAATAGGGATGAACTTTATATTTTGACCCCTTATAGGGGGGTACCCCCAAACCTGTCTAAAATTAGGGGGCTAAGAGTTACGCAAACGTCTGCCGGTGAAGTCTTGGTTTTTAACCAATCTGCACGTGCGATACACCAGATAATTAAATTCCCGGTAACATGATATATCACACATTGCAGAAGAGTAATCAGTTCTCTCTCCACATACGCTCAAGCATGATTTTTTCTATAAAATAATCGAAATTAACAACAAAACCAACGATTCAACATGATGAAAGAAAACGACTTAGGAAAATGTAATTATTGGACATATCCATATCTGAACCCAGATATGTGTATGCTTGAAAAAGAGTGCTATTTATATTTATAAATGTCCAATATTATTTTTAATGAAAACATATTGATGCTATACATGAAAATATTTGTATTCAGCATGGGCTGAAATATAAAAGATGATTTTTTACTCGAAATTTTTGTGTATAGTTTTTTATCCACTTTTTTTACATAATTTATGTGTGCTAAATTCGAATATGTCGGATAACATTATATATTTGGTGACCTTCACCTTTAAATCAGCAAAACAGTAAAATCGGCCCGTGGAATTGAGGCATTTTACATGTATTTCAATGGGACTGGCATTTGGGGTGGTGAGACCCTATAGTTTATCGTAAAATCCAAGATGGAAGCCATTTTAAATATTTACTATAAAAAAATGACGTATTTAAAGCATGTTATAATATACTGTGATTAAATACAGTTTCGAATGCCTTGCAACCTTATTTGCCGTATTATTAGTCAATTTTTTTAGTTTTCCATTAAATAAATGTTGTTTATGATATTATAATTAACGTGCATAAAAACAGTTTTAAGGTGTGTGTTGGCGGTAACCATTTTGAACTTGAAGGTCAAACGAAAACATGAGATATACACGTACATGTATCAACTCTAAATCATGCAGAAACCAGAAATCGTGCAATATTATGTAACAAGAATATAGAACAGATGTGATTTTGACGGCCATTTCTTGTTTTGCTTATTTGAAGGTGAATGACACCACAAATAGAATGTAAACCGACATATTCGAATTCAGCACACGCAAATTATGTAAAAACAAGCGCAAAAATAATTAGCACTCAAATGGCGAGCAAAGGTCAATGTTTTATATTTCAGCCTACCTAAATACACACATTTTCATAAAAAGGCTGCAATATTCTCTCATTTAAAAATATATTTGTCATATGCAAATCTAATTGACACACAGTTTTAAGCAAATACACATCTGGGTTCAGAAAACATAAGTTAAATAAAGATATGGCCAATAAATATGTTGTATTAAGGCGTTTCCATTGACCATGGTAACTATCTTGTTTAGTTGTCGATTCTAATTATTTTGTAATAAAAAAACATGTTTCAACGTATGTATAATACATGCAATACATCATTAGAAAGGAAATTTAAATACCTTTTATATGGTATATTGCATGTGTAGATTGGTAAACAGCAGACGTTTGCGTAGCCTCACCCCCTAATTCTAGACAGGCTCGGGGGTACCCCTCTATAAGGGGTCAAAATATAAAGTTCATCCCTAATTTTTGCTGTTTACATCTCATCTCATGTTTTAGACATATCAAGGTTTAAAAAAAAGTTGGTGTGGGTGAGATGTGGGGGGAAGGGGGGGGGAGGAGGTGCACGGTGGGTGGTTGTAGCCCATGTCCTAATAGGCCCACAGATCAACATTTATTACAAATGCCCTATTATAAATGCCTCCTGGGAAAATATGTCAAATTTGCATAAATCTAATATACCCGCCAAATTTCTAAAAATCTAGGGATTTGTTAATATAACTGATTTTAGGTGAGCTATTTTCATGATTTTAAAAGTGACATGAGAGACGTTTAGAGGATAACTAAGCTTCACTTAGGTAACATTTTGAATTGCACTCAATATGGCCGCCCAAATTCTGCAAAATGGCTTGTTTCTCGGAAAAACTGTCTAGATCAACATTTATTTCGATAGTTGAGTAGTTTATAGAGTGTGATTTATGTATCATACAACTTATAATATTATCTTACAGGTGTAAATTAAATCCAGGAGATCATTATTATCTCCGCCAAAGGAGGTAATGTTTTCAGTCATGTTGGTGTGTTTGACTGTCCGTCAGTAGAATTAATCTTACCAGATGCGTGTCTCGGGAGAAGGAGCAATCCATTAAGTTTGTTTTTTTGAGAGGGGGATGATCCGGATTGCGACTCAGATTCAATATCCAGATATCGGTTCGGATCGTGTGGTGGATGCTTGTAGTCTCTGACTGGCTGTGTAAGTGTAATATAAGTTATTGGTGTGAAACTCCACTACCATCTTCAACACCTATGAACGAAGTGTATATGAGAACGAACATTTCAAATCGAATATCAGATAAATATGAGGCAGACAATGTTCACCAAAACACCATTACCATCATAGAGTTGTAGGCATTCTATCGTATGCACTCATAGCCCTCATCTATTAATGCTTTTTGGAAAGCATCGTTTATCTAGAGGCTGCAAAGAGGCCAGGAAGTCTGGTTTAGAGGCGCTGAAAGGCAGCCACCTAGGAAAGTCTTCACTATTGTATCTTCCAGTTCCTATAATTGATTAAAATCCAAGCAATGTCAGCTGTGTTTATTCAACCTTAAAGCGACACAATCAGTCCAAAATCACCATTTTTATTTTGGCTCCTTGATATGTCATAATATGTCAAAATGTACATAGACAAGAATTACGTAAATTTTATTTTTATGTTGTGTTTACCAGCTAAAAGAGAAATAAGTACAAGATTTTATTTCCGAAATGCATGTCCAAAATAAGAAATAAAGGAATAACTTATAAACGGGGTTTTCGGTACACTTGCTACGTTGCCACAGCAACCCAAAATAAAAATGATGATTTTTTGCCTGACAGAGTCGCTTTAAGCTATGTGCCCTCACATACCAAAACGTTCCTGTTATAACCTATACCAGAAATACTCTCTTATGCATTTCTGCTTATTATATA
Organism: Flabesymbios commensalis; assembly: GCA_964017125.1. Classification (NCBI taxonomy): domain Eukaryota; kingdom Metazoa; phylum Annelida; class Polychaeta; order Terebellida; family Flabelligeridae; genus Flabesymbios; species Flabesymbios commensalis. The sequence goes on from OZ024905.1 coordinate 51,234,098, forward strand.
CCTATTATAATCTTCGACCATCCGATCTGGTGAAAAAGACACAATATACATGAAGATTAGCCAGTAGATATGTATCCTGTATTATGTGTACAGTCTTACAATATGTTTTATGTCCTGTGTAACACAATGTTAATGTTAAATGTTTGCTGTTAAAATAGATCGTTGAGCATTTGAGCGGCCATATTCGATTAAGGCGAATTCTGGAAGTACTTGTTTTTTCAGCTATTTATCATCCGAAAAAGTAGGTTCAGAAGCACAGAATAAGTTTCATAAACTACTCATAATTGCTCGTGTAAAGCTAGTTATATGAAATAACGGGTAGTTTTCTTTGCGGCCACATTGGATTTATGCAGCTTCTAGAAGTACATATTTGAAGCTTAATATCATCTAAAGCGTTATCAAGTTCACTGTAAATGTCATTAAAATGTTCAAAATGGTTTGCTTGGCACTAGTTATATAAAGGAACGGGTAGTATTCTGGAATATTGGCGGCCATATTGGATTTATGAAAATTTGGCATATTTCCCCAACAGGCATTTCAGGGCGTTTTTAGTATGTTATGTTGCAATTTGCGCTGGGTCAGAACCTCAAATGATCTATATTGACTGAAGCCTGCTTCTCAACTTCGCCACGAAACATCAATTCTCACAACACTAGCCTCTAACGAGTTTTGCTATATTGTTTCATCGCACAAAGAGGATAACATGATCCTCTCTACATATTTATCCTTTAGACTTGGTCATGTTGATTTAAACTACTTGCATTATTCTGAATACTCGTGCGTTTCATGTGATTTTGATGATCACACTTAAGTCATTCTAGTTATTTACTCATGTAAACTCTATTACACTGTACTAACTTTCACTCAGCGCGAACATGATAAAATAAACAGTTTAAATACAAATGTGTGATGTTCAAAGTAATATTTACTTAATATGTATAAATATGAATAGCTGACACTCCTTTATCAACTTTTCTGTCGCCACTCTGGGTCAATGTTATAGGGACCACTGTAGATATGTGTATGACTCACCAAAAAAATGGTCAAAGTTTTGTCTCCCGGATGACCAGTAATAGTGGCTAACTGTTCTTTATTTCATTACAATGACCATGCGTGGAATTTTGCACGTATAGTTGCTGAATAAATCAAATGGATGTTGCCATTTAGTGCATCTTGATAATAGATAGTAATCATTGATTAACCCGCATTTGTAATTACATATTTTTGAATTATATCAGACAATTTGTAACCATTAATATGCGATTTGGAACCAGCTTAACATGTTTAAAAAATAGTAACCTTTTCAAATTTATTCGAAGCTCTGTAGGCCCTATTGACCGCGAGGTTAATTCAATTCAACGAAAAGACAAAATTGCACAATTTCGGCTTACTTTTACGACGTTGAGCCTAGCATGGACCAGCATTGCAGCAGAGATTGCATTACATGGTGTGCCATGGGGGTCAATAAATACACCATGTAAGCTTGGTTTGTTGCGATGATGAGTGTCTCGGAAACCGTGGAAATGGCTCCCTGCAGAATTACCAGCAGCTCCAGTACAGTATCTGGCCGCCTATATATAACGTTTATGCAAATTTCTGGCACATTTACTGTTCAGCTTCTTATGTGCTTCTGTACGTAGGTTTAATCCCACACTTTCGATGTCGAAGGGGATACGATAACTATTGGAATAAAACATACAGGAAATGTGCTAATGCAACACCAAATTAATTTTATGGATGACGGATTATCAGCAGAAAAAATGGTGTTTTTACATATTGTGTGATAAAAATCCATTATTGCCTACTTTATTCGCATAAATGTTAACCTTCAGTATAATGATTATATCTAAAATTACATGTTTTTCGGTCTGACATTATGTTGTATTATAGTCTCATAAAAGTTTTGAAAAAATAATAATTCATTTTTTTTAACAAAAAAAAAATATTTTGTTTTCGCTGTAAATAAATAATAATTGTGTGTCGACGATAGGCCCATTTTTTCATTATCGTTGTAAATACATAGTTGTGCCTTCCGTAGAAAACAAGACCTATATAATATATTATTGAAAATGTAAGTATAATGCGACAAATGTCAAAGTTTTGTCCGGACTACAGCTAGTATATCAAATAAATAAATAAATAATATTGTGTATCGACGATAGGCCCATTTTGTATTACAGTTGTAAATACATAGCTGTGTTGTGTGATGTGACCTATATAATATATTATTGAAAATGTAGGTGTAATTGACAAATTTCACGGGTTTTTCCAGGACTATATGGTATATCAAATAAATAAAAAAAATTGGTCGCCAATCACTGTACATTGAATTAACAATTCGCTATGAGATTATTTTTTTAAACAATATTGGGAGCACATTTATATTTTTCAAGTATTACTTGAAAAATATAACTGTGTTTCCAATGTTTTTAACAGAAATAGTTACATATTATCAAATACACCCCCCCCCCCTCCCCTGTAAATCAAATGGTACCTCATCATAGGGTAATGTCCTTTCCAAAATTAAAAGCGAAGATATTTTTTCAAAACCAGCCGGTCGCTTAAAGAGTGCTGCGAGGTCTGAGTGTATGGGTCATAATACATGTAAGTCTATGGGACGGGTATTATGTGTGGTGAGACGTTAAGGTCATAGTTCCAGAAAGCACATTTTCGTGCCTATGGGATGTGTTTTTGCTACTAGACCATTTCAATTTGTGTCTGTCTGCCTTCTATCCATGGGGATTGGACAAAGTTTTCTTTTTTTGAGTTCAGAATATATTGTATATTATAGATCACGCGAAAAAAAATGCCATAAAAATGTTTGTTTTTCCCTTAAGGTCTCACCACACAAGTTCATTCGCGCATATAATTTTATAAAGTTTGAGAATAAGAAAGTTAGTCTCTCTTTTTATAATGTGACTCTTTGCAGCATCCTCGGTGGTGAATATTACAGAAGTATCATTTTGCTACCAATTCAAATCGATTCTGTGATGATTTGGTGTAGCAAAAGCATCGAAATGATGAAAGATAGATCCAACAGGAAGTCCTCGCGCTGACTGTAACAAGGCTCTTCTAAAAAACCAGGCCAATTTTTTGGAGGTCGCTCAGAGGAGAGTGGGGCAAGAGGCTATTATGGGCTCAAATTAAAAAAATACATAGGTTTATTTACATTTTTTCACTTAAAGAGTGCTGGGAGGTCTGAGTGTATGGGTCATAATACATGTAAGTCTATGGGACGGGTATTATGTGTGGTGAGACGTTAAACTACATGTATCATCATCTCTCCACACCTAATACCACTCCCATAGGCGTACAGGTATTATGACTAATACGCTTGGGCCACCCAGCAGTCTTTAAGACATGGGGCTTTTTTTCTATTTTCACATGCAAATGTAAGGTCCTAGTACTGTCCCTGAGCGTTGCCAAAATACGGGAAGTATCGAATGCAGCATATGCCTTGCTACTACCGGCGTAAGGACTACATTTTATACCTATATTTCCCGATTTCAATGTTTTTGAAGCAAGAAATGGTCACCACATCTAGATGAATTGGTATCAAAATGATATAAATGTACTATTTAACCCCAAGCCTGCTATAAATCGCCGCCTTTTATAAAAAAGATCGAAAACTTTTTAATTATATGCGTGTATTAATTTGTGTGGTGAGACCTTATATGGTCTCACCACCCCAAATGCCAGTCCCATTGTAACGCATGTATAATGCCAACATTCCAAGGGCCGAAATCACCACTTTCGTCTCTAGCTGCCACCCTATGTTACACACCATAATAAAGCCTAAGCTGTCCTTTTTCAAAAACTGCTTCGAAAATAGTATGCTAACTTCCTGCGTTTTGAGCTACGCTCACATGTTGGTAAAAAGGTTCGTTTTGCCCAGATCTCCCGAAATATTCTTGCGCTAATTCCCAGAAAAGACACAAATCCTTCTCACCGCATGTATCCATCCGAAAATCTCACATAACAGTTATACCTCATATCACAGATAGCGAAAACAGTATGTGCTTACAATTTATCCAGATAATTACAACATTCCTGTATTTTTCTTAATTCACCAGAGGCGAAAACAACCATTTAAAGCAGTAATTTGGGTAGGGATTCTCTAGTCAGTAGCACCCCCCTTGGATTTCGGCTCATTTAGGGTGGTGAGACCATATATAAAAATTAAATTATTTTGGTTTTATTTTTTTCAAACAAGGATGGAACAGCAAGTTGTTCTGATCAATATATTTTTTTAATTTTTCGAATACATCGAATGATGTTGCTTTGGGAGCTCTTTTATTAGGCACTGATATTGTGAAAATCAGCCCTTTTTCCGTAATTTTGCACTGCGGGAAACGTGGTCAGATGAAGTTGCAATTTCTACTCGTATTTAATCACAATAGGTAGTCATGGTGACCATTTATTATTTAGAATTATGAAGAAAAATAATGTATCAATTGGGATAAATGATTAATGACATTACAAAGAATTAAACTTCCCGTATTTTTCTATGTATTTGTACCCATACAACAAGTCAAAGTAGCAAAAGAAAACATGTTATCTACGAATTACCAACCAAAACACGCCCTCCTCGGCCTATCTTCCAGTTGTCACATCCATCCATCAATTATATGTCTTTTATTCGAAATTGTACAGCCTAATTTGTTGCATCGATTATCAGAATACAATTAAACACAGTTTGAATACTTTTTCTTTTTATTCAACAGCAGAAACATTATAATATATAATCCTAACCCTGCTTCAATTCCCTATACACACATGGTCTCACCACCCCAAATGCAAGTCCCATTGAAACGCATGTATAATGCCAACATTCCAAGGGCCGAAATCACCACTTTCGTCCCTAGCTGCCCCCCTATGTTACACACCATAATAAAGCCTAAGCTGTCCTTTTTCAAAAACTGCTTCGAAAATGGTATGCTAACTTCCTGCGTTTTGAGTTACGCTCCCATGTTGGTAAAAATGTCCGTTTTGCCCAGATCTCCCGAAAGATTCTTGCGCCAATTCCCAGAAAAGACACAAATCCTTCTCACCGCATGTGTCCATCCGAAAATCTCACATAACAGTTATACCTAATATCACAGATAGCGAAAACAGTGTGTGCTTACAATTTATCCAGATAATTACAACATTCCTGTATTTTTCTTAATTCACCAGAGGCGAAAACAACCATTTAAAGCAGTAATTTGGGTAGGGATTCTCTAGTCAGTAGCACCCCCCTTGGATTTCGGCTCATTTAGGGTGGTGAGACCATATATAAAAATTAAATTATTTTGGTTTTATTTTTTTCAAACAAGGATGGAACAGCAAGTTGTTCTGATCAATATATTTTTTTAATTTTTCGAATACATCGAATGATGTTGCTTTGGGAGCTCTTTTATTAGGCACTGATATTGTGAAAATCAGCCCTTTTTCCGTAATTTTGCACTGCGGGAAACGTGGTCAGATGAAGTTGCAATTTCTACTCGTATTTAATCACAATAGGTAGTCATGGTGACCATTTATTATTTAGAATTATGAAGAAAAATAATGTATCAATTGGGATAAATGATTAATGACATTACAAAGAATTAAACTTCCCGTATTTTTCTATGTATTTGTACCCATACAACAAGTCAAAGTAGCAAAAGAAAACATGTTATCTACGAATTACCAATCAAAACACGCCCTCCTCGGCCTATCTTCCAGTTGTCACATCCATCCATCAATTATATGTCTTTTATTCGAAATTGTACAGCCTAATTTGTTGCATCGATTATCAGAATACAATTAAACACAGTTTGAATACTTTTTCTTTTTATTCAACAGCAGAAACATTATAATATATAATCCTAACCCTGCTTCAATTCCCTATACACACATGGTCTCACCACCCCAAATGCAAGTCCCATTGAAACGCATGTATAATGCCAACATTCCAAGGGCCGAAATCACCACTTTCGTCCCTAGCTGCCCCCCTATGTTACACACCATAATAAAGCCTAAGCTGTCCTTTTTCAAAAACTGCTTCGAAAATGGTATGCTAACTTCCTGCGTTTTGAGTTACGCTCCCATGTTGGTAAAAATGTCCGTTTTGCCCAGATCTCCCGAAAGATTCTTGCGCCAATTCCCAGAAAAGACACAAATCCTTCTCACCGCATGTGTCCATCCGAAAATCTCACATAACAGTTATACCTAATATCACAGATAGCGAAAACAGTGTGTGCTTACAATTTATCCAGATAATTACAACATTCCTGTATTTTTCTTAATTCACCAGAGGCGAAAACAACCATTTAAAGCAGTAATTTGGGTAGGGATTCTCTAGTCAGTAGCACCCCCCTTGGATTTCGGCTCATTTAGGGTGGTGAGACCATATATAAAAATTAAATTATTTTGGTTTTATTTTTTTCAAACAAGGATGGAACAGCAAGTTGTTCTGATCAATATATTTTTTTAATTTTTCGAATACATCGAATGATGTTGCTTTGGGAGCTCTTTTATTAGGCACTGATATTGTGAAAATCAGCCCTTTTTCCGTAATTTTGCACTGCGGGAAACGTGGTCAGATGAAGTTGCAATTTCTACTCGTATTTAATCACAATAGGTAGTCATGGTGACCATTTATTATTTAGAATTATGAAGAAAAATAATGTATCAATTGGGATAAATGATTAATGACATTACAAAGAATTAAACTTCCCGTATTTTTCTATGTATTTGTACCCATACAACAAGTCAAAGTAGCAAAAGAAAACATGTTATCTACGAATTACCAACCAAAACACGCCCTCCTCGGCCTATCTTCCAGTTGTCACATCCATCCATCAATTATATGTCTTTTATTCGAAATTGTACAGCCTAATTTGTTGCATCGATTATCAGAATACAATTAAACACAGTTTGAATACTTTTTCTTTTTATTCAACAGCAGAAACATTATAATATATAATCCTAACCCTGCTTCAATTCCCTATACACACATGGTCTCACCACCCCAAATGCAAGTCCCATTGAAACGCATGTATAATGCCAACATTCCAAGGGCCGAAATCACCACTTTCGTCCCTAGCTGCCCCCCTATGTTACACACCATAATAAAGCCTAAGCTGTCCTTTTTCAAAAACTGCTTCGAAAATGGTATGCTAACTTCCTGCGTTTTGAGTTACGCTCCCATGTTGGTAAAAATGTCCGTTTTGCCCAGATCTCCCGAAAGATTCTTGCGCCAATTCCCAGAAAAGACACAAATCCTTCTCACCGCATGTGTCCATCCGAAAATCTCACATAACAGTTATACCTAATATCACAGATAGCGAAAACAGTGTGTGCTTACAATTTATCCAGATAATTACAACATTTCTGTATTTTCCTAATTCACCAGAGGCGAAAACAACCATTTAAAGCAGTAATTTGGGTAGGGATTCTCTAGTCAGTAGCCACCCCCCCCCCCCCTTTTGGATTTCGGCTCATTTAGGGTGGTGAAACCATATAGGACTAACGGCCCGTGGGACCAATCACCTTGGCGTTCATGGTTATAATCACCAGGTGTCCTCATCATGTACATTATAACGACGCATCACTCACTAGATGGCGCGACCCACATTGTATGTTACCAAGAAGCAGGCAATACTCCACATACATGTACTGTAGGCCTAAATCTTGTAATATTCGCGAGGTTTTAATTTTTCATCGAATCTTGCGAAGAAAAAGATTCGCGAATTCAAGAATCTCGAAAAAATTATTATTATAACAGCGCTACTACAGAAAAATGGGAATTTGTGAATTCTATCTACGTGAAAAGTCCAAAAATCAGAAATTCGCGAAAATGCACACGCGCGAAAATTACCAGATCCACAGTAGTCAGCGTGAACTTGGTTTCTGTTGAGCGAAATAGTTGACGTACACTTAAATACGAATAATCACAATCTAAAGCTATGGAATGTGCTGCACCTTGTTTACATGTAGGGGCCTCTAATTTGACACCACAGAACAAGATGATACCTTTTGCCACAAATATAAAGTTTGTCATTCATAAGATCAAATTAAGTGTCAGATAGCATGTTCTGAATTTGGAGCTAGACTAGACTTAGCACTCTGTTATTATTTGGTGATTGTGTTGCACCTATAGCAGAACTACAACGTGATATTCTAAAAATATCTGCAAGACAACACTTTTCCATCTGAAGAATATTTCGAACATTCGCAGTTTTGTTCCAGATAAGGCTGCTGTACAATTAACGCATGCATTTGTTTCGTCTCGATTGAACCACTGCAATTCACTGCTCCGAGGACTGCCTTCTTGCTCCATCAGACGTCTACAGTCCATACAAAATATTGCAGCACGCATCCTCACGAGGACGCGTAAATATGAGCGCATAACGCCAATCCTCAAGAACTTGTATTGGCTTCCCAGTGGGGGACCATAATGTAATAAATTTGCACATCTGGCTAAAATTATCAAAATTGGTGTACAAGCCCACAAGACTCTTTCATATTTTTGATGGATCCAAGCTGAAAAATTGCTGGATCCACCATTTCAGGCAAAATTTTAAATGGCCGCTACTCGTAAACCACAATTCGATGGGTTAAAACAATAGTGTGCTAAGTGACATTTTTGGCCTTTAGAATAATAACCAGCTAAGTCAACTATAATATGTATAAAGTGTGAATTTATTCCAAATTCAGATTAAAACAACAGATCAAGTCGACTTAGCACATTGTTATTTTCGTGAAAAGGAACACATATCAGCATAATATCTGTCCAACACAGGACCAAATCGACTAGACACATTGTTATTCTGGTGCTATATATTCTTATGGGCTCTGTTTCTGGGACAAAAACGGTGCAAGTGCACTTAGCGCCTTGTTATTCCGAGACTTGTGGAGACAACACAGGGGAAATGCCTGGACTTAGTTTATAGTTGATCTAGGAACAATCTCTGCATATTTTGTGTTCCTGGAGCAGCAATGCGCCAAGTCAACTTGGTGTCTTGTTGATCCTAATTTTGCTTCTGTGAATTGTTTTGGAAGGAAAAAAAACTGTGATAACTTCAGTTGATCTACTGTCAAAGTCCAATCGCTGTGTGGTTCATCAGTGTAAGTCCAAATCTACATGCTGATAAGTGGCTTTAGCAGACTTTAGTTCTAACCAAAAAGATAAACACAATTTTGCTGTCAAGTCGACTTGACCCACTATTGTTTTAGACCATCGAATTATCATATCTTGGCAACATATGGCCCAAATTTTACGATGTTAACATCAATTTTGCACGTTTTAGTTTAATTAAAAATGCCCGAAATAACACATTTTGTAAAATAATATGTTAAAAAACTAAATATCAAACGCTGAACACATTTAAAAAATAGTTTGTGACATTTTATTTATATTAGACTGCTAGCAACATAATTTATATAGGCCAGGGAGAACAGAAGAGGATCTTAGGTAAACGCCACGAGTGTGTCTGTTATTTCTGGATATGCATCCAATGCAGCCAATGCACTTCTCTGCCAATACTCAGAAAAAGGAACTAGTAGGCCTATTACAGCCAGTAAAACTATGGAAGAGCCAGAACCAAAACCAACTAATAATTCAGTCAATCTCAGGCTAGTAAAAGGACTAACAGCAATGACTACAACAATGCTATCCACTGTTCAGATATAAATATTGTTATGTGCTTAAAAATGTGTAGAACATGCGAATGTCAGCTTCTATTTGATTACAAGGCATAAACTGAGAGAGGTTAGCGGTTGGAAAGATGTGATCTGGTCATCCTTGGTGGAATATATTATAATATTTGGGAGCCGTAATCAAATCGTTAACCATTTCTTGACCCTTATTTTCTAGGGGTTTCAAAAATTGGTCTAGTCGATCACCAGGGATGGGTGTTGACCCCTGAACCTTGGTTCGACAACCACGTTTCTCCTGGGTTAAAAGTGTCAAACTTTGATCAGGATAGGAATCCCAGATCAGGTCAAGTCTGGTTGGTGTCTACTCCGATATCAAGCTCTGTACAAATGTTAAGAAATGACGTTCTACGTATTATTGAAAGTTTGTAACTTTGATGGTTCGGGCCATATATGGACAATGGCAGCAGCATTACAAATTTTCATGGACACATCCCAGGAAGAAGTTTTCAGGCATTCTAAGATGTCAGATTTCCCCCCACTCCTCCATTAACCTTTGTCAGATAATAATGATGGCTCTTTTTGCTTTTCAAACAACGTAAATAATCTATATATGCATTTGGGCGTGATTGTAGAGAACTAAATAAATGAGAAACCAACGAAGTACTTTGCATATGTACAGTAATATTTTTGCCTTTAGTTCTTGATGGTTTGCAATGTTGGGAGAGATACCCTATTCAGTTATAGTCACATATACATTCATCATACACTTTCATGTACATTCATGCCTTTGTTAACAAGTTAAAGGCATATTTAATTATGTATCTGCTAGACCAGCAGGAATTATTTATCTTGTGTCTAATGTGAGCATGTTTGAACAAGTAGACTGTCTGCTATTCCAGTATATGCTGACCCACGGTACGAAGCGTGCCGAAATTTATTTTATGGTGTTTTCAACCAGTATGCTGAATCCAATGCCGAGTGGTGCCAAGCTCAACTATTTATGCAAAGGCTCGAATTTTACAATTAAAAATCAGCCGCGAAAATCGCTCGAAAATATCCCAAAAACAAAGGTTTCAGCCAGTACAAAGCGTATGTATGCCTGCTTTATATGTGACCCACGGTATGAGGCGTGCAAAAATCAATTTTACAATGTTTTTAACCTTTTTCGAGTATGCTGAATCTAATGCCGAGCGGTGCTAAGTTCAACTATTTATGCAAAGACTCGAATTTTATGATTTAATGTTGGCCTCGAAAATCACTCAACAAGAACACTGACGAAGGGGCCAAAAGGAGTCTCATCCAATATACGGCACATATATATATGCTTGCTTTATATATTTTAAACTATTTTCTGAATATAATGCCGAGCGTTGCTAAGCTCAACTATTCATGCAAAAGCTCAAATTGTGCGATTTTAGGGCATGTTTGATCGAATACCGAGCGGTGCCAAGCTGAGAAATTATTATAAATGCTCAACAATTTCGATTTAAAAGAAACCCTAAAAATCAGGAAAATTGCTATAAATATGTGTGCTCGACGACTGCATGCATGACTCAGTGATACATCTTGACCTCTTTATGTTTTTGCAATTATGTAGGAATAACTCAAAGATGCAATTTTAAGCAATGATATATATTATCTGGCGACAAATAAGTAGAAAATATTCTCCCTAATGATTGTAATAAAATGGTACAATGGTGTAAATCTCTAACACCTTCAACAAAACGCATGCGCATGTTGTGCTTCAAATTGATTTCATTTTAGAATGTAATATAATATAATTATGGTAATTTAATACAACAACAAATATAGTTATGCATGTTTTTGAAGCAGCACTCTACTTTATGTATTATATAATCTTCTTACTTGATATTACGACAAAACCAACTGATAATCTATGATGACAGATTGCACGTCAGTCTCTCTCGAAAACACCTAATAATAACCACAAACATATATTTTATGGTAGTTTGGCGAACGACAAGTACAAAATGTCCTCATTTTGAGTGTCATAGGATATAATTAAATCTCTAACGCCCTGATAAACGTATATACAGTGTTTTTTCATAATTCTATTCATTTTCGGATGTAATTCTGTCAGTCGTCGAATGTTAAACACAAGCTTACTCCTAATCAATATATACACTGGAAAATAATTATCTACATATATCACCCTGTGTATTGTCATTACACGCCCCAACTGCTAGTTTTTTATGACAAAGCCGAGTGCACCCCAATCCTTCTCAGAAACACCTCCACCTCAATGTTTGAGAGCCCAATAAACAGATAAACAGCCGCAATAAAGGATTACTTTGATGGCTCGTGGAAGAGCTTCTTCTTTGTCATGGAGATTGGTGACAGCTTTCTATCATTTTCGTACCAGCCACTCTTTGATGCAGTAGGAGTAGGAAGCTTGGGGTGTGATTCAATAGCCCATTCTCACACACGGCTAACATACATGTTGATATAGATCAGTATGAAGACCAAATGCATGTGATGTCATGGTCAGTTGCTCTGATTTGAAACAACTGAAGGAACACAATTATGTCAGTAGGCCTACGTTTGAGACAACACCAATAGTAGAGGACATACTCATATTACAGTGCAGAATGACACGAGGGTCGACCTCTTCATGGGTGGCATCGAGGCTTGTGAGATATATGTCCTGCTTGTTGCATCTTACATCTTCCACATTCCTGAATACATTAGCTGCTACATTATTGGGGGCTTGGAAAATATTGCATTTTACAACGAAGTTTTGAAGGCAAGATTTGTTTTCATGTTCAGTTAGCACGTAATATAGTCTTTTTTTCTGTCACGGGAAGGGGTACTGTCACGAGAAGGGGTACTGACATGACTGTCAGTTACCTTTACTAGTCTTTGACTTTTTGGTTCTCTTAGAATGAGTGCTATCCTTGATAGACATGTGCAAATACTGGTGGTAGTGGTATATGCTGCTGTTCGCCCATAAGCGGCAACACCATAGTTGACTTCACATCAGAGGGAATGTTCCCACTGGTCTCCACCGAGACGATGGTTACTAGGTGCATGAGTTACCACTTCTTTCAAGTCTACAGGTCGGTTAGCTTCAAAAGTAGTATCTCGTTTTTGAAAAACTCTGCTTTCATTATTATTTTTGTACTTCATAGATGCATTAAATGGCGATGCCAAAACATTGAAGTGCGACAGATAGGCATCCATTGGGAGGCGATAAAAGGTGACGGTAAGGCGTTAATGGTCAATGGGGAGTTGTTAAAGAGGAACGAAGATGCAACATATGGCATGTAGTGCGACGGAGAGGCGTTAAATATCAATGTGAAGGCTTATGGGGTGATGGGGATAAAACGAATAGGCATTAAATAAATCTTTATTCGTTAAAGAACAGATTACACCATACAATTGTTAACAAAAAATGAAAAAAAAAAATCAAATTAATCTGGTGTCAGATGTCTATATTAAAATCATTCTGTACAAACATAGTTTAACATATCATTTAATTCGTCATGCGATAATTCGTAATTGTCAGAGTTTTCCCTCATTGTCAATAAATCTATCACATTACCTGCAGCTTTCCTGCTTTCATCCTTTAATTTCGACTCAGAAACATTAATTATTTTTTATAGTAATCCATGAGTCATATTTACTTACTTGAAATTTATTTAAACCATATATTGACATAATGTGATTGATACTCTTACATGTGAACGATTTGCTTCTCAACATACATAATTTTGTGGATAACCGTACAAGTGAGTTGGTGCTTTTCAGGTTTGACATTACATATTTCATTATTCGTGGGTGTACTTGAACATCTATTGGCTGGTCTTCAGTTATGAGATGCAACAAATTATTGTGCGTTCTATAGGGTAATTTATACAGTTGTCGCAAGCATTTTCTCCAAGAAATATAAAACTTATTGATCGACTTTGCTGGTACATCCCAGAGTAAAAACCCGTGCAAAGAAGAACAGAATGATTTAAATAATTTATACTTAATTAAGTGAGGTGCTAACTTAAATTGTGACATTACTGTATCAGCTCTTCTAATAAAATCATCTGTTGTTACTTTGATCCTTATTTCGTTATTACAACCACCGACAATATTACCTAGGTGGACATATTGAGAAGTTCTTCGTATTTTATCACCATCAAAGGTTACATATCTATCTTCAGTGGTAGCACAGTTAAAAGAGTTTACTTTTTATAGGATTAAATAAAACATGATACTCCCGAGCTCTTCTAATAAAATCATCTGTTGTTACTTTGATCCTTATTTTGTTATTACAACCACCGACAATATTACCTAGGTGGACATATTGAGAAGTTCTTCGTATTTTATCACCATCAAAGGTTACATATCTATCTTCAGTGGTAGCACAGTTAAAAGAGTTTACTTTTTATAGGATTAAATAAAACATGATACTCCCGAGCAAAATATAAACCTACATTGATTAGTTTATTAAGGGCCATAATTGTCTGCGCCAGTAGTGCTACATCATCTGCATAAGCAAACGCGCTCATAAAAATATCTCCGACATAGCATCCTAACTTTGATTGACGCAAACGATTCAACAATTTATCTATATACATTGTAAATAAAACTGGTGATAACCCTCCACCTTTTTTAACACCGTTATCGGTGACAAAGGGTTTGGAAAAAGAGTTGTGACTGCGCAATGGGGGAGGGGCGACTAAAATGCATTTAAACGCGATGGTCAGACGTTAAATGGCATTAAAGTGTGACGGGATGCATTAAAAGGTGACGGGGGGGGGGGAATTAAAGGCGGCGTAAAAAGGAGATGGGGAGACGCTTAATGGCAATGAAAATGCGTTAACGGTTGATCGAGATGTACTTAAGGCCCACTAGAAAACGGTAAAGGGCCAATAAAAGGCATTTAACGCAACGAAAATGCGGCATAGGAGATGTAATGCGTTAAAGACAGACGTGGCAGCGTTTTAGGGTGACATATAGGCGTTAGATGTCGATGGGGATGAATCGAAGGGCTATTGGGAGGGGGTGGTTAGAGTGCGACGAGGAAGCGTTAAAAACTGATGGAAAAGCGTTAGAGGGTGATGTGGATGTGTTGAAGGGTGAGGAAGTGCCGTTAAAGAGCAAAGTAAAGCATTGAAGGACGACAGACGATAAAATGTGACGAGGGGGCGTTAAAGGACTTCCTCGACATACCACTATATGTCGGGTATACATGGAAATTTCTATGGTAGACACCAAAAATCATAAATCTTGTCGAAAATTATGTCAATTGATTGTCTAACCTTGCAAAAATGGCGGTCATCTCGAGTTTTACCCACAATGTAATGTCTAAGGTACTTACTTGACACATCACTATGTAGGGTAGACCCGAAGCCCTGTGGTAGACACCAAAATCTGCTTTTATTCTGTCGAATATGATATTAATTAATTGTTTGACCTTGCACGAAATTAATGGCGTCTATTTCGGCATTTACACACAATGCGATGTCTAAAGTACTTTTTGGTCACACCACTATGTCAGGCATACAAACAACCCTATGGTAGACATACAAATCATAAATCTAACTATTCTGTCGAAAATGATGCCATTTTAGTGTTTGACCTTGCAGAAAATATTGGATGTTATCCTGGATTATGCCGCCAATTTGACAATTTTGAGCGGCCAACAAAATATTCTGAAAACCCATTATTCGAAAAACATCTGCAAATGTTATGCTTTTATCATCATTACATGTGCCTGTATGTCGTCTAGATTACCAAGGTCATGGCGGTCATCTTGGATTGATGAATATTTCACTGTTTTCCCAAATGGTAAACTTTGGCCAACATGCTAAATATGCTCTACAGACCCCTCTCAGTGTAGTCAGCAAAAACAATACACTTCGTTCATTTTCCTATGGAAAGCTTCAAAGTTAAAATCAATTAACAGAATTATCTATTTCGCTTTTAATTCAAATAGTCACATCAACAATAAGAAGCATGTGGGAAATTATGCATTGGTGTTTATTATTATTTCCTATTGGTAGGAATATAGTTATTGATGTCGTAAAACCCATTTCAAGCAATTTATATTTTATTTTATAAATTTAAAAATATACTTTTTCATAAATGTCACAAACATTTTATAATATTTCAGCTGCCACTTACATGTATCAGAGGTAAACTGATCCAAGTCAAAAGTCCCTAGATATCAACTAATGGACTTGGATCAGTTTACCACTGAAGAAAAGTGTCAATTTTGAAAGTAAATAATTAATATGTTTCGAAATTTTAAACGAATAGCTTATCTAGTCTAGTATATTAATTCCTATATATTTAACTTTTCCAAAATGACAATACAAAAATCGAAGATCACGTTACCTCTGAGCCATTAATTTGCTGGTAGACATCTATATCACTGTCATGCAAAGCCAAAAGGCTTGTAAAGTAAGCAGATACTGCCTTTTGGTTTCGCCTTGCAGAACAGACATTGGTCAGAAAAATGGTATTTCCATTTTTTTAATGTTCCCCGACAACTACAGTCAAGTTATATAATGCATTTTTTTGTGCGTTGATTACTCAGAGTGACATAGAAGCATGTCATCATTTGCATTATTTTAATTAAAAAAATCATTATAAATGTTTAGATGTTGATTTTGACAGTTAAATGACCTTGATTTGGATATTAAATGGCTTTGACCTATACAACACAACCTATTAGCCCCTTTAAACCAGTCTAAAATAGGTCGAATTCTTCACCATCTGAAACCTAATTTTAGGCAAAAAAACGAAACAAATCGGTTGATAGAGATAAAGCTTTTCCTACAACAATGCGGCAGTTTAAAATGAGCTGTAGATGACCTCAAAATAATGGAGAAATTGAACCCCATGATTTTATGATGAAAGAACACAGAAGGACCTCAAATCCGCCCCTAGCTCGACCACCTAGCTCGAATACTATAACCAAAAAAACTTGGGGGATCATATGTTTAGGGGTGATTTTCGTGACCAATTTTAAATCGCAAAATTGGAGCTTTTGAATGAATAGCTAAGCTTAGCACCACTTTGTATCAGATTCAGCATACTTGAAAAAGGTTTACACTTTGAAAAATAACTTTTGGCATGCTTTGTACCATGGATCTGATAATTATATGATGTATATAGACCTTGCTGGCCTATTCTTGATTTTCGTGACCAAATTTAAATCGTAAAATTCGGGCATTTGTATAAATAGTTGAACTTAGCACCGCTCGGCATTAGCTTCAGCATATTCGAAAATGATTAAAAACTTTGAAAAAAAATAAAATTGGCACGCTTCGTACCGTGGGTTACATATGACACAGGCATATTATGGACTTTGACTTGCCTCAGACACGTTGCTGGCCCATTGTTGTTGGGTGATTTCCGATGAAACAAATTTTTTTTTATTGAATGGCTGAATTTAGAACTGCTTGGCATTATATTCAGCAGGCTTGAAAATAGTTTAAAAACATATAAAACATGCATATATATGGGCCATTTATTTGATCAGACACCTTGCTGGCCCCCTTTATCAGTGTTCTTGTTGAGTGATTTTCTAGGCAAATTTTAAATCGTAAAATTCGAGCCTTTGCGTATAGTTGAACTTAGCACCGCTCGGCATTAGATTCAGCATACTCGAAAATGGTTTAAAACAGCGAACAATTAATTTGGACACACCTCATACAGTGGGTCACATGTGAAGCAGGCATGCATATATGCCTTGTACTGGCTCATACCTTGCTGACCCCTTTGTTGTTGAAAAAATTTCGAGCGATTTTCGAGACCAATTGTAAAATTCGCTCCTTTGCATAAATAGTTGAACTTAGCACTGCTTGGCATTAGATTCAGCACATTCGAAAATGGTTAAAACATTGCATTTTTTTTTTGACATGCTTCGTACTGTGGGTCACATATGAAACAGGCATATTATGGACTTTATACCTCAGACACGTTGGTGGCCCTTGTTGTTGAGCGATTTTCGATCAAACACATCCTTAAATCGCAAAATACGAGTTTTTGCATAAATATTTGAGCTTAGCACCGCTCGGCACTATAATAAGAATACTCGAAAATAGTTTAAAATATATAAGGCAAGCATATATATGGGCCGTATATTGGATCAGAATTCTTACTGGCCCCTTCATCAGTGTTCTTGTTGAGTGATTTTTTATGCAAATTTTAAATCGTAAAATTCGCGCCTTTGCATAAATAGTTGATCTTAGCACCGCCCGGCATCAGTTTTAGCATACACGAAAAAAGTTAAAAACATTGTAAACTTATTTTTAGCACGCCTCATACGGTGGGTCACATATAAAGCAGCATGTATGTGTCCCATACTGGCTCATAATCTGCTGACACCTTTGTTTTTGAGAGGTTTTCGTACGATTTACAAGACCAATTTTAAAACGTAAAATTCGAGTCTTTGCATAAATAGTTGAGCTTGGCACCGCTCGGAATTGGATTTAGCATCCTCGAAAATGGTTAAAAACACCATAAAATCAATTTCGGCACGCTTCGTACCATGGGTCACTTTTAAAGCACAATTTCTGAGATCACAAACAGTCTAAAGTGTCATCAAATAAAAAGGATTGCCCTTGAGTATATATAACATCTTTATCTTTAGTTTGCAGAATTTGCACTTCTGCGTGATGACCATAAACAAAAGATGATGATGTTGAGTGCGACAATAATTCAGCTGATGATGCAAATTCAACCAGTGTTTGAACTTACCCAGCTAGGGACAGGTGTTCATCCATATAATAGTATGATGATTGCCAAATATGATCATATGAGGATTGTCAAATGGAGAACACATATATCGGTAGCGAGAGTAGTTTGCTTGGTTGAAATAAAATGAATCGGGCTTTAGGCCACCTTTGTGCACATATAGGCTAAACTGGGCCAGGAGAACGTCCTGAGGATGGTGAGATGATTGAGATGACACTGTCCTCCAGACACAGGATTCGAAATTCGAGCCCTGGCGGTCTGAGGCCGAGCACGCTACCTCTCGGTCACGGAGGCTCCACAAAATACTGACTTTCACACGTGGATGGGGAAGAAACATTTTTGTTTCTTTTAAACCGCCGGGACCGGGAACCTAACCCCGAACTCTGGCGTGAAAGGCAGCGGTGCTAACCACTACCCTAGGGCCCCCGCCCAGTTTGCTTGGTTGAACACAAACAAAACATGAGCACAGGTCATTTATTAGATGAAGGTCGAGATCAACCTCACGAACAAGTGATCGAACAAATCGGCTGTATTTATTAAAGATCAAGAATCAGTAAACGGGTTTTAACTAAAATGAAATTTATATTGCTACAAATTCCTCATGTTAGTGTCCCAGCTGTCAAAATGAGAAAATCCATCCAGCTGGTTTATAGCATGGGCTTATTTCTTAAGAATGAGCTAGCCATGAGAGGACATTGACATGACGAGTTATCGTGAGATGACGATCTGTATTAGAAACGGACCGTGCTCGAGTTAAAGTAAGTATCCCTGA
Organism: Flabesymbios commensalis; assembly: GCA_964017125.1. NCBI lineage: Eukaryota > Metazoa > Annelida > Polychaeta > Terebellida > Flabelligeridae > Flabesymbios > Flabesymbios commensalis. The sequence continues at coordinate 51,253,212 of OZ024905.1, forward strand.
TTCAATAATAACGGATGGGAACGCAACAATCAGACCCTAAAGCTTTAATTACAAATTCGACATAAAGGACCCCCATCATTAACATATATTTAGTTTCATCCAGAGAGAGAAAATAGGCTGACCCATACGCCCATCTTCACAGACACTGCAAAGATTGGTGGCTAACCGAAATTAATCACTGCCGTCTGGGTTGTGGCGCGTCTAGTTCAACTGTCAATGACTTCTCACAGGTCACAGTTCTAACTATTTGCTGGTCTGTGGCTAGTTAATTCTTATTATCTCCACCTGGTGATTATTATTTACAAACTCAAGCAAAAATATCAGTTTGTAAGCCTGCCCCCCCCCCCTCCCCTGCACTGATATATCAGTGAAACGCCTACCCAGCACATGTATCTCTCCAGGATTAGGAAACTCTGTCACACATTTTCTAATGTTCATGGTATGCTTCACCATTGGTGTAGATGCTGTCAGGTGTAGATGTTGTGCGGAAAGAGCGGCATGGCTCCAATAATAGCATTTGGTTTGATATTTGGCCTATCATTTTTAAATAAACTAGACATGAACCCTCTATTGACAAGACATGTTTTTGTAATTCCACAACCATCATCCATACATGCGAGCGAACAATCAGGTAAAACATTACTACTAAAACTGAGAGGTCATTATCTGAAATATTGCAGAGGACAACGGAGATAAACAACACTTTCAGATCGACACAAATAACACATAGTCCAATCTAGATCTAATAATATTTGTACTCCATATTTTTATATAAGAAGGTTGTTACAAAATAATAGTTCACCAGACACCATATTAATTAGTTGAATTTAATGTCGCATAAGTCTACATCGACTTCTCTAAATATGTATCTATTGCCTTGAAGCCGAAATCACTGTCTACCAAATGGGCTTGTGAAGAATCTGCAGGAATGCCTAGATCGTCCAAATCTTACAAAACAAATTTATGCATATTTTCATAATAGTTAGGTTGGTTGGGACAGTGAATATATATGTATTATTTATTATTTTGTGTTGTATTGTATTTACTTAACATACATAAAGTTATTATAGGTCTACTTGCAATTATGGTCAGACCTGATCAAATGGGTCAGTAGATTGATTGAATTCCAATAGTATTTTGGTCTCAAAAACGCTAAAAATGGTCGAGACATAAAATATATGACTCTAATCATGCTTAAACCGAGACCAATGAAACCGTTGACCTCGAAATATATGAAATTGATCCATTGGTTACATAGATATGACAATTATTGTTCGCGAGTGGCGGCCATTTTGTATTTTGCCTAAAATGGTGGTTACAGTATTTTTTGAACTTGGATCCATCAAAAATATAAATCTATAAGGTCTAAAAGACATATAAACGAATTTTGGCAATTTTAGCCAGATGTGCCAATTTATACACTAATTGGACATTATGGTCACCCACTATCCAGTGGCGTCACCCATTGACTATAAGATCCTGTTATTGACATATTGTTCCATCTACAACATCTCGCCAACTTACATTCAGCAGTTGATTACGCCATATGTTCATGAGCGTAAGTAGAGATCCGGGGATATGTGTCTACTCAATGTACCATCCAGCAGGCTGCAACGATTTGGTGGAAGGAGTTTCAGTAGAGCTGCTCCAGTAATCTGGAATAATCTTCCAGACAATATTCGGAAAGCAACACATTTGGCGACTTTTAAAACTAACCTCAAAACACACCTTTTTAGATTGTCATTTGAATAAGACTTTTGACTATTGTACTTCTATAGCGCATAGAATGGTCTTAGACCAGATTTTCGCGTTT